>OX454270.1:19916176-20516176 GCA_949715065.1 Periphyllus acericola | reverse complement strand
TGTTTATTTTTAATTAAAATGTGTATAATATCTTTGAGTCTCGGGTGAAGCCGGGTTATTCGGCTAGTACAAACCATGTATTATACATAAATATATATATTTATACTTGCATAATATATTTCATTTGAATAACATTTCATAAATTCCAAATTCAGATATTCTAAACGGAAATCGGAATTTATTTTAATTAATTAATTTTAACAATTTTAAGAAAACCATTCAAACTATTTGTCAAAACATTTGCAATGCACACCGTTCTCATTGAATATTGAAAAATTAATAATAATATTGTAAAACGCATCCCGCGCGTTGATGTTTATTTACGTGAAAAATCCATACCAATACAGCTGATTTAATTTTATGCTCGATGTACCGACAACAGTTCATACTCGTACTTATACTCTTCATTGATATACTTTTAACAATTAGGCATAATAATGTAACCGTTTTAGACGACCATCGCATGTGAACGGCTTATAATATTTAAGTTATAATGCGGACGAACAGTACATCAACGCAATATAGGTATCTACATTTATACGTTCGTATACGTTTCATACGCAATAGATGCATTTAATACAGAAAACTGTGTAGTGCAACGATCAAATTAGCTGAAGACAAAATAGTAATAAATTGTTTCCACGAATCACCGAATACATAATTTCGCGTTCGAAACCAATTGTGAGAAACAGACTAAGAGAGTTAAAGTCGTCTTCAATTCTTCACGAACAATGGTATATATATATATACATGTACGTATAGTTACGCCGAATATCTGGGCCAAGCGATTCTCATAGAGATTTTTTTTTTAATTGGCCCGCGCACACATTACACACACACACACGTTATACTATTATTTTTATTATTATTATTATTATTATATGTACCCGCCGCCACCGATAGGTGCGCCGAACGTCGTTAATTTACACGCGCGTATGTGTAATGAAATAAATTAACGGTCGAAATTTCCGTTCGTATTACGGTTTTTCTCTCGTAATTCGGACAATTATTCGTTCGTACCACCATTCCGTGTAGCGATGCGCTCGTTTTTCGATTAATTTTTCTCACATTAGATCCGATAGCGCGTCGCAGGAAGACGATTCGGACGAAACATCGTGGGAGTTTTTAATTTTTTCGCCCGCACACCGTAACGTATAGGTAGCTGCAGCATATCTATATATATATATATATATACATACGCACCTACGATTCCGCGCGCGATTTCAGCCCACCCGCCCAACCGCCCCTCACCCCGCGTACGGGACCCGATCGGAAACGAAGTGCGCGGATTCGCATGTGGCGCGTATCGTATGACGTCAGCGTAGAATAGTAATATAATTACTGTAACAGCGCCCGGGGAAAGGCGCGAAATACTTAAACCGATACCGCGATAAATGAGGGGGGGGGAGGGGAAAACCGCAAGATCGCACTTGCCGACAGCCGAACTGCGGGAGGAGAAAGTCCGCGATGTGCGCACTGTGTCATGCCCGTACGTGTATTCCGCTAAACGGTCGCGTCTTATCGAGCGCGCTAGGACCACACACTATATTGAGTGATTTATATCGAAAAAAATAAAAATACATGTACACGTTGGTACGAGAGAAGAAAAAAACCGACGAATGACATCCGCACAAGTTATTGCCGGCATCTGCTGAACGAGGGAATATAGTCGGTAAATGTAAAAATAATTCAAACTTCATCGACGTGTGAACAGTTTATCCGTACACCGACACACTCGCACGCACGCGAGCACACACGTGCACACACGCGCTCACACATTTTGTCGCGCAACAGTTTCGAATCGATCCGAAATCCTATGCGTTCGACCCACGTGCGTTCCGTTTTAATGCCTTCACGTCGTGGTGTATGTGTTACCGTTAAAACCCGAAATTCGTCAAAACTAGTTTTAACTAGTTAAATTGGAGAATTAAACAGAATTGTTATTTTTAAATTACAATTTTAACAAAAACCAAATTAATTTTAAAATAAGTACTATTTGTTTTATTTATTTTGACAAGGCAAACTGTCGTGGAATTTTGAGTTACATAATATATTTTTTTTTTACAAAAACAGCGATTTGTCCCACGTGACTTTTTACAAGTACACCTTATAGTTCCTTGTCCTGATCCCGTTGATGATTTTGTTGCGGCTGCGCGAAGAGTAATTTTACTGTCAGGAACTTGTTTGATAGTAATAAATACTTCTTTACAACAACTAAATTCAGACCGGAAATAATTTTATTATTTACTACCAATATACTGTTCCTGCAATAAAGTTTGTCCAAAATGCCATCTTTAGTTCCAATCTTGTAAAGATCAACCTCTGTTTTTTCCAACACTACTCCGATTAGATTAGTCAAACAATCAATACAAATATACTAGTATCGACATTGAAACCATGATTAAAACTAGTTTTGACGAATTTCGGGTTTTAACTGTAACATATAAAAGATATACGTACGCGTGCAAGAGAGACGTCGAACATGTTTTACTGTTTTTATCGCTCTCCGAGTTGGGTTTTGGACGCGCAGTGCAGATACTATAATAATTACGTCTAGGTCCCGCGATGTTTTATTAAATCGAGACTGGAATTTCGTTTCGCCATTTCTTAATAGCAAAAACTTCCGCCCGAGTGTTACCACCGCACTACTGTACATACTATTATCACGCACGGCGAACAACGAGACCTCGATGACGATGAACTGTCGTGTTTTACTCGTCAGTTGGTTTGCGTCGATGCACGCCGTTTTAATGTACAAACTATAACGCGACAACGATTGTTAAACGATATCCGTTTAGTGTTTTACACATGATGATAGTATCAACTGCAGTTTGCCGTATACAGAGTATCGCGATTGTTGCGTGTAATGCTTCTTCGGTACGGCGACTATTGTACCGAGGAATCCTGATGAATTTTATTAAGAAAAGATTTTTTTTTTCCTTTTCTCGGTGGTACACTTAGATTTTCAATTATTTATTCAGCTGAACAAATAAAATTCGGTTTTCAGTCTTGCTCGTTGTACTGTAACTTAATTTCGAGAAAAATGTGCATCACAATATTATGATTATATACGGCGATGCGTATATAATATGCTCGTGCAACAATATTTATTTATTATTTTAATTTCTACAGGTAGAATGCCGGGCCGCACCGACGCGACGGTACAATGGAATAAAAAGTTTAAATTTACTTAGTCAGTCACATAATTGATATAGTTAAAACTTCAAGTGATATTTGAATTTAAAAAAAATATCAAAATTCTACGATAATTAAACTATCCCTTATTTTAGGTATTATTATAATATCTGGTGAACTTATCTACAATTATAACTTACACGGTGTAGATATAAATAATTATGATTTATTATTTTTTGAGTGCGTGCATCTGAGTACTGTATACACGTCATGCGTTATACTTCACAAATAAATTATAATTAATATATATATATACAGTGTGTAAACGGTAATCGAGAACACTCGATATCTTTGCGTAGAGACCTGCTATTTGAATTCTGTTTTTTTGGCAGTTGTTATGACATAAAAATACAAATTTTTATGGTCTTTGAATTTTTTTTACTTTACTTAAAGATTGACATTTTTATAAATATTTATTACGGTGATATTCATACGTTATTGTAACTTCAATAAC
This sequence comes from Periphyllus acericola, assembly GCA_949715065.1. NCBI lineage: Eukaryota > Metazoa > Arthropoda > Insecta > Hemiptera > Aphididae > Periphyllus > Periphyllus acericola. The sequence goes on along the minus strand of OX454270.1, from coordinate 20,512,527 downwards.
TGAATACAATTTTTAGATTTTTATTAACTAAATAAATTGGTAAGTTAAATAAGAATTGAATTTGTTATTAATTATTAATACGTTCTAATAGATCCATTAAATGTAAAGAAATAAACAACAAACTAATTTACGTTTTTTCTGCTATAATAAGTTATGATTTATTACCCAAATTAAAGAGAAAATTATTCAGTAATTGAAGTTAAAATAACGTATGAATATCACCGTAATAAATAGTTATAAAAATGTCAATCTTTAACAATCCTATAATAATTATTTTCAGAGTTACAATAAAAAAGCAGAAAATCGAGCGCATTTTTTTTCTAATTTTTTTTTTTTTTTTTAATTGCTGTAACTTGGTCAATTTTGGACTTAGAAAGTTGATTCAACTACCAAAATTCTTTAAAAAAATAGGCAAAAAATAATTAGTGGTTAAAGCAGGGGGTTGCCATTTTAAAAAAAAGTTGACATGCGCATGCGCGTGACTAGTTAAGTAAAAAAAATTCAAAGACCATAAATATTTGTATTTTTATGTCATAAAAACTGCCAAAAACACAGAATTCAAATAGCAGCTCTCTACGCAAAGATATCGAGTGTTCTCGATTACCGTTTACACACTGTATATATATATATGAAATACGCGTGTATCACTATTGTGTATAAATAAATACTTTAATGGATGTCATGAGCGAACTCTGAAAATGTTTGTTTCAGTAAATAGTCATGTGTAATATGAATTTTGAGAAAGCCAAACGTTAGCTTATGTACCAGTTTTGTCTCGATAAGCTATTATGTCCATTTTAGGGAAAAAATAATAAATATCTAAATTTTGAATTATTAATAATATTAATAATAATTAATACTATTTTAATATACTTGTTTCATTGCGTATACGACAAAAGATAAAATAACTTTTATAAATCTCAGTAAAATATTTATCCAATTATTTTTTATTTTTCTAACGTAAAATGCATTTATAGTATACAATGTGTACAAGACTTTAGGAACTAATAATTAAATTATGTTGACTTTTGTGTTAGTAGATAGTAAATAATAATTATAACTTTGGAAGCCAATACTTAGATCTTCTCCTTTTACATTACCCAAAATGAATGTATAATACTCTTCGAAATGTCCATAATTTGTCTAAAATATGAATGACTCATTTCTATATACTTGTATTATTGCGGTTTATGTGTGCATATATACATAGTAGTGTTTGTACCCGACGAGTAGATCAAATAAAGGTACACAACTAACATACCATATAAGTATGGTTAAAAGATCATTTTTTTGACATGATGGTATTTAAGTGAGATCGTATTTTGTATGATATATTGATAAGCTTTCTTAATAAATCATTTAAATAACATCATATTAATAATGACTGTAAGGCGCATGATTCGGTAAGGTTCGACTAAAATATAGTATAAAGAAATATAAAATCATCGAAGTAGAACAATAAGATTTATCTTCACAGTCTTGCTCAGATTTCAAAATGAATTTCAAATAATAAGTTAAATTCTGTATCTTCAGTTTAGCCCTAATAAATTGCATACATTGTAGTAAATAATTTTTTCTTAATACATCTTTTTTAATGGGGATTTAGGAACAATAGCCATTTTATCCAATCGTGTGTGTCGTACTGTGTATAGTACATATAAGCTGTAATTCGTCATGAAAGAGTTAGATGTAGGAGGAGGGGTAGTGGAAGTTTCTTTTCTAAGAACAGTCGTCCCGTCCGGAAAGCGAAAACACCGGTCAACTGGTCCGTACGTTCAAGCATAGCCACCGCATAACATACACTAGCCCACGACCACCCCCAATTGATATATAATATAATTAAAATACTTTATGGCCCGGTTATGTAGTAACTCCGAGTATCTATATCTTATATTGTTTTATGATATGTGAACAATAATGGATATCAAATTATTGAATTAGAAAAAAAATAAAATAATCGTGTAGCAGAAACGAATAATATTGCGTACACTAAACATATATTCGGAAGTGTGTGAAAAAAAACGTAATTTAAACTTGATCGGGAATTTTTCAGCGTCATGTTTACCCACGCGAACTGGCAAATTCGAAACCTTTAAAGTTCGGATCGAATAAACATAATAATTACGGTTATAAATTACTCGCTTAGTCGTTTGGGTGCCGATGAGTTTTGTCATCGTTTCCAGATAAAACAAATACGTCTCTGTTTGCACACGATTAGTTGGTTTACCGGTAATCGCTTTGCATTTAGATTAAACGAAAACAATATTGCGCGACGTATACATGTAAAAAAATAAAAAAACTTTTAAAGTCCGTTCGAACCAAATGAAATGTAATTACATCGCGGCGGCGGTACACATAAAACAGAATCATTAGGAAATGAAACGCTAACCTTGTATCCTCCCATTGTCTGAAGATGTTCGATAAGTGTACGCAAACCTTTAATTTGGTGTACCACTATTATATTATATACGTTCGTTAACGATCATTATCGAAATCAAATATTGTTTTTTTCTTTTTTTACTATTACGTTTTCATAAAAATCGTCAGAAACGCATTAGGAGGCCACTTATTCTTCCCTCGATAGCCCGACTTATTTGTTTGGTTTCTTTTTTTTTTCTTTCGATTGTACCAATGTTCAAACCGATAAATCGATATTATTTCAAAACACCCCGTATAATCAGAGCACGCATATCGTTACGTGTGACGATGGTCATTAACATGCTGTACCATCGTTGTGTACTCGTAGCGTGTACGGCCTTGTGACTAAAAATGGAAAAGTAATAGATCCATCAATATAATGTATTATCGAGCTGAATTGAAACCGACGGTACCGCGGTTGGTAAAAAAAAAAAAAAACCACCTTATCGAGTTGCAGATATTCGTCGAGTGCGTTTATTATTAGTATGTACACGTGCGGAGGAACTTGTGATGTCGCTCTAATGAATTTAAATTTATTACGTTAACCTCGTTGTTAACAGTAATTTGATCACGAATTACAGAGCAGTTATTGATCAATATTGGTTCAATTGTTCGAACGCCGTACATCTAATTATACCGATATAATTAATTGATAACCAAATAATGATTTACGAATAATGCCTATACGTGAATAAACTCCTGCGACGGGCGCGTACACTCCGTCTATGGACGGTGTACATTACTGAAATACGGAGGCGTTGTGTAATCATACGTCTATGTGTTAAACGTGTACTTGTAAATTATCGAACAACGTGTGATATCAAATGACGATAATTGTTTTTTACCAACAACACATTTTTTTTTTACAAAAAAAAAAAAAGACCCGTCGTGTAAATACAAATACTTGACGCCACAAAAACCACAACGCGTATACCGTTTCACTGCCTGTTTGGAAACTTTTGTTCAACGTGGAACGTACAATGTTGTCGTATCGCGCGCAGACCAAATATCAATAAATCGGTTATTATATAATATGGCAATGTTATAAGCATGCGTGCCGCGAGGAACGCAATACAGGATGTCCCACCGGGATTTACACAGACCGCGATATCTCTCGTGTTAATAGAGATGATCAAATTCCGTTTCTTTTATGAGCATCCCTGGGCAAAGGCGATTTTGTTGACAATAGTTTGGTTGACATAAGTGTACTATTGATGAAGTTAAGAAATCAACTTTTCATTTTATAAGTTTCAAAGGTCGCCGTTTTCTAAGGTTTATTTTTCTGAAAATTTTGATGGCTCAACTTTCAATATTCATTAACTTCTTGATTTTCAATAATGTTTTTCTAGTTCACAGGAAAGTTGTATATACCATTTGCGCAATTTTAAATATATAATAACACTGTCGGCAGACCTTATTTATAATAACACGGTGGATATCGATGTGTTTAAATCCCGGTGCGGGGGCATCCTTAAGACAGAACGTGCGATCAGAGATAATAATACAACGTCGGGGCGATAAGTCGATCGCGTGCACATACGCACGAGTGCGTCTTGTCAACGGAAGGCCGCGAGTCGGTACAGAATCGAAAGCACTTGGTGGGCGCGTTGGACGTGTGTGGCGACGGTGTTTCGCGATCGAGTGGCAGAAAAATATTTACTTATATTATACATTGGCGGTGTACACGGCGTAATACGTAATGTTATTGTGCGTGACATTTTTACCCCGCAGATCCTGACGGCGACGAGTCCTTGAATCTGAAAACTTTTCACCGCGCGCAGTGTTCGCACCTCTATGCGCACATACTCATCCGTATAACACGTATAAGCACTGCATCGATGCGACGGGGTGCACGGTCGTGTTAATACGTACTTGACGTAGGTGTTTTCCTAATGAATAATATTATTTGTTGACGCCTCGCGTGCACTATTGCGAACCGATGACGAAGCGGCGGTGCATTATGCGCTCACACGTTTATATCGCGTACTTATGACACGTATTGAATCCGTGCGGGGATGGCTCAATGAAATAAACATGAGCCGTATACAATATATATATATATATATTATATAAATATATTACGCGAAGGTACTTTTTTCTGCGTCCAAGTTTGTGGGTATACGTTATGTGCAGTCGTATGGAATATGTATTATAAATGGGGTTAGGGAATCGCATCAACGAGATCCGTAGACGTCGCTGGGAAACTATATATAATAATAATGTAATGTACAGTGCGGAAAGGAAAACAAAAACTGTCGATTCAGAATCGTAATGACGATAATAAGTCATGAATTCACCCTTTGGCGATACCGGCGCCTCTGGTTCTTTTTTATTTTTATTTTTTTGTTTCTTCTTCGTATTCTTATTATTATTATTATTACCATTCGAACATTTTTATAAGAATAATGACCGATAATAAAGGAAGGGGGCGTTCACACGGGCGGCCGTAATGCGTTTTTAATTATCGCTAGTTTCGTATACAACAATAGTTACGCGTATAATAACAATATGTACAGGTATACAACTCACCTACCTAAGTATATTACGTATTATACATGTACACATTGTTCGTCATCGTATTAGGCACCGAGAAACGAACTGTCGAAGTATTCTCGCGTTATACTGCAAACGGCGATGATACGACTGTACGTTATTATGTATTTTATTATATATTTACACAATATTTTTCGATGCGATAGTATTTTATAATCGTCGGATATAACAATAATCATAATAATAGTAATTTTATTGCTAGATGTAAATATGTAAAATAATTTCGTCTGCTCATAATATAATTACGTATATGATTTATCACTTGCGATCAAGTAATATGCGGTACTTTTGAAATATTAGATTATTACGATATTCGTTTATTAGTAAACCGCAGAACAAACAATTTTTTCCACGAAGATTGGTGCAGTCGATGGATCAGTGTCACTGATTTGAAAAGCACTTTTAAAATGTAATCATACGATACAGCATCTCCATTCGGTGTATGGTTTTGAACTACTTTAGTCTGATATCGTCTTCAGTTAAGTGACAGTGAAACAGATTTGATTTATTTTGATTTTTTTTTTTTTGTATTTCATGTATTTTTGTGTATCTACGAATGTGCATGATAAATATTAATATGTATACATGTATGTATGTGTGTGTGTGGGCCTGTGTGTGTGTTTGTATGTGTGCATAATGTGAATAAGCGTTCCGCCGTGTACTCTCTCATTCTAAAACGGAAAACGAATATTTGAATAATGTCAAAGAGACCGCCAAAACCCCTTTATCCGTTGCCCTTTGCGGACAACTTCGAGGAATGCTAAGCTTGACATCATATATTGTTCGTGCATTGTTTACTCACAACGCATTTAGTATTTTTTTTTTCTGAACGTATACATGCGGTACGGTACACGGGTCTTTGGCGTACTATCTACCCGAAAATTCAACCCCAAGTCAAACATGTTCATCTTTTATTGTTCAAAGGACAAACTTCCCACCAATCAACATGTACACTAATAACATCAAAACATTGTTGTCTCGTCACGACAAACTATTATGGTTTCGGGACAGTTTAAAATAAAACTTTCGGGGATCGCAAAAACGAAATTAAACAATAATAATTATTTACATTTTACGGGCGCATATAAATATTTAATGTATTGATAGTAAAACTCGTAAAAGCGTCTTATACATACGTAAAACGTTTTCGGTTTTGTGTCGTTGTATCTATTAATAGCGGAATAACGCGTTAAAACATAACCTGCAGTAAATCTCTCGGCAATAATGTAGTGAGGGAGTTATTACTTAATAAAAAACAAAAAATCACTCAATGGGGAAAAAAAAATAAAAGTTCAAGGTATAAATATTATGGCCTGCGCACGCGGGTCGACATGCCACGGCTATATAAAGCCCTTTAAGAATTCAGTGGATGCTTTTTTTCTCTTTTTTTCTACCCCACACCACCGCCCCTGACCGATTTACAACAGATTGACCGCGGATCGTTTTTACGCTCGAACGCCCCCGCGGTAGTAACAAAAGGGCGGAAAATCCAGCGGGATAGCGAAAAAAAACCGATGACGGGGGAGAGAAAGCTGTCGATTTTGTAAACAAGCCAGCGGCCCCCTCGGGTCGGTTTTTTTCCTCGTACACGTTTTGTTACTACTTAACGTCATGATAGGTGGGGGCGAGGTTGCGTCGGAAGTATTTCGAAAAGAGGACCGCTTTGAAAAAAAAAGTTCGAAAGGAAAGGGATTAAGGGTCGGTGGTGGCGGTGGCCGACACTTCAAAATGACCGTGAAGAGATACAACGAACCCTTTTGAAAAAAAAAAATGAAACGAGGGTGCAAATGTCTGAAAGGAAAATACGGTGGCGAATGTTTATTTTATCGGACTTTGAATGTCTAACGAGAGAAAGTTTTCGTAGAGTTTTCCATGTACGGACGCACTAGCTGCTGATCCAACAGTTAGAATCAACCGTACATGTATGATAATGCGTGTATACGTACATCACTGTAGTAATAATATTACACACGACAAGACCGTTTCGCCTCGAGGTCGTCTCGCAGCCGTGATAAATGACGATTGATCGAACGCGATTTGTCTGCGGATAACATAAACGACATTGCATTTCGATAAAACGCGAACAATGTTGCAGGGCTTAAGAATCATGTAGAATACAATATTACAGGCATTGTATAGGTACGTTTAATGAAAGGACCGGACACGTAGGTTTTGACGAAGGAAACGTAGACATTACTCAACTATAATTAAATTGTTTTTTTTTTTTTTATATAATATATAACATATTAACATCGAAACTTATAAACTAAATACAGTTGTCGATTTACTACTTAATGATACAAACAGTTATTGCTCTAAAACTCCAAGTTTTCCCGTTAGTTCGAAAATGAAATTATTTTTCAACAAATAATCAGCTTAAAATTTAATTTAATATGATATTATATATTTGAAATCGAATAAGTTTACAGTCAATGCTTAAATCAACTGCGGCATGAATATTTAACAAAATATTAAATCCTTATTTCAAAAAGGACATCACTTTTATTCGCAGTTTCATCCAGGTGACTGAAATAGACGCGCTAATTAAAATGTAAATTATTAATTAACTTTTATGTAACTGAGTTAAGTCAACATTTTTCTCCGTATTAACTTACGGACTTAAATGTATTATTTGTTAACCATTAACATAATCTTCCTCACTTTATAATAAAATACTTTTTATGAACTTGTCCGCAATTACTATATTGCACATCGCTTATCATATTTCATTACAGGATAGTATTAATTGATATGTGTACAGAGCGGGTCTCTGCGTTTCCCATTATTCGGTGTACGTGAGAAATACACTACCAGAGGCCCACCCTGTATATAAATAAATAATTTCGGTTATGCCAGTAACTAATATTATTTTATTAGTGCTACGGATATAAATCGAGTTAAAGTGGTTGTATACATATTATAATGTTATGTCTGTAATACGTTAAACACTTTGCAGCGGTTTTTATTATTATTATTATTATTATTATTATCGATTCGAATCGAGTTTTGCCGCGGCAAACCAGTACCGTCGGCATGCACATGCAGCTATTATTTTGATTTTATTATACACACAGTCGTTACGTGGTAAGCAAATTACACCACCATCATATTATTACGTCGTCGGTATTTTCGTTTGACACTCGCGCGCGTCCTTCTGACGGCCTCGTGAAACGTCGACGAATACGAACTGTTTCCTCCACTAAATGTTTTCGATCCTGTCCAACGAGACGTGTAACACGACCGTTGTACGCGAACCTGTATGATACATGTTACGTTGACCGTGACAGTCCAAGGTTTATTTCAGGTACGTCTCCTGGGAGACACAGCCCTTCCGGATCCGGTTCACCCATGCCCACCCCTCTCCGGGACATAATCGGAAAAAAACAATGCGTTTCCGATTTACCTGCGGTGCCTATCGTCTGACCGTAATATTCTCAACACCGAAGAAACGTGTTAATTTAAAGTTTTTTTCCCGTATACGTGACCAATATTACGATTTATGATATGACCATTTGTATGTGTATAATGCATTCTACAAAATCAAAACAAAACAGTTTTCAGTGGAATATTTGCATGCTTATATTTTAGTATTTTACCAATTCACCATAGTAAGTGTGTAGGTTGTAGGTACCCGCCGTATATTGTCAATCTACGACTCCTACCTATATACTATTAGACAGTCGGGGTTTGATTTTTATGAAAAAAATATATAATCATAATAAAAGTAATATTTTACAATTTCTCATTTTATTTCTAAGCAAAAAGTATAGTGGGAATTAAAATACTGTTCTAGGTGGATATATGTGGCCGCGACAATCTTCCGGGTGATGTCAGGCTCGTTTTCAACATTCAACATTAACATAAAAATCATATATTGTTACTGTCGTAGTGTAGTGTAGTGTAGTGTCTACGATTTGGTCCAGTTTTGGCACATAAAAATTATAAGCAACAGTATATGACAATAATATAAAACAGAACAAATTCAAGAATTTTCACTTATCGGAATGTCGTGACCGTTAGTTTTGTTCGTAGGAGTCCCTCTCGGGGTTAGGCCGTTAGGGGATGAGAGAATTTAATGGATTTTTGTGCTATAATAACAATTGAATATTTCATAATAATTGTGACTTCAATAAAAACTATTGTGGATGACGGACCCGTTGTCTTACACGTATTATTATACGCATGCTGATGTACACTAAACGAATGTTTTTAATTGTGATGCTCAGATTTTTCTATTTCGTTGTTTTCATTTGTTCACTGGTGGTCGGAGATCATAAATTCTTTTTCACTTATAAGTTGGTAATATGTGTATTACTTACAATATCGATGATTCTTTGACTCATATCGGATTAATTTTTTTCTCAAAACCATCTTTTTCTATTTTGATGACTATTTATTGGAAAGATTCAAAAAACTCTTCAGAGTTTAAAATGTCAACGTTTAAAAATTTTTCCATTAACAATCGGATTTTATTTTATCGTACCGCGTTATATAATTCAGGTAAAACTCTACCCGTTTCTACAGTACATTTATAATAATCTACGCATAATAATTCAATATGTAGTTTACCATGCAGTAAACTATTTAAACAATAATACTTTGTATCTCGCGATAAAAAAAAATACTCTCGTTTTATAAATAAGTATATGTTCATGAAAATTATATAATAAAACCCAATATTTGGTAATACTTTTACAAAGAGTCTTCTATCTATATCCACGCTTTTATAGCATTTACGTGTCTAATATTTTTGATAACAATATCATTATTATTCATCTTATTAATCATAATGTGCACAAAGTTGACTCAATAGCTATTCACATTTTGACATTATTTACATTTTTAGACAGTTTATGAGTATCATATAACATGATTATAATATTATACTTACTGTAATAAAATATGTTTGGCATATAAATAGGGCGTCGTCGTCGGTGCCACTGTGTACACTTATTATTACATGTACCTTTCATAATATTTTAAATAAAAATAATAAATAACCTTATTCTGACGATTAAACAACAAAAATGCAGTAATATTTTCAAATTTTCATTTTATTATACTCGAACGATAGATTTGTAAACCAAATAACGTTGTTGTTGATGTTTTTTTTTTTTTTTTTTAATTAGGTCACGGAGGAAATTTGTTAATTGTTATAATGCAGGTATGTCATCAGGTGTCTGAATTTATTATTTATCAGTTCAATCCGTTCGTATTACTACATTTTTCTAATAACGATAACCTACAAACATTTTTTGAAATACCGTGTAAAATATTCGTTCGTTTTTATACTTATCTGTTAAGATCTTTTGTTCGGGTACACGCGAAGTGAGAAACATATATTAATTATTATTGCAAATAAACTACCTACATATACAGGGTGATTCATTACCTTTAATGTCCCTTTTTAAGTTAAAGTTACCATAAAAACTATGTTTTCCGTACATTTTTTTTCGTGCCACCTATAAGGTGTCCTAGCTGTGGGCGACTTGCGATACAAACTATTTTTTTGCAAACGAAAACTTCCTTATTTTCTCACTGTGGTACTTCATTGATGTCATTTTCCTGTGTATTTCGATGTATCAAATTCAAAATTCGAACGATTAGTTTTTTATTTTATTTTTATTTATTTAAGTACCTATAAAGGAAAATAGTTTTATGATAGGCACCTTATATTATGCTATAATTTGCAGTTAAATGTAATCAGTAAATTGCTACAGATTAGAGATAACTCAGATAATACAATTTGTATGCGCATTTTTAAGTTTCAATAATTCCGAAAGTACTGGTCCGAATATTTGACTGCGTCACATCAAAAATTCCAGAAAAATTAATCGAATAATATTTCGCGTGAAATTATCCATTTGAAAAAAACAAAGTTTCTACAGCCACAGGAGTACAGAACACCCTTGAGGTTGCATGGAAAAAAAATGTGTAGAGAGCACAGGATGGTAACTACTAACTTGAACATAAAAATCCGAACTTAAGCATTTTTACTGCCTAAAGAATGGTTGAGCGTGGTTAATGAATCGTCCTGTATGTGTTGTGTATGATTACTGCTGTCGATCTCGTAGGTATACGGTATATAGCGTGTACGAATTGTATAGAATCTAATAAAATTCTTACCGATGATAAAATAATACGTCCTTGTAATTAAATTGGACCGGTATACGTTCTCGCGATTATTGAAATATATATACTGTTCAATTTATATACGACGCGCAACAATGTTTTTTTCTCATTTTTTTTTTTTTCCGTTTCGCAATGTTTAATTTAGGTGCGCATAGACACATGTAATATACGCGCCGCGCGTATCTCTATATAATGTATCCGTGCACTAGGAATTGCGTCCGTTTCGTAACTCGCGTATTGTTTTTAATTATCGTTGATGAAAATCGCAGCATGAGAATGAATCTATTCTTACGACAATAATAATAATAATGAAAATAATAATAGTAATAATAATAACAATAATGATTGCTGTGCGGAAAATTAAAATGTATACACATTATAATAATATTTGTCCGTGTACTGCTGCAGCATATTATCATTCTCTCGGTCGCGTATGCTAAAACTATTTTCACGGGACAGTTGCAGAGGTTCGCGTGTTTAGTTTTTTTTTAAAGAATGAAAACACACTTTAGCCTGATTTTAATTTTTAATTTGAGTATACCGACCGGGACGTTCTATTTTAATGGTTCCATCACGTAATACGAAGCCAAAAATCGACAAAATATTTTCTGATGTAGGTACCTAGTCCGTGTTTGGCACCGATTACATAATATAATCAACGCAGTCCCGTGGACACGGTTAGCGTTTTTACTAAAACTTAAAATTAAATATTTAGTAAACGTATTAAAATATGCTGATATTATATACCGTTGTTGCCTTATCGGAATGCTGCAATTTTTTGGAAATTTGGTTTTCTAATTTTTTTTTTCTCGCGAAACTACGTTCATATTGGATCTATACAAAATATTAGTATATTAATATTTATATATTATTTGATAATAATATGTACTTGAAATTATTAACCTGGTCCCTGTGAAGTGAAGTGGGAGTATGATTTATTAAAAGCGAGGGAAAAAACCCCAAGAATATAATAATAATAATCGAAACCATCCGCTCACGCAGCTCGCCAGAATGTCAAAAGAAGCAATACCACTAAAAACTTACATTTCCCTCCGCCGCGTATCAATTACTTTTCGGTGCCGGTTTTTTCGCCACTTACCCCATCGCCACATTCCCCCTCTTCCTAACGCACCACGTTCTCTCCGAACACAATTTAAAGTCCGCCGGGCGTTTTCTCCGTCATTGTGTTCGGTTTTTGTGACGGCACAAGACTTTAATAGACATTAAACCCAGAGGCTATTTTAATTTTCTCCGACTTCATCCCCCCTGCTCCCTCCCACCCCCGCCCCCGCTGATCGCTCACCCGCCCGGCCCTTTGCCGCGCATCGACTCGTTTTATACGGCTCACCCAAAATGAATATGTACTGCAACCCTCGCCCCCGCTTCCTCGCCAAAGACGCCCGGTGATCCGCTGCCCCTTCTTATCTCACGCACAATACATTCGCCGGGGACTTATACGGTTTTTTTCTTTTTTCTTTTTTCCGATACACTCCAATCCGCTCCCTCGCCGAGGCGGCAACAGTCGAAAACCGTTTCGGTCGTGTTTCACAGTCGGGGTTACTTCCTAGTTCCAACGACGCTTTTCGACGATCTTATCGATGTCGGACAACTGCAATGTTTAATTTAAGAACTTCAATCACCACCATCCACCGTACCTGCACTCCGCGAAACGATATTTGCGAGATGATGCACGCATTGGTCGTCGTTCGTATGCCGTAATAATAAACAGTAATAACACTAATAACCCATCGCGCACGAATGCAGTAGTGAATTTTTCGTGATTTATCTGGAGCTGTCCAAAATGTTAAAAACCTTGTGAACCCGTTGTGGAATTGTAGACTGATGAATAAAAAACTTGATACTTTTTTTCAAAATTATTACGTAATCATATGATAAGTAAATTTACATTTTAAACTCGTTGGTATAATAGACAATTATATAATATAATATATCGATATAATAGACAATTTGAAGGTCATTATTTAATACTGAACAGTGCATTCTAACATTTGTTGTAGAAATTACTTTCCCATAGGTCAGTTTACTAAAATATTATAAAGTTAACGACGCAACGCTGAAAGCTGCTGAACGCAATTTTCCTAAATTTCACGTTCGAAAGACATAAACAACACATGAGGGTGTGTGCCGTCCTCTAAACGATCCGGTGAAATAATTTTTACCGCATGTTCCTGATAATCTAATGATGATAAATAAGTTATATTATATACCTTAAAAAACGTGTCGTCATATCTAATTTCACTTTATTGCAGTTGGGATACCTATAAATATACCGATGGGCGCAAGAGAAATGATAATATACTAATGCATCGGTACATGTGTTTTCTTAAGTCGGGAGGTGTCAAGACACGAAAGACACAAAAGAAAAAAAAATGAATACAATTCGCTACTGCACTCTTTGTAGTCTACATTCCGTACGTACTCGACTTGTTGTACTTTCGGTAGTTGCTCGTCGATAACTTGCAGGTTTCGCGAAACGACGAGAAAGTGATTTTCAACGCTCAAGACTCATCACATCTGGAAAAAAAAATGATTCGAATAGTTATAGCGAACTGTATGCGCGACGTCAAGTGTGTAAGATGTGCGTGTACTACTGCATACGCGTTGGAAAAACGTTAGGCAGCTGTTTCATGGCCGTAGAAACCGTTTTCGCTCGTTTGTTATTTCAGCGAATGTTTTCCCTCGTCCGCGAATGTGATTTTAACAGTACAAACGCGTACGGGGCGAGGCCAGGGCCGTCCTTAGGGGGGGGGGGGAGCAGGACTCAGGCCTCGTGCTTTTTGCTTAAATTTGGGGCCTTGCGTTTGAAAAAAGTAGTAAAATTGGTTTTATTTTCGTCGTGGTACCCGAGGTACCTACCAAATTTTTTTGTGATAAGAATTATTAATGTCATAATAGTATGTTTATAGATAGATGAATTAATACCTAAAAGGTGTTTAAAGTATTTTCGCACTGGGCCTCGGAAATCCTAAGGGCGGCCCTGGGCGAGGCGACGGGGGCGAAAACATCATAAAGCCGTGTACCGGGAAAACGATATGTAAATCACGAGTCGGATGACAACGGTTGCCGAATTGATGCCGCCAGACCCCGGGCGAAATAAACAACCGCGATCCGCGGAAAAGGACGGCATGAAAGAACGCATTTATACACGTGTAATGTACGGGTATACCGGGTGTACACGTTCCGGCCGGGCGCGCGGGAGAACATGAAAAATGCGCGGCGATAACGGTGGCTTTTACGTTTAACTGGCCGCCGCCCGTGAAGAAGCGCAGTCGCAAGCGCGCGCACTTATCGTACGGACCATTGTGAAATCCGTCGATTGTAACATTATGCATATTATGTACACGGTGCGCACATCTCCACGCGTTGCAATATTATCGTCTAGTAGCCCCGCCGAACGATGATGACGCTACGCGGAAATAATAACAATTTGAATATTTAAGACTTAATTGAAAGGATTAATATCAGTTACAAACGGTGGAGAACGGCTCGATTTTACGCCGCGGCGGACCAGGAATAAAGGTACCTACGCGATATCCCATTTAAATGCATACGAATGCAAATTAGTTTGCGGAACTCGCGTGCCGGGCGCACGCGCGGCTCGTGTGTCTGCGGCGACGGCGGAAGATGAGAGCCGTGGATACGTCGAAATTAATAAGTCCGCCGGGAAAGAGTCGCGTCGGCCGCGGGAGAGGGGAAGGACGGAGAACGCGGATAGAGGGGTGGAGGGAGATACGAGAACAAAACGGATTCGAGGGTTTTACATTTTTCGATCGTATATATATATATATTATATATACACGCGGACGCGGTCGAACGGGATAAAACCACGCGCGTTATCCGGCGGAATCACAAAACGTTTCCGAGTTTATGGGCGCAAAAGACGAATAAAAACAGTTTTATTGCTTTTTTGTTTATTGCACATTTCGTTGTTGTTCGGAGCGCGCGACCGACGACGACGACGACAACGGCGATATTCCAATCCGGCTTTACGCTGCAGATACAGTACGTTAGCCGACACACAAACACACACTAGTTATGATTACGCGACGTGTGGGTAAAAAGTGTTTGGAAACGGCTAAAAAGGCCGTCGTCAACACGAACTCGTGTACGATATTATTGCGTTTCGGGCTAACCGTCCGAGTCCCGCGCGCGCGATATAAATCGATTTGGTCGATCGACGCGTGTTGTTCGGTGCGTTTGCACTACGCGCGTATCGTCTAGCGTTTGCGTGCGCAAATGAACTCGACGCGACGAGGACGTCGTCGGTGTAATTGCTATTTCGATTATTCGATGAACACCGGATATCGGATATCCGACTTTCGGTTCAATTATTGCGTGTTATCACGCACAACCGAAACACTACGTAGTCGATGCAATACAAAAAAAACCGACCGACCGGAAACGGCACATCCCAAAAACTCGAAAATCGCCGATTCCGCGCGCGCCAGACCTATGTAATAATAATATAATCGTACGTGTTATTTTCTACGTAACATAATTATTTTTCGCCTATCTGTCGTCTATCTAATACTGTATTATGCCGTCGTCGATTGATCGATTTGCCGGCGCTTCCTGCACGCGACCAATTTTCCACTGACGTTGCACACGCTGCGGTACAGCTGCATTGATCACGATCCGACGAGCCTATATATGTTGCGACTGAATTAATATTTGTCTGAAACTCGCACTTTGTAGTACAATACAGGTCCGTAGAATTATAAAATACGTGTGGTCGCGTGTTTGATAAAAAAAAAATCAAAAAGAAACCGTCCCAATTCATTCTGCGATTGATTTATTCACAAGGACAATAATAACAATAATCTTCTTTTACATCCTTATTTATTAAAAAAAACATGTCTTGGCCGACTGACCGACTGATTCATCGTCGCACAGCTCAAACTACTGGCCGGATCGGGCTGAAACAGTTTTGGCCCCTGAGCTATTGGTTACCTAGGAAATGAATTGTTTTTTTCAGTATTATGTTGATTTTATTGAATAGCGATTGCGCTATAAGGTATACGTAAAATAATACGGTAAAATAAATATCACAAGGTCGGATGACTGTTGTGCGCTTTTTTCAACGTAAAATCTCAAATAGTAACACATAATAAATGTCTCCCGGGAGAGGCCTGACGATTCGGATAGTGCGATAGGTATAATAAGACGAGTCGTTTTACTTTTGAGTCCTGTCCCTGTGGCCTATACCGCAAGTACACTCGACGCGCGATAAATGTATAAAAAATGTATATATATACAAATAGATTTATTACGTCGCACGTACATTCTGCAGTATTGCATATTATATAAACGTATACCGTGAGTCATGTACGAGCGTTTTTTTTTTCCAACAATAAACCGCTTTTAAAGTCGACACTTTACGACCAGATCGCGCGAGCACGTCGCGTGTAACTCAAGCCCGCGACGACCGATTGGGTTTAACTGGTATACGAACCGTGGTATACGCACCGTGCACGGTTAGGTCGGACCGGCCGCGCGCCGCTGCGCACAGTGTCCGCGTATCGTGTACACGTGTATACTGTAACGTATCATTATGCGTGCAGTATTCGCGGTCCGATGCGCGGACGTCATGCTGATCGCCGCAAGATACGCGCGTTAAAAAAACAAGTATATACGAGCATTTCCTTTATCCGCGCGGTTAAAAGAAACATTATTAGTTTCGTCTGTTAAACCGGCAAGCCTACGATATAACATGTGATTAACGCCTACTACACGTACTCCACTACCGTGGTCACAGCGGTTATGCTGAAAAAAAAAAGGAACACCGATCGTAAGACTGTTAAATGTCGCGACCATTATTTGCGGATCTCTTTAATTTCACTATCTACAATTGGCATATTTTCATAGTATTCGACCGTGGCATAAATTATTAATAAATGCAATCAAATAAGTATAAACAGGTATATTATAAATTATTTATTATACGATCAACGGTATTATGTACCCATAGTTATAAAACAATTTCCAGACGGTCCAAACAATATCGTAAAACATACGTCTATGCATATACATTTGACCGAGTAATACCATTTGAGTTTGATTAAATTCATACGTGTCCCATGTAGGAATCGTGCGAGAACCGTGTTCTGTTTTCGATTTCAGATACGTCTGCTGGCGGCGAAATAAAAAAAAAAATTCCACGTCGAAACTTTATCATATAATAGGTGCCGGAAAACAACTCGACGTAACGACATTTGTTATGTGTTCGACCGTCCTGTTCCGTGTTACACATTATGTGCAATATTATAATCCTATGGAACAATATCGACGGAGAAGAACGATCATCACGTGCGATCGTTATTGCTCTTACTGTCCTGGAATCGAAAACGAAACAAAAAAACGGAAACGGATCAACGGACACCTTCGTTACGCGCGCGTGTGCTTACCCGGAATAAAAATAATCATTTTAAGAAAGGACGTGTTAATTCTCTTAACCCCACGTCGAGCATAATATAACAGCGCGCGGCTGCGGTGATGTCACAATAATCGTATTGTGTTTCGACAACGGGTGGGGGGGGGGACGGTGACTTGGCCTCGAGAACAAAATGTGCGGCGAAGACGCTGCGAAATGATTATTGCTGCATTATATTCGAAAACACTGTAACAACTGTAACCTACGGATATTATGATAAAAAAACGTTTTAATACTCGTAATAAAACGAACGCTGCGCAATATGACGACATCGGTGCGTGTTCAAATGCCTAGCCGCACGGCGCGGCGAGAGCTCGCTCCACAAACCATTACTATTATTATTGTTATCGACACAAGGCGATGCGAAAAACGAAAAGAGCGAAATAAAAAAAGTATTGTGTGGAAAAAATTACATTGCGCAAACCGATAATTTACGAGCGGAATTCGTAACACCCCGTGGAGTGAGGGGGAAAAAAACGGCGACTGTAGGACCCCAAAAGGGTTATTGTGCTAACAAGCAGTTTTACGACTGCGGAGAAAGGATTATACATTTTTATACGGATATAGTTTGTTTTTTTTTTTTTCATTCGGTTTCACTATTATTACGTTCGGATGTCCAACGATCGTAAATAACATGCATGTATTTATACTGAAAATTAAAAAAAAAAAAAATTCGCAATTTGTTCTGGGAAAAGAAAAAAAACACGGTCTTCCCGACCATGCGTTTATTTGCTTGGACGTTTTTATCTAAGAAGTACGATTTCTAGTGCCATCCCCTTATTATGAAAACGACTTATACGCATTAATAGTATACTCGCGGTACACTGCAATGCTGCATTTCGTATTTGCCGATGCACTTTTTCGTACATGAAATCCAAAACAATTGAAAATATTTTATACGTTATATTCAATCGCAATAATAAGTATAATTAAATAGACGGTTAAACTTTTTCCTTCCCTCATTGAAGCAAGAACAATTTATCGTTGTGGCGTGCTGGAAAGTGCATTTTATGTGCGCTTAATATCTGGAAAAATAGAAATGGTTGTATTACTTACGCGTAAATAACATTTGTGCGTTTTACTCGTGGTTCATTCTTCGTGATAACATTTGAATTATGGGCTTTAGGTTCTTAGTCCGGTGGATGAATGTGTCTGACACATGTTTTAATACAAAAATAATAGTTGCATTTTAAGTAAATTATTTAAAAAAAAAATGAATGGATCAATGTACTCGAGTAAAAAGTGTCTAGATTTAAAATCATGAGCGACATATTTCGTTGGTACGGCTTGGCTCAGTATAATTTTCTAATTTTATTAAAATTATTATTGTGGCGTAAAATATGTATTATACATCTAGTAAATGTTTTGTATTAATCTGTTATACAATAATATTAATCATAGTTTCATATTGAATATAGATTGATAAAACCTGAATCGTTCGCTATGCTCTGAGTATAGGGAAATACTTCTTATCAAATAATTGGCATGGCTATAAAATAGGTCAGCATAGTGTTCTAAAATCTTAAATGTCTTTATATTTTATTTTCTTAATAACCTTACACAAACTATTCATCACATATTTTGCTTAGTTTGAAATTCCTTTAATATTTATCTCGTAATTTAGTTACATTATATTAAGTATACACTTTGTATTTTTATTTTTTATTTTAAGGTTGCTAAACCTCTTGATTAAAATCTTCCTAACAATGAAACATAGAAATTCTTCATTTCACATCAAATGTTATTCATTTATACAATTATACCTATTTCTTGGGAATAAACTTTATGATACAAATATTTTTATCATGGGAATATCTTTGTTTGAATTAAATATTGTGTAAATATAATTATGGATAAATATTGGTGATTGATTCCAATTTGAAAATAAGTTTATTTTCTTGTTTGATCCTTTGAAAATATATTTCACTATATACAAAATATTATTTTCACCTATGATTTTTGTGTAAAATAATGTTTTAGATAAAGCAGTGTCCTATATAAGTTGCATTTAATGGTTTAAATATACATTTTAATTTGTGATGATTAAAATACAGTGTTGATGAACGATGACATAAAAATTAAAATATTTGATACAAATTTTAATTAATATAATTTTCTTCGAAATCGGTATTAAGTGATTTATTATATCACATGCATATTATAATAATATTTATGTCTAACCGATTTACCCGGCCTCGTTAAGGTAATATTTTACTATTTTATAATTATATGAGAAGAGCAATATCACTTTGGTTGTAAACGTAGTCTGAGCTCGTCGTATATTCTAATTTCATTTTTATTTATCTAAATCATATTAATTTACATACACCTTAATCAATAATTATAAAAATAAAATATTTCCTTATTAACCAAATAATGAAAAATGTATACTTCCAGACCAGAGCCCAAAACGGTTTCAGCCAAAGAATCCTTTTGTAATGCAACCTATTACAACCTTTTTTTTTTTTTCCGTTACTAAAACTAGGACCGGGTGGGAACTGTTTCGCACATTACTGCCACCCAACCTATTACAACCTAACCTAACTAATAGTAATAATTACTTTGCCTGGACATTAAAAATGAATTGGTATGGTATTTTAAATTTTGGCTGTATGCTGAATCACCCAGCTTTGCACGGAACAGTCTTAGCTGGGGCCAATATTTTTTAAAATCTCTTTTTATCCACATATCTAGCGTATTAGAGGAACCGCGATTAAGAATTAAATTGCATTCGTTTGATCGGTTTTTAGATGTAGCGATCAATGGGTAAGCGAAATTTGAATTGTTTATACAGGGTGATTCATTAGCCCATTTATGGCCATAAATATGCTTATATTTGGGGTTTTTACAGTATTACACCATTGAACCTACTACTTTTTTTTTCATGTCACCTCAATGGTATCTTGTGAATTTATTATAAAGTTTGTTTTTCGTATAGGAACACCTTTATTTTTAAGTAATGTATTATTCAATTCTTATTTTTCAAATGTTTGATGTAACGCTGTCGAAAATTCAGTACTTTCAGAATTATTCAATTTTAAAACTGCGCATGAACAGTGCAAAATTCGTGGAATTCACAGCAATTAGCTTAGTTACATGCAATTATAAATTATATCATAATACGAGTATTAGGTACCTATTATAATTTATAACAAGATTATTTTTCTTCATACAGTAATATTAATTCAAAAACTACTTGTTCGAATTTTTATTTCGATACATAAAAATGACCTCAATGAAGTACTGCAGTGAGTAAATTAGAGAGTTGCCACATGTAAAAAATAAAAATTCGTATTGCTACGAAGTGACTAAGGTGACGTGAAAAAAAAATTAAGGAAAACATTGCTTTTATGGTTACTTGAACAATGGAATAATATAAAACTTAAGTTAAAGCATTTTTACGGCCGAAAAGGGATGAACATGGCGAATGGATCACCCTGTATATAGATTAATAATACATCAGCCGATGTAATGGAATTATTGCGAATAACATGTTTCAAACAGAATGTTTGTTTTGTCATTTTATAAAAGTCTCGTTTTGAATATATTTTATACGCAGCACGACGAATGCGAGTTTTCATTGTACCTCTTATATTGTTTTTTGATTTATTGAATAGACTTTATATTGCTGCTTATTGTTTTTTAATACTCGAGCGAAAACAAATTGAAAAGTAAATAACCGAGTTTTTATATCCATAGATTCTTTTACTTGAGTGTTTTGATCTTTTTAAACCATTTTATTATGCTACGCGGCCTATACGAGTTATGAAAATTGATATTTGATTATTCATTCTCTATGTCAAATTCAATTGAACAATATAACCCGATACTGGCGAGGGACGACTTTATACCGTTTGGTAAAAACCATGTTACAGATTTACAATGCACGAACGGGTACACTTGTACCGTGCGCGATCTGATACAATAATTTGAAGTGAATGAATTTTATTTTGGAACATTATGCGACTTGTTCAACGATTACAAAAATGCGCTGACTTGCCATATAACGGACCTGATGCTTATTCATAACGAAATTGTTTTGTTCGAACGACCGTATAACGTCTCTCGTTGATAAATCGATATTTTCGACACTCGAATGATATTTCATCAGCTACCATGGAACTCTTAATTAAAAAAAAAAAAAAGCAAAAAAAAGTATAAATAAGAAGCGGGAAAAAAGGCGTCATTTCCCCCTAGCATAAAATTAATTACAATTCATCAGTCTGTTAATTGACGACCCAATTAATTCGGTGGACTCGATTACGGTTGACACTTTTTTTTTTCCTACGGCGTCAAGTGAGGGAGTCGGTATTTTTTCCCGCACCAAGAATCATTATTCCTCTGCCGACGTGCCGCGCGCTATCGTTTCAATTACAAGAGGCCTTTCGATTCTAATTTGAATATTAAAAAGGATCTTCGCGGGGGGAGAGCGAAGTCAAGGAAAAATGGCCAGAGGATTTCCCGCCGACGGTGTTTCCGATTCATTATACTGTCAATGGAAACTTCGCGCCGCGCAGTGTATAAATACGGGGTAGAAACGCCGTTCGGGAAATAACGAGTGCTGCGACGGCGACGAATATAAATCGGAACAGCGAAACCTGTCGAAATGATGTTACAATTATTGTTTCTTTGATATTGAAAATCATAACTTGGTAATTTCCTGCTGCGGTTCCGTTGGTACCGTCGCGATACGGTGTACGCTTTACGCGTAATGATACGGGGTATTTTCGCCCCCGGAACTTAAACACCAGGCATGGCGTATGTCATATATCTCATGTTCGAGTGTAAAAATATTAGCGATATTTTAAATAATTTATCGTGTGCATATAATATTAAAAAACGAACAGACAAAAAGTTATGTGGTGGACCGATTAACTAGTCCATATGGTGAAGTTGTTGATTAGGTGTGTTTTGAACAACTCGTGACGTTTGCAGTTCTTTTTTCAGCAAACATTATACCATTTAGTGTTTACCATTATTAAGTAATATTATTTTTTTAATTTAATTTCTACGGAATATTAACAATTGAAGTATAATATGTATCATATTTTAAAATGCCCGTTATAGTTCTTTTATAAAATTAGAAAAAAACTGTTCTCATCAAAAACGAAGGTTATTATTTTACGTATACGAAAAATGATGTTAAGATATATTTAATAGTTCTTATATTGTGCTTACATTTTTTTTTGCATACGTTATATATATTATTATAATGTAAGGTATAAAAATTGAAGCTCGTCCTTCCTAGAAAAATGTCTGCGGATGTCTACGGTAGAAGATTTACGCTTAAAAAAAATAACATAAAATATTTCGTATTGGGCTCCAAACGGCATTTTATTGAACTTAACAAAGGATGTATAATAATATACTACTTGCGGGAACTCACTTCGGAGAAATCGCGCTCACATTACGTTCCAGACGCGATGCATTTTATAATCATACAATATAATATAATAATATACTCCACGTTATGTATATATTACCATGCCAACGTCCCCAACTTGTTCATATACATAATATAATGCGGCGATGTTGTAATCAACGCCTTAGTTTTTCGAATTTATCTGAATAATTTATGTTATTTTCCCGTCGCGGAATCGAGAGGGAGTTATTGTACATCCTGATAGTGTACGCGTATTGTGCGTATAGGGACGCGTTTTATTTTGAAAGGTTTTTAATTTTATTTTATTTTTTCCGTTTCGCATTTTATCGACTGGATTTGCATATTTTGCGTGTTGCGTGTTCGTTATTCGGACGACAAGTGGGCCGCGGTATACGGTGCGTCGCCAGGTGTACGGGAATACCGGCTGATCGGTAAAGGTGACGGAATAATAAAAAAAAAAGGTAAAAGTAAAAAAGTAAAACAAAAATACTTAGCACTCCAGACGCGTTTTTCGATCGTCGTCGAACCGTATACATACAAACGTATATATTATACGGAGTCGGTATAAGACGGTTTGGCGGTCGCAATTGTTTTCGAGAGACATTTTTGAATGTTAAACACCCCAAGGTTTTCGCGCTTCTCCCTTCCCCCGTAACAAGCAGCCGCACCGCCGACGGCCTTGCGCGATGTAATAATAACTCAATTACACACCTTGCTCGCCGTCGCCCGAAGAGGGTTCGATTCGAAAAATTCTGTGCTCAATCAAAAACTAAATGAGGTGAAATCGGGACAAATAAAGGGCACTCCTTGCAATTTACCACGTTTCTCTCTCTCTCTATCTCTCTCTCTCTATCTCTCTCTCTCTATCTCTCTCTCTCTCTTTAGGTCGTTATTTTGTGCGAGTTGCTCTAAGAGCAAAAAATAAAAATAACGTCTTATTTAAAAGTCGTTTCAATCAGAAAAACGTGAGTAGTGCGGCGGCAAGAGAAAAAACTAAACGGGCTGGTAAATGGAAATAAGTTTAATTGACCGAAAAATGAAACTTTTCGGGGGCCTTTTGTTTCAATTAGTTTGCCGAAGAAATAAATTAAATACGCTGGCGTATATCAAAGTGATTTATTTCGGATAACTATAAAGCCGTTCTACGTAGTATTTTCATCGTTTTTTTTTTTAGTTTATTTATTTTTCGCCTTTTTTCACTTTCTATATCGACCGCGGCGTGCAACCAAAAACCAATTCCGGACGTAATAAGTCAGAAAATCGCGAACCGAGAGACAAAAGACTTTAAAGCGTAAACGCAAGATTTCATGTTCCGGTGAAGTATGTACATTATAATATAAGTGCTTACGGACGCGTGTATATTATATATTACCTATAACCGCTCATCGGTTGGCGAGTGAAAGACAATATAAGGAATCCGTCCGAGCCGGCGGGCAGCGTGCGATATTATATCGTTATAAATATTATACTTTACAGTCGCGATTTCCGATTTGTGTCGGGAGAGAGGGAGAGAGCGTGGGCGATGGGCGTATAGGTGGATTCCTCGATGGGCAGGCTAACGGTTCGGAGGTGGTGTGGACGGCCTTTGCGTGTCTACCAGCTGCCGACTGTTTTGCATATATATTCAAATGCACGCACAATCGAAGTCACGTTTAAAACCCTGCGGCGGCAGATCGTCGGATTTGCGTTGTTTCAATTATTAGAATAATTATACGTAATATAGATTCTCACACGTGCACTGCACTCAGGTCACACCATCGACGCGCTCGTGTACAAGCACACACACACACACACACACACACACACACATCCATATGTATATTAGGTTAACCGTGTGTACCACGTGGCTTATCTACTTGGCTGCGTGTGAGCAAGTGTGAGCACGGTCTCCGCCAATTCGGCGACAAACGGTCGCGTTAATTAAAAGGGTTAACGGCTATAGCCGGGGATCCCTGTATTAGCGACGCGTGGTTCGCAGTCGATTATTACCGTTAGTCGTCCGACAATCGAGTATACCTGCTCCGAGCGCCCGCACGTACACACCGCACGTGGGAATCGCTGGGGTTTAACTTCTATTTTCGCCGATTGTTACGTGCGGCGGCGGCGTCATCGTTCGGTACACGGTAATTTTATCGTATATTCACGCAAATAATTACAATATATATAACCTAGTCGAACCCTCTCAATCAAATCCTGCTTACAACACAATTACACACATACACACCCGCATACACTCGCACACAAATCGGTGTTGTGTCATTGATACCATTCACTGCGCGCGTGCGTTACGTACTCGATGTTCAACAAATAACTATATATTGCTGGCTGTCGCTATAACGGTCAACACACAGATTATACTATAGTGTCGTACATTGTAAGCTGTAATACAAAGTACAAAGTGACATTATTGATTTATATTCGATTTCCAATCCTCTTGAACAGATTGTTTATTCTTCTGAATTAAAAAATAAATTAATATCTCATATAATCCATAAACCAAGTTACCGCATTAAACACAGTATTATAGTTGTACAATATAATATGTCGTAGCCGCATAGTAAAATAATTATTTCATGAAATATTTTCGATCAATTTTGCCAAGTGGCTACGAATTATTTTAGAATTTTCGCGTGTTATCGATGTGTATGTGAATATATCTTTACAGTTTACAGTATTAGAATTCATATTGTCTGTAAACTATCGAGTACCTACTATTGTACGCCTGTCGTTTTCTGACCTCTGATGACACATCTAGTGAGTTAACGCCGCTATACGTTTCCTTAGAGACATTGTTGAATTTTTGAAATGAAAACATCTTCACTACTTTTATCCGAATTTCGTACATCCGTCGTGCTTCGGTTAGTCGTCTGTATTCATCACGAGTCCTCGAAATATAACGTTAGTACCGATTTGAATGTATTGCATTTAATTCGTCAATGTTATATTAATTATTAGTGGTACTGTATTTAATTTTCGTATTTCACGAACAAAACAGAAAAAAAATTGAAAAAAAAAGGAACTTCACATAAACTGTATGCTCACCTTCGTGTCTGCTATTGACGATGCACCTACCTAGTTTTTTCTCGTTAAACCAAGCATTTATTTAAAAAATACATATTTTTTTCATATACACTTTCCCCAGCAGATATTATTATGCGTCGTTCTATTGAATTTCTCGTAGTACTTTTATTTATTTTCATTTTAGGAATGTTGTTCATCTCTTTGTTCGACGGTAGTTAATGTCGTAAATAATGTCGAGCGCAGATTTAGTGCTTCGAGAAATGTTATTAATTCACCGGAATTACTTGAGTATATAGAGTAGGAAAAAAACTACCTCTTCCGCGTTCCCATGTTGCGTTTGATGTGTTCCGGGGATTTAACTTTCATATTAAAACTATAATATATTTTTCCGCGAACGTCTGTAATATACCTGCGGGACGCAGCGGCGTAAGGAGACGGATTCATAGACGTTATTTCAATCGCACGCGCGCGTCGTGTTCGCGCATACTTCCCGTCAAAGGCGTGCCATCGCAGCCGTCGTGTACGTGCACAGGTCTACGGACAGGGACAGGGATACGAACAGGGACGGGGTGCAATAAAATAACGGTCGCCGAGCGTGCCGAAAAGTTGATAGCCTCCGCAGCAGCAGCAGCAGCAGCAGCAGGGTCCCCGCATCGTCAAAGTCGTTGCGAAAATTGTTCGGCAAAGTTATTCGCCGCGAAAGGACGACCGTACTAGCTGGCAGCGGTATAACAATATCGCCTCGCCTTCAGGTACGTCACGTGCGGCCGCAGTTGTGTTTGACGCGCGACGGATGTAGATACTATATTATATGGATGCGAGACGGTACGGGAGGAGAAAACATTCTCATCGAATCACCCAAAAACCTGCATACCTACAATGCCTTCGTATGCCGGGCACAGGGGATTATTTATAGTTTTATACGAATAGTCATCGTAGTCGTGAAGTTTTGTGATCTAGTACGAACCGCAAGGATCTGCAGAGGGAAGCAGGATTATGTCGAATTCGATCAGAGCGTTTCTGGACGTTTTCCATTGCGGTGCTCTGTAGGCCGTCGCGCAACCATAGTCGTGGTTAGACGACCGCAAAAACGAAAACGGTTAAACGCGACTCTATAAAACATTGCCGTTTATCGAAGCCGGTTACTTATATATATATATATATAATGCGATGGATGTTAAGTTTACGCGAGCAGCTATATCATGTCTGTATACAATAGATACAATGACGTCACGTGGTATGCAGGATTACAGGTGAGACCCGCGGCAGTGGTCGGCGAAACGTCCAGGAGTCGTCGTGCGTTGCATTTGTAAATCGAAAGTCTGCAGATTTTCCGCGGAGTCGTCCCCGCAGCGGCGAATTCGCGGCGTACAAACTCCCCGTAAATAGACACGTATTATAATTTAGCGCAAACGCGGAATTCCACGAACGCATCGTTATACGTGTATGTTGTGCACGGCGGCGGGTACCTCTGATTTTGACACGACGAACCGTGCGACGACGGCGACGACAAAAGTCCGCGATCGCCCGACTGTGTGATTTAAATACAATTTCGAAAATTACTTCTGACAAAACAATTACTGATGCGCTGTGCGCGCCGCCGAGGCTTTTGGGGTTAGACAACTTTCGGGCGCAAATTGTTGGATTGTGAAATGGGATTAAGAATAGAACCCGCGGGGCGGTAGGCGGCAGAGGGGGTGATACGCGCATAGGTCGCTTTTTAAACCTACGCACTACCATGTACCCGGAGCTTGCGCGAGCAAATGCACACGTATATATTGTTGCGTATTATACATGTACACACACGCGCATGCACACGCACGCACACGTTCAACTTTCTAGTGGGTTAGTTCGAGTTAAGTAAGGTCGGTTGCACCCGATACGGGAACCAGATATTTATATATACGTATATGTATGTATGCGTGCGAGTGCGAACGGGGGACGTAGGAAACGGGATCAGTCTATTGGAAACGAGACACTATATACTGCTGCTGCTGCGGAGGCGGCCGGGAATTTTCGCAAAACTCGAATTAACCGAATTACAAAACGGAGCCGATTGAAAAGTTCAACGATATGAACGCTTAATGCGGGCAATGTTGTTTTTGTTTAATGGCGCCTACCCCATGTGTATATCATTATACACTAGCTGTTATGTACCGGCTGTGTGCGTGCAGTGTGTGTGTGTGTGTGTATGTATGCTTGTGTGCGCAGTCTTTTGTGTCAGGTAGACTGCATACTATGTAGACGTATTGTATTGTTTCACCTCGAAGAAAATAAAAAACAAAATTGATTTTAATCTTTGAATAAAAATAATACGTAGGAGACTACAAATTGTTTAATAATCAAAGCATATAAAGTTCAAATACCACTCACTCCCTCACACACTTACAGATCAGCGTACAAGCAAGACCACCACCATAACGATTCATTTGAAATGTTGAGGGAATGTACTATGTATTATCATATAATATATAGGTGCACTATAAGAAATGATTCTTTGAAAATCGAATTTTTAAGGGTAGAAATGGGATGTATGAATGTATACATTTTACACTGGGTGTTTACCTAGGAAATATTTTATTTTGTTTAGTATGTTGATTTCAATAATTATCGATTGAGAGGTATAATATGTAATTACATAGCAAACATAAATATAAATTAATTTTATTAAAATATATAGGTTTCTTTTAAACCTTAAAATGACATCGACATATTAATTGCTCTTAACCTAAATAGTAAATTTATATCTACCAGATGAGACCAGGTTAGGTGGACCAGGCAGTGCTTAGGTATTTAAATATATGTATACAACGAAATTGTAAAAATAATTTTGAATAAAGATATTATGTTATTAAACGACGCATGAATGGTTCGCACGGTAATACATATACTCTTCTCATGCTCCTCCATTGAACGCATATTTCATACTCCTGTGATGTACTCGTATTTGCGTAAAATATTCTCAAGTGTGAATATTTATAGTGTCCAATAAGACACTATTCTCGCACCTGTGTGTGTGTGTGTACGCGCAGTGGTAAATTTGGTGGCTGTCTTCATTTCTGGACATCCCTGGACTTAAAACAAATGATATCATTCAGTAAATAATTACTTTAAACTTGTCCATTATGTAACCCTGTATCAAAGTCTCGAAGCATATAGAATATATATATATAATATAATATATAACATATAATATATATGTTATATATGAGAATATATAAGCATAAAGAAAATAGTTTATAAGTGTCTTTTTTCAGAATTAATTAATAAATTATCTCAATACTAATTATACACTATACCTATAGGTGATATATCTTACATCCTATCAGTTGATCATAATCTGTTAGACATCATAGTGCTTACGTAACTGTCTTTGTAAAATCGTTCTAAAAGAATTCTGTTTATTTTTTTATGATGTTTTATATTAATAATTATTTGTAATTTTAATTATTTATATTTAAAATTTTTTCTTTTGTTGTATATTTATGAAAAATTATGATTATGACGCAATTTGTATAAATTTGTATAATTAGTAAAAATAAGAATGTAACTCTCTACTCCATCACAAGCATTGCTTACAGGAGTAGCATATTTAATTGTATGTATTATTGTTTTATATTATATTATATATTTAAATTAATAATAATAAAAAAAAAAAAAAAATATATAAAATTACTTGACATACTCGTATATTGTATGTGTATAACGTGCATGCCGGCGCGTTTACATCCCTCTCTGTGCGCGTTTTCACTACGAAAGTCACGGAGTGTCAATCAGTAGGGGCAAATAATACGGTACGTATAGGTGATGGGCGACCCGCGATCATTGCTATAGAGATGAGCAATCCCGTCGTTTCTGTTCAAGTCGATTACGCCGTACACGCGTACACGATACATAATTTATAGGCAAAACGTCGTTAACGCCGCGATAAATATACGCGATGATGTGACGATATGTGCACACACATATACGTATACTATAATATACCTATGCGCGTAGCTCCGTTTTCTAAATATCAAATTAGTCCGACCCTTTTCATCGCGCTGTCGCCGCCACGTTTCGATTTAAATTACTTATTCAAACGTTCGTCAAGTATCGTATATTCACGGTTCACGATTTTATTCCGCGGGGACACTCGTGCGTGTGTTACATATTTCGGTTGATTCGTGTGTGTTATGAATTACGACGCCGCCGTTCCGATAGGTGACGCTAGCACGTGTAATCGCTCAGAACCGCAGTGCAGTTTGCTGGTGAAAAATCGCGCGACACGTGATATCATGTTTAAAGTTTAAATAATGTTTCGTTCGTCGAGTCCCCTCGTCGTCGTCTTCACATCATTGGCTCTCCGCGTCGAGATAATTGTAATTTGATGATAATACCACTAATAATAATAATAATAGTAATGATTATGCTTTATTCGTACCTGTACTCGTCGCGGTGCTCGACGGCGGGAAAACACGCGCGTCTCTCTCTCTCGGACAAAACGGTTTTCGATTTCGGAGCGGAAAAGTGGCTACACGCAACGTTAATAAGATTACAGTCTGAGGGTTTTCGGCGAGAAGTTTTTCGGCGGCAAAATTTAAATAATTCCTCTCTTTTTCCGTTCGAATAAATCCACCCCTTCCGACCCGCCGCCGCCGTCGCTCCCGGAACCCCGAAAAAACTCCCCGCCGAGGAGTTTTGCCGACGAGATCTCTCCGACCGTGTATAATCGGCGTTAGCTGTCGCGGGGTGCACCGTCGCCGGGGCGGTGGCGGGGTAGGTTTAAATAACGATTTTCGCTCGTCGAATTTATTTCCTCTCGTCGTCGCGCAGTATTTTAATATTAATTATTATTAAAAGTCGTCGTCCTCGTCGTTGTGTTGTTTCGAGGCTCTTTTCCGAAGGCGCCAAACTTATCCCAATCCGCCAAAGCTCTTTTCACTGCTTAATTATTAATTATTCCGAAAATCGACTGGCCCGTTATGACGCGTATAATAACGATTGTTGCGCCATACGCGTGAACAAATACGTGCGTGCGTTCGGTACACACGCACACACGCGCATACTTTGTGTACATAAATTAAATTCACGGCTCGCGTTTTTCGATCCTCACAGGCTTATACGGAAAATAATAACATAATACCGTGTGTACTCTGCCTCGCGATGATAATATACGTACGTTTTTACCGCTCAAATCGTCTGCATAATAGAATATAACGGTTACACAATTCAACACTATATTACGAAAATATTATACATATTGTTTTACTCGAAAAACGTACTGTCATGCTTGATGATGGCTGACATCATAGGTAAATGGTTTGTTGTAAGTAATTCGGAGTGTGGCAGCAGGTTTTGACGCGAACTAATTGTAGATAGAAATAAATATTGGCTTAACTCGACGATATGCGATATGCGTTCACAACTTTCAGTGCATCTTCGACCTCGTTATGCGATCGAGTTATTCTACGGTCGAGTTATGATAAATACTAATTTTATAACACTATGAGAATGTTGGATTTAATTTGTATAATATTTTTAGAGTTTACCTACGTGAAGTATTCGTAGACACGTGTTCGATATTTTTTAGATTTGGAGGCAAATATTATTTGACATTTTTTAATCAAGTCTATTTATTATCTCGTACCCACGTTGTATTCAATAAATGATGTGCGTTCATACTACCCAGAAGACGTTTAGAAAAGCGTTAAAAATAAAAACGAAAAAGTAAATGAAAATCCGATACGTTTTTTTGGCCGATGATTTAATGACGTTTATTTTGTGCAAATAATGATTTCTTGGCAGTGAACATTCGGATCATATCATACCGTTCAAAAAGTTATAACGCGATTTTTCTAATTTAAATGAGATTACGGTTTTAGTGCTATAAATAATGTTTAATCAAACAATCGTGGCATAAGCGCAAACATAACTAATACTATAACCGTTATATAGTACAACGTATTTGCGTATATGCAGTGATATATTTAACATACGAAAACGGAATACAGCTGAACTCGTATCATTCAAATTGTATCGACTTTAAACAGTAAACGTATATAGCTTTTTTGAGAAAATTATGTTCCGCTAAATGTATTTTAACGCACAACTATTTAATTATTTACAACTCACTATTCTCAACGTGTTTCGATAAATGTTTGAACAGAAAAAAAATTAAAAAAACCCAACAACGGGTGTTAGTTTAGTCGTTTTGAGTTCGAAACTCATGGCCATTTAACACGGAAAATAGAAAAAATTTTGTACCGAAGTTTAACAACCGAATAAAACATGAAGTGAAAATGACGTGTTTTATAGGTTATTAAAACCATATAAGTAGTCGTCTTAAATTCATACGTATACTTGGTACTTTTAGCGGCATTAACTACATTAGTTATCTGTCATATTGAATATATTTTAAACAGTCGAATTGAATAACTGAATATTTATATTATCTGGCTGCAAGGGGATTGGCGCGCGGCTATTTGTTAGGTGTCGTCATGTAATGGACGACTTGATCTTGATAAATTCCAACCTAAAGAAAAGTTAACGTCGATAAATTTTCGTTTTTCGTCATCGTCAATTTGCCCCCACAGTAAGAATATGTCTTACGACGAGTGAGAGATTGTCGTGATCCCCTCCTAAGCACTTCTTCAGTCCTCCTCTTCATCCAGCTCTGGAACACCACTACGATAATTAATAGTTCCGATGCGATTATGATTATGTTCGTATTTTTTATCGTTTTTTTTTCTTTTTTGTTTACGACACAAGAAACCCAACGAAGAAAATTGTCATGGTTCACGAGCGAAAAGAATTCCCACTGATGGCGGTCGTCAACCACCGTTCGCCGTTCAGCATTACTACTCATCGATGTGTAACGTGCTCGGGGATGACCTGTTTAATATAAGATATTCAGGGAAGAAGTTAGGTTCTTTTGAATATAATTAACCGTAGCTCTGGAGCATAAATGCTATATAGGATCTTAATATTACAAATAAATGCGTATTGATCCAGATAGGGCTGTTTCGTAGTTACACGGAGTTCAAGTTAGCGTGATGGTAATCGCGGAGAACTGGCGTCCTCTTACATACCGATTGTCGACCATAGGCCTTACAATATAAACTGTGGATGGGGGGAACTTAATGTATAGTCAGCTTATTTTATGTTTCTATAATAGTAATAGTGAAAGAAATATATACATAATAGTAACGATCGTTATATATGTATCACTATGTACCTACTGTCCATTGTTAGCCAAATGTTCGATAAAACATTAAAGTTTTACTTTTTTGAATTCTCCGCAACTATTGCTTTTTCTTTTCACCCAATGTTTTATCATAACAACAGTCGGTTTCCAGGCGATAGTAATCTTCTGTCTTCTATATATATATAAAAATGAATTGCTGTTTGTTAGTCTCGCTAAAACTCGAGAACGGCTGAACCGATTTGGCTAGTTATTTTTTTGTTGTGTTTGTCACTATCGGGAGAAGGTTCATATGAAAGAAAATTTCTGGAAAATCTACTGGAACGGGAAATTCGAAACGTTCACAGGAAGTACAAAGACGATTTGATTCCACGGATTCCTTTGATTACGAACAACTAGCCATTCGCCTTTAAACGGTTGCAATTTCGTTTGCTATTTATATACTCGCGAGAAAAAAAAAACTAACAATGTTGTATATCATAAAGCACTAGAATAATAAATACTTTTTTTTTTTGAAATATTATTTTTATTAATCATACCAATTCGAATTCAATATTTATAATTAAGACAGGACAAGGTGTGTCGGGTCAGCTGGTTTATTATAAAAACGCTTTTCACAAGATCGCGCGAAAACGACGAACGAGTGTAGTGAGGTGTACGTACTGTGTACTGTATTATTACTGGGTGAACGCGCATCAGCCACGTAGACGCGATCGGGCCAAACATGTGACATTAGGCGTCAGCGCGTATCGTATTGAAACAGTCTACATAATATATCGTGTACAGTTACAGCTCTTCGTTATAATAATTGTTTTCGGCGGCTTGTACACGCAATGTCACACGTTATTACGGCATTCGGTTGTCGGAAACAGTCGCGTACGAGGACGCACACACGCACCCTTCTACACGCACTCGCACGCAGACACGCGCACACGCACACACTTTTACGCACGCTCACGAACATCGTCGCGCGTACACATACGTACAGTGAATCATTTCGGTTCGATCATTCGGATTGTTCCGCAATAAGGGATCCCAGGGGGGGGGGGGGTGCGGAATCGGTCTGCGGTCGAGTGCTGCGGCTCGCGCGATTATTATCGCTCGGCATTAATATCGCTCGGCCGTTAACGAACCCTCGGCGCGCCGTACCCGGACCCGGGTTGCGGTGCCCCGACCTATGCAAACACACTCCGTACGGCCGCGGTTGCGGTTTCGAACGCGTGTAAATTCGCACCGGCCCCCGCAGGACTTACCGGACCCCGAAATGTCTCCGCCCGGCACGTCGGACACGTTGATAATTCGCGCGAGCCGATTTCGATCGCGTTTTTGCGGTCCGTCTGCGTATGACAACGATGGCGCGCGCTCGCGTTTAACAGCGTTCCTGTACAACTCCTGTACGTATACGTGCACGCCGCGGGAAATATTTTCCAAAACCTCCCGTCCTCGTAACATCCGTAATGTATTCGGTTTTTTTCTAACGTTCCCGTACACACGTATATAATAATAACATCTGCTGTCACGCGTTAAACCCTTTTTCTCTCTCTCTTTATTTTCTATAAATGTACAAAATGTACATGTATACGTATATTACGCGTATATATTTTTAATCGCTTTGTTGCCGCGGAGAGAGGGGTAAAAAAATGGAAATATTCAAACGTAGACCGAAATTTACATACTCTTTTTGCCCCGTTTGTATGCAAATCATTAAGGAAAACGCTTCCGATGTAAATGCATCCTATATTCCGCCGCCGAAGAGGTATATATACGGCCGCTCTATGGGCGCTCGGCGGGGGCGGCACAGGCATCGTCGGAGCAGTACGAGGGCGGCGTCTCTCTCTCTCTCTCTCTCTCTCTCTTTGTATAGACGTTTAATTGTTGCCTTTGGAAAAACTCCGTCTTATAAACTTTGCCGGCGCGCAACTGCCGGTTAAGTGTTTAATTGGCGAAAACCCCCGTCGGGCGTGTATAAATATTTTAACGACGTCGCCGAATATTTTTCGTAAGAGGATTAAGTATGTGAATTTCACCGGGTTCCGGATATTCGCAGTGCCTGGACCGACGTAGTTGTAGTGCGCACCGAGAAATCCGGTTGAATTATTTACACCGAACAGCAGCCGTAGCAGAGACCTAATAATATTATATAAACCTACCTACCTTCGGGTGGCGCGGAGATGCGGGAAAGCCGGGCAGAAGCCGTTCGGCAGTTTTTGTATATTTTTATTATTATTCGTATTTCTCGTTTTTTTTTTTCACTTTTAATAACGTTTTTCCTCCTAATTTTTGCGCCGTATACATTTTAAGAACAACCACCTCCTCCCCCCCACGTTCCCCGTTTATAAATGTATATAAGCGGTATAAGTACATCGGTTATCACGCCGCCGTACCACGGTCCAAAATTATGACTTTGCCCGCTCTTGTTGCTCTTTTCGCCGTCACAACTTCGGTGGGTAAACGAGCATGTATAATATGATAAAACGCGCTAAACAATAACACGCCGTACCGCAGGATACGTGCCAGTTGTAGATTTGCCAAGGTAGGCCTGAAAAGCGACTATTCATACCTGCTCCACGCAGCCGTCTCCTCGGTAAATTATTTTTATTATCGACAAAAAGTCGCGTTCCGAGACAGAAACCATGAACATATTGAAATGTTGTGAGTACACAAGGTGTATTTCCGTTCCAGAATGATTCATGCTGTACAATTATCATTTTATGACACTGCTAAGCAGACAAATAAAATATATTAGTATGCATCCTTGGACGGCGACGGTTGGTGTCCGCAGCATAGGACCTAATATTCACGGATGTTCGACGTGCGTACAATCCGTACCGTTGTTTGCGCCAAACACTAGTGGACGATTACGTTATGATTGTTAGCCGCTCGAAATTTGTGCGACGTATCAACTTTCAGCTCACAATAATGAGTCCGTTATTCCGCCGGTTAGGCTGTACCTGTCACTGGCCTATTACGTAATAAGAATAAGGTTTACGCAGGTATACCTACGACAAGTGAGTGTTCGCCGAGTCGTTGCGAGTAGTACTCGTATGGTACGGGTGAGCTACGGGTGTGCGTGTGTCCGATTCTAACTGTTAACACGTTACACGCTTTCGACGGAAAACGTCGTCGACGAGGAGCAAACGATATCGGGATGACGACATTTCCAGCGAGCCGGTGAATCGGCACCGGCTATTGCGTACGACACATGCCTACGTCCGCGGATAGCGAACGATTTCATATTCCAATGGCTACGCGTGTGTAGGCTTATTGTTTCGTTTTGTTGTCAAGTTTGAAGCGCGTAAAAAGTTACCCACCGCGGTTACCGTACGAACGATTTTGCAATACCACGTGCGTATCCATCGCGCCGCGAGTAAAATAATAAATGTAATAATAGAAAAATATTCTATATTATTATACTGTTCAAGGTGATACTGCATTATGGCGTGTACATGGTCGTGTGCGAAACAGCCATTAATGGAAGTTACACGATGATTGATACGTTATTTCGATTAAGCTAAACGTTGAATATAATATTCTGCTGTACACGACGACGCAGCCGCCGCCGCCGCCGCCGTCGCATTAAAATCTCGTTTTATACATTTTTACTATTGAAAAGGTTGCACGGACGAAAACGAATATAATACCTATACCGTCTGAATACGATTTGTACACGGGCATACTCTGCACGATCGAAAACTCGAAACGTACATTACGATATCTTCACAGCTCACGTCGTATATTGTTTTCAAAATCGTTACTTTCCAACAATGATGAATGCGTGTATTGTACACTAGCAATATTACTTAAGCTTGTTGGTCGCGCACATTATTGGTTTTCGATTTTTCGTCCAGAATTCATATTATGTAGATATACGTACTGAACTGCACCAACGACAAACTAAATTGACTTTTATCACGGTTCGTGTTTTCTATTTTATACGTCTCTTTCGTTTATGTATCGTACGAGAGGAGCAACAAATAATTTTATCATTTCACTCTCCTAAACACGTAAAAATGTGTACATAATATTATAAAAAATTAAAAACATATTATTGCTGCTACATGCGTAAACCAATTAATTGGATTCTGTGTATAGTATAAATTGTAATATAATATACAATATATACTGTCGAAATATTAGATAATTTCATTGAATTTTATTGGATGTTTTTTTATTCGTTTCAATAAAACTTCCGTAGTAAAACTATAATACAATAAAATAACCGTTATTAATAGCATTTTTATTTGAAGAGGGGGGGACAGGGTCTTTCTCGTCTATTGGTATATTTATTATGCATTCGGTTACCCGTTGATTCGACGATATCAATATGCATATAAACATATTTTATCGAACGGGTTATATTAACGAATGCATATACCTACTACCTGTATTTGTGACCAGGAAAAAGGTTCGGACGAAAACGTCGCTTATTGGTCGCTCTTTGAGACCAGCTCATTTGAATCCATTATCTGAAAGAGTCAGTAAAAGGCGAAAGAACTGAAAAAAATGTACGCATATTATTATTTCTAAATTTAGTTATGTTTAAAATATTTATTGAGATGTCAGTCTAGTAAAACTAAAATAAAGTATATATTACATTATTTTATAATACATTTATGTTTATCGATAATGTCATAACGTTAAATAGAAAATAGAAATAATAGAATTTAAAACAGTAAAATAATGTTTCGGTTTAATGCAAAACTACAAACATTTCCATCTATCACTGAAAAAAAGTACTGATTTTCACTACAAGCATTTGCTCAACAATTCAAGCAATAGCAGTAATACCAATTCCTAACTAGTTTTTGATAGAAATCCATTTTATTATTAATGATCTAACCGTCGGATGGTCCCAGTACAATAGCGGTGCTGTGAGTCTAGCGTCGCTAACTCCCGGATGGGTGACCACCCGGGTTTCTAGCGATGAAGCCATGCACCCCACGTACAGCTCAAACGTGTTCCGGAAACCGACCATCACTACCCAAGAGCTTACGGCCAACTAGTTTCGGAAGCTTAAAATAATAATAAAAAAAAGACTTTGCGTTTTTCTGCGTGCAGTACACGGGCAAATTGGGATAGCTTATTTTGAGTTCAACAGGCTCAAGAGTAGTCAATTAACTGGTGAGTCCGACAACCGGCGATCACCGTGTATAATAGATTAATTTATATCGTCGGCGGTCGGGCGGTTTAAACGTGCTTTCGGAAATAGCCGTGTTGCCTGCGGTATTGTGCACATCGGTGTTTGATAATAATATCGTGTATAGTCTCCGGTTACTACGGACGAAAATGAGAAACGATGGAAATAAAAAATACGGTCCCGTCACCGGTGCGTTACGTACGGTTATTCGTAACTCGCATACACGTTGTGCACACGTATTTCGTGTGTATCCATTGTCGATGATCGGCCGCGGCAATTGAATAGGAAAGAGATTTTTTAATACGAAAATGATTTGTCGTTCGGCTCGGGCGATCCCGATGATTGATTAGAGCTGTGCGCTCCCTGCGCGCCCGCGTCCGACGAATTTATTATAATAATAATAATAATAATAATAATAATAATATGTATGTATGTATACGTGTGTGCGCGTGTGAGTCGTTGTGTGTAATTCCGCCGCAGCCGCTACCGCCGTTCTTCAATGGACTTCATCGGAAATCGATGATTAATGCCCTCTTTTCGTACACTACAATATTACGTGTACACGGCATGCACATAGGCTTCGTATACGTACGGGGCCCCATCAAGGACGATGTGTGGCTGCCGCGAGTACACGATGCATTATTGTATATTATTAGAGGCCAGCGGCCCCCTTGTCGCAAGAGACTACACCTACATATTATTATTATTATCAACGTTTTTCCTCCTGACGAGCCGAAGAACCCTTTACTCGATCGGCAAATGTCATCGCTCGTCGTTCACATATTTTGTACTTCAATTTTTTAACTTTTTAAATAGCCTTTGACGATGCGCATCACGGCTCGACAATAGCAATACACTATTGAAGAGGTTTTATTAAACGCTTACGAAATAATAATACCAAACGACTGATATTGACTGTAGATTATCATGAGAGTCTGGCCCAGATTCAGGGGGGGTCAAAGGGGGCCGCAATAAAAAATAATGTAGTGTTGTATTCCACATAATTGGTTAAATAACTTTAAAAATTCAATGTTATTGCATTAATTTTCAAATATAATATTATATTAAAAATATCTAATACTTTAAAAAATAAAAAGAATATTCTAGTTTTATAGTTTTATAAAGTTTTTATTTATTTTGTGTTAAAAAAAAAACATTGTTTTAGTAAAAAAATACTGTTTATATGAAAAAAACTATTCTTGGGGCCCACTAAAAATTCTGGTCTAGTACCCCAAATATGTATAGTCCGGGCCTGATGAGTGTGATAAAAGAAATATTTCAAAATTGAAATATAGATAAAAATATAACCAGAAAAAGATTAAGAGAGGTTATTACAACAGTATTCGGCGTGACAAAGTGTGTAGACGTTTGCATGATTACGGGGATGTGGAATTTTCGGAGAGAAATTATGTGTTGATAAGAGCAAAATAAAAATGGGCGCCACATTTTTGTTATTCATATTTTAGATTTCAGTTTTTGCATTGACATCGAAAACAGCTTGTGCACATTAATACATATTTGCACCGCGTTAAAATATTCGAATGACACACGTGTAGGCACGAGATGTAATATTTTATCATTTCGCGTTAACATTAAATCACGGATGTCGATGAGATTTGCCTTCTTTCCATTCAATATCTTAGACAATTTCTACATACTCGTAGTTGCAAATGTGTTTCATAACAATTTACTAGTATTACTATTTATTAGGGCGCTTCTTGGCATTGTACGGTGATTCTTAATAACTTCGAAGCAAATGAACGGCAATATGATGTCTATTAAATTCATATAAGACATCGATCAAATATTATATAGAATTATTTAAACGACAATCACTGTAAAATAAAAGCGAAATCATCTTTCATAACTTTTACGGTACACTCTCGGATCCTAGGGGATTTTATTTTATAGGGTTCTTATTAGATAAGAAATCATCTTCTCGAGATTTTTATTTTCGCATCAACATCAGGGTCCTATATATTTTATTATTATTACTACACTGCATCACTCTCGTACATACACTACACGACGTATCGATCGTCCGTTCCGGTGCGTGTGCGCGTGAGTGCGTATTCACGCGCTAATATATGATTGCATCGGTCACAGATGTGCTGAATGCCGACCCGATAAATCATTTTACGGGTTAGATCTCGCGCGTACGGACGGACGGACGGCTCTCCGCAGCCACTTGTATTATATTATTATTATTATTATTATTATTATTATTATTATTATTATTATTATTATTATTATTATTATTATTATTATTATTATTATTATTATTATTATTATTATATTCGCGTGTACGTACATGCGGCGATGGTCTGCTGCTGCAGCTGGGGGGAGGCGATCGTTGCGAAAACGTCTCCGGATTGCGACAGATGTATATCGTCGGTAGCACGGCGGATAGTTAACTCGAGTTTTCGGGCACTCGCAAACACGTGTACGCGGTCGAATGTCGGCAACTGCGCGGCAAGTCCCGCAGCAAGGGGTGCGGAGAAATAATTTGAGACGTCGAGAGTTTCGAGCGCAATCGAACGGATTCTTCGGCGGGTGTGCGCGAAACGTACAGGGTGGGGGGTGGTGAAGTTTTTAACATGGACGTGTGTTCGCTGCGGATGCAAACGATAATTTTATCTGACCGATTTCGCGTTACCGCAGAGCTGTGTATGCGGTAGACAATACAGTGAACCAAACACGATTGAAGTTACCAGGCAACCATAACGTGGTAACAGGCAAAAACGATTCGACGTTTTTCAGTGAAGCCGAAGCAATTATTGTAATCGGTTACCGTTACTTTCCGTCGGTTTTTGACCGATTTTAGCAGCAGTACCTACGTGTGCATACGCGTGGCCACGTTGTAATATCCGATGTAGAGTAAAAATACGTGTATATCTCGTGCCATAAAACCCCAATACAGCGCGTGTCCCGTCGAAACGAGTCCGGAGAAGATATTATTATTACACAGTACGCGTACGTTTGGACCGTTTGGTTTTATGTGTTCGTGATCGCGGATAGTACAGGAATTCGATCGATTGGACGATAGAAGATTACAATATTATTATTACGATCCGTCGTAAACTCGCGCGCATTGTTTTTTCTCCAAGACGTTTTCTTTAGTACGGGCGATGCGTTAAAAACACAATAAAACTTCACCTCGAAAACGATTTCCGAAAACGCGCTTTCTTCTACCGTTCCGCGGTACCATATAATTTATACGCGCGCGCGCGCCCGTACATATAAATTATAATATCTACCATTATGCGTAGTAAAATGGTATTATTATTATTATTATTATTACGTGTATCCGATCCGTTGCGCGGACGCGGTTACGGAATTCTTCGATACGACACCGTTCGAACGGCGTCAGCGCACGCGGGCGTTTTATCGTCGAAATCATTTTTATGCGTTTGTTGGTTTTTTTCCCTACACGCAACACGGTTGATTCGTCCGTAAACGCGTCTGTTTACTGCGGCGGAGCCTGTGTTTTTTTTCGGACGATCACCGTGCGCGCTTATACAGTATGCACCTATAGTACGTGCATAGTGTTCCAAACGCCTATACGCATTCGATCTGTACGTACATGGACGTAAGCAATAGGTACATTGTATGCGCACAATTGTGTTACTTATATATCGTTAGATTAAGAGGACGGCATAGCCGCGCGCAATGTCTCATCCGTTTTACATACGTACAACATGGCAAGTCTGCATTCGGCAGAGCCGATTTCGTGTGGTTGGCTAGAGTAAACTGCGGCCTGCTATCGAACTTAAAAGGAAGAACGTACCGTGCGATGCCATAGGTATTTTAAGATTTTTATTTTTTAAGCGGGTTGTGATCGTGTAAGATATTACAATTTAAAAAAGCTCACAAATCGCTTTAAAATTATAAATTCTACGTTAGTAAATGCACGTATGCGGGTAAGGTGTCTTCCTAAGAACATCGTACACTGGTAAACTTTGACCACAGTTGTGTACATTTTGCATGAAGGGTGTATACATTAAATTATGAGTAAATTTTTCCTGATTTATATATAGGTAAATTAATGTTTATTGCAGATTTTTGTACTATATCCAATCGTTGATATATTTCCGGGAATGACAATGTAAATTAATCTCACCCGTATAACAATTACTCGATTTACCATCATTCTACGGACGATTGAATTTTATTCATATGTTATATGTGTAATACGATGATGCTTCGTATATAATAATACAGAGTGAAACAATGATAATTATTTTTTTTCGCGTTAAAAATGAGATTAAATTTCTTGGTGGCATACATATAAGGTAGGTGAATGATAATTATGATTTTTCGCATTGCGGTGACGAACAGTTTTACAAACTGTTAAATCTATGCACAAATGTATTGGATTTGTAAATTTCAACCTCTCCTAGTAAATTTATTCTTCAGGTTTGCATATTTCTGTAAGTCAGTGCAACCGTTTTACACAAAGAGTTGGCTTATTCGTGTGCGCTCCTCACGTTTCGCGAATATTCCGACCGAATTTTGTTCTACAGTGTGTATGCATGCGCAGTGCGCACGTATAATTATATATTATGCAGTAAATACCCTGGGTGATCAGAATTTCATGTTGCAACGGTTTAAACTCGTAAAAATAAGCAAACCACAGAAAAAACGCAATTTTTTTGAAACGGGACAATCTAAAATTATTATTTTCCATTGTTTTACGTACACTTTGTGACGGTCCATTCTGATCGGCCTGTATAGCTAAGCTGTAGATACCCATACTCGTATTCCCGTCCTCCGTACTAATTTATTTTTATTTTTTCCGACACGAATCACGTTGCTGCCGCAGGTGTGGAGGACCCCGACGTCGAACGTCGTTATTTATTTATTTTTTTTTTTCCATTTGTCGGTCGTATTATTTCCCCAAAACCGAACGTTCCGAGCCATTGGACCACGTTCATGGTTCAATATGCGCGGGAGCCCTTTAATTATCCACGGTGTCCCGTGACGTCTATATTATTATTACTAGTATTATTACTATTACGAAACGGCGTCGCGTACTTAAAAATGACGGGAAACATCAGTT
Organism: Periphyllus acericola; assembly: GCA_949715065.1. Classification (NCBI taxonomy): domain Eukaryota; kingdom Metazoa; phylum Arthropoda; class Insecta; order Hemiptera; family Aphididae; genus Periphyllus; species Periphyllus acericola. The sequence goes on along the minus strand of OX454270.1, from coordinate 20,469,190 downwards.
AATGAGCTCCATATTTCCCTACACCGCGGCACCAGGGGCGGCGCGAATAGATATTCTATATTATGTGAAGCGGCTTCATGCGCTAAAATGTGCGGCGAGTACACTGCAACGGTCACCAACTCACAAGACCAAAACAAATTATCAGCGAGACAAGAGACAGTTGAGGCTGTTTATTTTAAAACAAATACAATGGTACATAAGTGAAGACTGCAGATGGTGCTAATGGTGCGGTCTGTCGAAAGATACGAGATAATTCACGTAATGGTCGGCTGATAAATAATAGCAAATTTTTTTTCTATAATCCCGACCAAATTATTGTAGACTGTAGTAGTCAATATATCATGTTGTTCATAATACAGTATATCGTGGAAGATTTTATAATGTCTACAGACAACATAATTATTCGCTGCCTCCATATCAATAATTGGACATCTCATATCATGTGTATCTGTACACAATACAATCGACGGTTACGAGTTATTATAGTAACTATCACATGGCCGTATAGTCACTACGAATACTTTGCGATTCGACGTACTTTTAATACGTACTAGTTTTACTTAGTTTTACTTAATCCATGCCGGTAAAAAAATGTTTTTGTTCATACAGAATAACGTTCGTTTAAACAGGTATACCAATAACAGAAGCGTTTTTATAGGATGGGCTGAGAGGGTGAAGTTGCGTGGTGGCGAAAGGTGTCTGCAGTCTTGTAAAATTCGATTATTTCGAAAAGGATTTCGCGGCTATACACTGTGCTGGTTGCAACAGCATCGCCGGCTCATTCCGTCAAACGCACGCAGCGTATCGGGAAACGATTTTTTCGTCGTGGTATTTATAGGTAGTTGCTTACTGTTAAAACGTGCACCCCATCGCCGCGTGCTTTTATTTATTATTGTTTTTCTCATCGCACGGGGAGAAAAAAAAATCCGTCTACCCGAAAACCTGTTGCTGCCGCGCTCCTGTCGCGTATTAATGCTTCATATACACAATATCGTACACACACGCACACCGTATGGCAATTGGGGAGAAAACGTGCGTTTTATTGGAAAACCGGAGGGGGTATGAAACGGAATATCATAATATAATATTTATTATAAACGTGTATATATATATTGTATACGCGCGGGGGAGGGGAAAAAAGGAAATAATAATACCCGGTGCAGTGCGTAAACGTTGTTATTCCAAAAGTCTTATGGTTTATCAATCTATTTTTCCTCCAGCGGCGCGCGCGTATATTACAATATACACATTATTATCGTACTTATATTATATACATGGGGAGTGAAAAAAAAAGCGCCATAATATTGTACACGTCGTATTCACCGTGACGGCGATGATGTATGCACGCGCGAGTTCAGTTTTTTCCCCTGCCGTAATATTGTCTATAATATTATTAGACTTATATATTCATACCGCCTTTATGTTATTAAAAAACTGTGTATACGTAAACACACAGACTCGCACACATACGCGGGCGTGCATACGTATATATAACATGTATCACACCGTTCGACGAGGATAATAACAATAAAATTTAAATTGAATTAGTTTTCATCGCAGTCTATGCGTTTTTTTATTTGTTTTTTAATTCAAACGCCATAAAACGAATCGACGTTATTGAAGAGTGCTCGTTTTTTTTATGCGTTCAAAGGGAATTACGGTTCACGAAAAATGCGTTGTTAACAATGGTCGTGTATCGAAAACACGATTATTATATTTTGTCTGCGAGTATTGAGCAAATTAGTTTCTCTCTCCGGCTGCAGCATTGTATACAATTATATGAATCAAAACCATTATTTTTTGTTGCACATAACCGAATAACTGTTTTAAATAAAATATAATGACGACAATAAACAGATCTGGTTATGTTTATTTTTTTTCTCATCTATTTGTATTGTAAACATCAGTACAGCTTTTATTCGATTATACTATGTGTACTAAAACTTGAGTGAGATAAAAAAAAGTATAATTAAAAATATTACAACTTAACGAATACACTGTGTTTTTTATTGAAAAATTACTGGATTTTAGTTACTGCACTAACAATTACTTAATTTCTTTACTGTTCACTACATTAAAACAGCAGTGGCAAATTAAAGAAATGGGATGCCATCAATTAATTCACAATATTTCCGATATAAACATTTATATGGACGTCTTAAAATTCACATTAATAGATTTTACTATAATTTAACACTCCAATACAAATCATAATTATTTTATTACAAAAAGTATGATCATTGAATAATATTATTGTTATGTAGTGAATCAAGATATAAAGCTATAAGGAGGAATATGAAATTTTAATTTCTTAAATTAATTTTTTTTTAAAATTGTAATATTTATCTTCCTACATTTCTCGTTAAAACATTTTAAACTTTTGATTTTTAACATTAATCTATAATAAACTAAAATCGGATGGATGATATAATAGATAGAGTTTAAACACGTTGACCGGAAGAATCTCTATAGTCTATACTGTTATTAGTTAGCCATTAATAGCAAAAATAGTTATTCAGTGTCGGGAGAGTCCAACGGATAATAATTGTTCTATTTCAACCCCTTATCGACCGTTATGAACGTGTCGTTGGAGGTTTTCCGTGTAATCGAAACGTGTTGCTGTTTACATTTATTTTATAAAACGGAAGAACTTGCGCACCATAGGATACTTATCCTTTAACTATCATATCAAACGTCATGATTGATAAACATTTGTTTTAACGGAGAAACTCGAATAATATTACAAACCATTCGAATTATATTTAGGTGTTAACATTTATAGCGGTACGAACAAGTATCATATTACGAGAGAGTTTTTCATTTTGACAATAAGATTTCTAATATATCTGTTCGTATTCATATTCTATAACATTGACGAATTGTTGTGGATATGGAATGAAAATAGAAACATACGATCGGTTTTAACTAGTGTGAATAATCTAAAGTTTGAATACTGAAAACATAAAATTGACGCTTTGTGTAAAGTCTGCAGCGAGCAAATGGAAACGTTGAAATCGTGCTGTTGCGACAATCGACGTGTCTATAAAATCGTATATTTAAACAGTCGAGATTTCATGGTGCGGTTGTAAATATAATATAAATGTAAAGCCGTCCCTCACCGACGACGGTCGATTGTATAATATTATACTGTACTGATAACTTTTTGGCTGCGGTGTCGCGACGATCCGGGAGCGCGTACGGACGCCCCACGAATTTGCACTTTGGAACAATGATATATATGGAAAGAGAGAGAGAGAGACGCGCATATTTCGAAGAGGAGAAAAGTTGCGTCGGGTCCGTGAAAAATACAATAAAAACCATAGAACTGTCCAAGTCGGCGGTTCAACTTTTATACAATATTTATACATACATGTACCGCACGTACGCCTGCTATATATTTATTGTATTATATCGTCTACCGCATACGGGGCGTGCGCGCGCACACCTTATTATGTTCTCTCGTTCGTTCACATTTTGTTTCTTCACTCGTTTTTCACGCGATATGATAAATGATTGCCGATCAAAAACTCTTGTCTGGCACTTTCGGGGCCGAAAACAACGCATACGCGAGCCCGCGCACGCGTTTCACCACTCCCTTTACCCGGGTCTTTTCGCACACTCGGTTATTAATTGCCTTCGTTTTCCCATCGGGTTTCGGCGGTTTTCGTGTGCGTGCGTGTGTTACGCACATACACACGCGCACGTTTGGTGCACCTTGAGCTGCTTCCTTGGGCGATATTTAAAACAAACGCACACACATCGCGCGAAAGCACATCAATCATACCGCGATGGACCACCCCGCGAGCGCGCGGGTAAATGATACCGAGGCCTGAAATCGAAGTGCCCGCCGACGCGGCCGCAGCAAACTTTTGGCCGACCCGAAATCTCCACCCGCGCACAACCCTTTTTTCGATATCAATCATTCTCGCGACGAATTAAAAAAAAAAAAAAAAAAAGGGAAAAAATAGTAGAAAGTCATCGAGACCGCGCGGAAACAGCGAACGCGCACTCCAAAGTGTCGCGTTCGACGTCGTCGGAGCTTAACCGCTTCAACCCTACGGGAGAGGAGAAATAAACCGACCGAGTCGCCCCGAGTGAGTTAATATTATTATTATTTACTCGCCAACCGCGTAATCCGCTATTCGTTCCTAAAGATAATCCGAGGTCTTAAAAACTGAACGAGTTACGTTCTCAAGTCGGGTATCGGCCACGGCAACTTGACGCGTTCAAATGAAAACGATCGATGTAGGCGAGAAACCGGACTTTCGTAATTAGTAGTGCAGGCGAATCATGGTCCATTTTTTCTTCTCTCTCGCGGCAAACTCGTGTCTCGCGAGGACCGCCGCGGTGCGACGGAACACAACAATAAATACGTGATGAGCTGCACACCTAGGTGGATTCGGACGGCGTGTGAACCGTCGCGCAGGTATATACGTGTGCGCTGGACGCGGCGGAAACTTTGACGGTTCGCGCGCGGGGGCGGCATCTCGCTGTTGCGTGCGATCGGACTTGACGAGCCGTCCTGACACCTGCCGCTGTACGCCGCCGATCAATCGATGGTCACGATATTGCGCGCGCGACGTGTTATATTATTATTATTATTGTTGTTGTTGTGTGTAGAGCTGTTGCCGTGCATACGTGCGTGCGCGTCTACGTGTGCGTATACGCGTGATGAAGATCTCAAAAAAGGATTATTCAAGTGGGTCCTTCCCTCCTCGTTCTCCTCGTCCTAACCGCCTCCGTTCCTTCCATCTGCCCTACGCGTACATATTGTTATTGCTCGCACGCTCTCTCTTTCTATATCTCTTTCGCCTTGCGTGTCCATCGCCGCGCGACGGCTCCCATGGAACGACCCATTGTCACGGGGGGGGGGGGGGGACGACGACTGTACTTGACGCAGTGGGCGCGAGATCAATACACACGTTTATATATATTTATACACCTGAATGTGTACGAGAAGTCACTGCTGCGCGTGTACGTCTGTACTATTATAATGTACTCGGACACAATCGGCCGTGTGTACAATGGACAGGTGCACGGTAATACGCGCTACTACGTGTCGGATAGGCGAACAATATAAGACCGGGTCCGCCGCAGCAATGTTATATTGAACACAGGAAGCTGTTCAGGAGTTGAGGGTTTTTTTCATTATTATTATCGTTACTATTATTTTCCTTGTCCTCCCGGAGAAATATCCGATCGACTTCTCAACAGCTACTCCAAGCCGTAGTGTACGACGTCGTCGTCGTCAGCGTCGTGATTGATACACACAAAATGGTCCTTCTGCTGTGAATCACGACAGCAGATGTGATGGAATTAAGCGAGAACGTTATATTTATATGCTGTAAAAAGCTGCTCGAGAGAAATAATCATCGAAACCCCCAACTGTGCGATGTGGTGTTATTCTGTGCGTGTGTGTTTTCCCCTGCTTTCGGCCGTCGTTATACTCGATCGACGGCGAGTGTAGTAACAATAAACGTGTTCAATACGTGCCGGTGCGGCGTGACAGGAAATTAGTCGCTTATTTCAATAATAATTGATCTCTCCTCGCCAACGAACGTGAAGTCATCGCGCGAGTAGATCGTTTTTTAATAACTATCGCTCTGCAGCGGGGCTTAATCGATTTCATTAGATTATTATTATTATTATCATTATTATCGATTTATCATCTCGCCGTGTCCGGTCCAGTTGCTTTGACGAAATCATGATGACCGTGACGTCTCGCGTCGGAACGGCTTGAGCTCGAGAGAATACGCCGCGGTACGCGTATGTCGGGAGTGAAGGTGCGACTCATATTGTAATAAAACTCGTATATATAATTCGATCGTTACACGCGTATTTACGTGCACGCAGTATTTCGTCGTCCCGGAAAAACTTAAGATCACGGGTACGGATTCTCGTTTCGCGGGATTACGAGGCGATGAATGGCAAACGAAAAATATGTTCAAGAAATCGAATAATTTGAGATACAGGCGCTTGATAATAAATTACAAAAATCCACTTTTTATGATGTTTATGTGATATTTAAATTATATGTGTGGGATACATTGCAATCGCATATCTATAGACTATACACACTAGAATATCAAACGAGTAGAGATATTCGTTATTTCGATTTATTTTAATACATTAGGTATGCACTTATATTAAAGCGATCTTGTTTTTGTAATTATAATTAACACGGTCCATAGTTAACCAATGTAATTATCCGGTTTTATCATTTTTGTAGTTTATCGTTTGAGCGTATAAAAAACTTTAACGAAAAAAATGTATCAAAAGCTACTCTAAAAGTCTAAACTCTATTCGTTAGATAACAATTTCTTTATGGACATAATATATTATAAATATATAAATATACTTTCCGCAAATTAATTAATAATGAATTTACAGACGTATTTTTTATTCATTAGCAGTTGCTATGCATATAATTATTTTAAAAGGGTTTTTAAAAGTTTATCATTTTTAATATGGTGGATCCATAAATTAAACATTTGTCTTTATGCAATTTTCCATGTAATATTTCGTTTTTGAATCAATCATAATATAAATTCGTATTAAAGTGTATATATTGTATATATAAATACATATAATGTCAAGAGGAATTTAAAAGTACCCTTATTTATACATTTTAATAAAATATTCTATGGGGTGATTCACTGAGGATGCTTATTCTTAAGTGATGGGGTAATCGAGCCACCGATACTTCATTGCCAACAGCTAAGCATCCTTGATAAATTAACTCTCATTTAGAATTTCCGATTTTAATTTTACTCGCTTCAAACTTGCCTTTTTTTCACTCTCTCAACATTCCGTCGAATTATGATATGATTATCGAGCTTTCATCCGATCCGTCGAAATGTAATATTACGGCGAGAACCCCATATACGAGTGTTGCGCTAAAAAGTCTTCCGTTTCGTTATATGTATTGTGTAAATCGTCGAAAGTTACGTGTTATTCGCCTACGTACACGCGTCTAGGCTGCAGTCTGATGTCGTAGTAATACCATGTAAAATACCAATGGGAAATCATTGTCGAAACCCCTCGATTCCCCGGCAAATACCTCTAAGGTCGCGGGTTCGATATTACGTATATACACGATAAGCATGTGTAGGCATACACATATTATCTCGAGGGATTCGAGAGTGCTCTGATTAGAAGACGTCGCGAGTGTACGGAAAAACCGAAAAAAATAAAGACGGACGAGCGATATTGCACGACGGCATTTCGTGCGCTGCTCGTTCGGTAGATGAAACTAAGAACACTATAATACTAATAAAAATAATAATAATAATATATCTGTATACGAACGCGGTGTAATGGGTGCGCGCGTTTGTGTAAAAAAATTCAAGTTTTCGAACAACGCAATATTTCTTCGCAGCGTTTCCATTTCGCTATTATACATATATACACGGCGGGATGGCTTGTAATACACGCGATCATCTGGGCGAAAACAAATGTCGAGCGATCGAACGTAAACGCATAGATATATATTATAATATGGTATAGGGACATTGTCGGCGCGCAATTGCCGTACGACTGCTGCAGCAGGAGCAGCAGGTCTCCTGGGTGACACTATATTAGACGTGGAGAGAACGCGGCAAGTATCTAGACGTGGGGTATCGGGATGGGGTAGGGGGGGGGGAAAGCGCAGATATTCAAAAAGACAAAAACGTCACTGCTATAATACTGTGTATAATATGATATACTCCACGTATTATATATACACCCCCTTCTGCGCACGGTTTTTATTGCTTATACATGTGTATGTTCGTGTGTGTGTGTGTGTACGCAAACTCTCGCGTGCCTACACACGCGTGTATACAGGACGGTGCTGCAGTGATATTTTTTTACCCACACTCGTGCGCGCGCATTTGATCGTAAGTATTTTCATGTGTGTGTGTGTGTGTGTGTGCGTGTATATTATTATTGTATTATATTATTCTATTCTATGCGCTCGTCTATTACGCGCATTCGCCAAGCGGACCCTTGGGGTGTACAGCGCAGAGCCGTCGCGGATGAAGGAAAAACAACGTTTGGGAATTGCAATATTATAGAGGTCGTTTTTTCTCTCTCTAGTGATAGATTTTATCGCTTTTACATCGACTACACGCCATATCTGTTCCGTCGACAAAACGGTCTCATGCTCCCAAGCGATATCGTGCGCACATTTGTCGTTCTTCCCCGAATACTATCATTTTTAGCGTATCTCCTTCACGCGCGTCGTAGGGGTGACCGTTTAAATAAAACACTGTTGTTACTTTATACCTATAAACGTATACAAGGCCGTAGCCAGCATACAATTTTGGGGGGGGGGTTTAAATTATAAAGATGTATTATGACGAAAAAAATCTACAAAATCTGTTTGATATAAAATTGATATAATAATTTAATTAAAATAAAGTTTGTGTAACTTAACAAATCATAATAAGACTTTAAAAAAAAAAATTTTAGATGAGGTTTGAACCCTGAAACCCCCCCCCTCCACTCGCGGCTATGGCCTTGAACGTATACCATAATATCGCGCATTGCACATACACGGTGCAGCGGGACGCACACCTCTCCACGTTACAATGTCCGATATCCTTCATTGATCCGTCCATTGTACTCTTTCGATATGTTATGGTACGCAGGTCGTGGTGTAATGCGTGCATTTAAATTTGAAATCAAAGCACAAACCGTGCGATACGAGTCGATTTACTAATTGATTTACTAGTTCGACCAACTCCTGGGGATGCAACCGAACGTTTACGCTTGTACGATAAATGTTATTACATCAAGTATACGTTTGTTTGTTTACGTCGTCATAGTTTTTCCGACTTCAAAATACTGCGAAAAACATTTAAGATTTTAACATTTAAACAAGTTTTATAATTTAATTTTTGAGTTTTCATAATTGCAAAGCTGCATATTTAATCCATAAAAAAACTGAGCTCAAATCATTAGGGGGTTTAATTCAAGAAACTATAACAAATATACTCGATTACAGAAATCTTAAGTTTCAAAAAACACGTGTATACATTTTTAAAAAAACAATATAACATTCTTTATTTTAATTTGCCTACTTTTTACGACTTGCTTTTGATTTATAACGTAAATAGCATTCAAAAAAGTTTGTTTTCGATTTTGGAATTCAGTACTCGTATAACGTGTGGTTTATTATCATTATTATAACTTGGTACGCGCACACGATGTTTTATTGATAATATACAGCGGTCCTTACAGAAGCTAAAAGTAATTCATTTAGCATGTTCAAATAAAACTGAGCTTTTCATAATTATTTTTCATAAAATATTTAATCAAAAATTATTCCTTGTAAATAATTTAAGAACAGCAAAATCACCGCAGGGAAACAATGCTTTTAATTAGATTTTTTTATTATTAAAAAAGAATATAATACCGAAAACGTAATATTGTTAATTTCGTTACATTTATATTATATATCTATATATATTATATTAGTGAGCAGCAGGTTTCGTTAAACTTGGTCACACAATGTATACGCATCATGTGATTCGAGGATAATAATATGATGGACTCGCACTGCTTTTATAGAACATAAAAATTGTCTGATACGTATGTTTCGTGTATACCATAGCGTAGTCGTGTAGAAACTTAAACTTTCTCACAAGGACAATCACATGTCCACCAGGGAATCGAGATTCTCTCGATGCACTAGCTTCCTACTTTTGCTTGTATACGTTTGAAGTTTTAAGAAGGATATTTTTTAAATTTATTTTCCTTTTATTTTTCATAGATATAATACATAACCACACGGTCTTCCTACCTTCAACGTTTACTTGGACTGCTGAGCTCGTGCAAATGCATGCAAAGGATTATATTTTTGCGGTACGACCAACTGCATACGCTAAGTTAAATCCCTCTAACTGCCCATCAATCTCAGCGTACGCACAAGAGGTAAAACATTTGAAAAGTATAAACTGCAGTGGCTGCCGTTTATAATACTTACTTCATGACCAGCGTGAAGTAAGTCTAACGACCGAATGAAACAACGATTTCAAATTAAACATTGATTTTATTTTACTATTTTGATTTTTAACATTTTCCTGATTTTAGATGTGATTTATTATTTAATAAAACATTTGTTTTTTATTACTTCTGATCATTTCACCAATATACTGCTCGTACGTATATATCATGTTACAATAACGATAATTGCATCGGTAAATGTGAAATGTGTAAGTCATTGAAATCACTTTTGCGGTACGTATCGTACAAACATATTTTTTAAAACTAATTAATTTTGACATTTTACCAACAATTCAAACATCTTTTCAGTTTTTGCGAAATCGGAAGGGCTCTTGAGTAAAATGCGTGTTTTATAACAAAACTAGTAGGTCAGGTTATTTTCTAACGAATTTAGACACACCTGGACTGTATTTTATACCGCATACCAAGATTATACCTACGTAACCTTCTAAGCGGTTGTACCTTACATCCGTGAGTCTTATATACTCGGCGTCCATTGCATAGTGCGCGCTGACAAAAACACAAAGTCATGTATCGGAAAACGGTTATAGAAATCGAATTCGTTTAGACGAGCAATGCCTTTAGGGATCCGTCTACGCATGCACGGCGCGTACGTATTCTAAGAGCAATTCAATGCGAGCGGGTGAGTACAGTGCCTGTATATATATAAACGCGTGAGCGATGCAACGCTATTTTGACTGATGACCATCGCGCGGCGTCGAAAAAATAAAAAATAAAAAAAACGAATAAAGAAACCGTCGGCTCGGCGACCGGTAGCCGACGCGCGTACCGACGATATAATAATAATAATAGTGTTAAGAATATGAGAAGAAAGAGGAGCCGATCGCCGCCGCCGCCGTCGCGTCCGACAGTTATCGACTGCCGAACCCCCTTCCACCCTAGGTCGTGCCCAATGTAAATAATATACGTATAACGATCGTTTGTTTATCCGGTCCGGTAAATCTCCCCACGTGTGCCACCGCCGCCGCCGCCGTTTTCACAGATTTCTTTGGGCGGACGAGAGCCCGCAGCAACCTGTACACGATACGACGAGATTGATCGTGTATTTATAATATTATATTTTTTTTATTTTTTACGGTCTTTCGGAACCGGATCCCGATATCAGCATCATATTATACAGCCGCGGCCGCCGACGATGGTCCGAAAACTCCTGCAGTCCGACGCGCACTGAGCACGTACGATTTACGATAATAATACGAGTAGGTACGCGGTCCGTAGTGCCCTCGTAATTTGTCCAAACACTATGGTATAGATCCGGCCCGCGAACACGCTTTATCCGGCCCGCAGACAAGGAAAAAAAAGTAAAAAACGATAATAAAATACGAATAAACTTCGATAGCAAACTTACTTGACATTTTTCCCACTAATTTTACCCTGACTTTCTATTTATATTATAATATTGCAGTTAATTTGTATTTTATTTTTTTCAATTTATCATTTTTTATTTGTGTTATACTTTTGCTTCATTACATAATATGTTAAAAATATTTATTTGGCCATTTTGACGGCCCCCGAAAATTTTCAAATTTCCCGATTCGGCCCTCCAAAAATATTAATTGGTGACCCCTGAACGTAGGACCCCGATTTCCCGTCGAGTCCGACGTGATATTCGGGCCACTCGTATCACAATAAAACTTTAGAAATCCCGGTCAGGGCCCCGTGACTATTTAGTATGTTACCCGTACACGCTCGAGCGATGAGGTAAAGTATATTATTGTATAATGATATACGGTATCACGTGATTGCACCGGAAACCGTATTATGTCTATACTGTCTATACTGTGCTTGTTGCGGTCGCGTTCTTAACCTTTTTTTTGGCACGCGTAAGAATAAAGTTCGAAGCCGTTTGCGTTCAGTACGTACCGCCGAGCTCACGAGCAGAAACATATTATTTCAATAACCGATTCTCGCATATTTTATGCGTGCACACGATCAAAAAGACGGACCTCAAGTTAAGAACCGCTGATCTATACGGTAAATCTTCCGACGGTTACTTCTGTGCGCAGTTGTCTTGCAAGGGCCAGTTTGTGCCAAGTACTTATCCTTAATGGCGGATATCATGACCGTATAACGATTCTGCCGATTTGGTATCGACCTTACCGGAAAATGATGATTCAGGACACTGTTAGCACATGGCTGACCGTGGTATATCTAATTATTATAAAACATTGTTAATTTTAAATATATATATAATCAAATATAAATATGTAATTCATTACGGTGTGAAAACCAAACATGTCTTTTCAAGACCTTTTTTGGTGTGTTCGGAGCGTTTGTATTTTGTGTTCATTGTTTTTCCTCTATCATAATGAGCACGTAAAAATACCGCGAGCCGCTGGAGTTTGTATACATGATTTTTATGAGCTGTAGCCGACGCTGCGAAATCAATTGGTGGATTTTTCCGAAACCGACAGTTTTGGTAGAATCGATAAAATGCCAATATCATAGATTTTAAAAGTTTCCTGTGATATCCTTTTTTTGAAATCCGTTTGGTCGGCTGCGCATTATAATATCCTATTATTTGTACAAAAAGTACAGAGCCTCTCGCACTCGGAACAGCTTCGTCACGATTCGGCTGCGGCATACATACTAGTGGTATTCGCTAATATTCAAATGACGAGCGTACTTTCGACGCGGTTTTCGCGGTTAGGTCAGAGTCACGCGCGTCGAGCTATTGTCGTATCAGGAAAATTCGGGTTCGATAAAACAAAAAAAGACGACGACTACTTCGCGTATATAAATGTAAATATATATGTATAATAATAAGAATACGCGTCTCGACGCGGTATTGTTCGGCGACGGACGTGTGTTTTAATTCGTGACGCGCTGCAGTAATTTGTGATTCAATACTTCAAAATCGTCCGACATATACACACATCTGCCGCCGCGCTACCGTGCACATCGCTAGGACCTTTGTAATCCGTTTCCGGAATTAATTTTAGTTTTCACGACGAAACACCTACGCGCGATTTATACACGCACTTGGGTATTATTATAATATATATATATATATATTAGAATATTCTGATGGGCAGACAATCGATGTACAATATAATGTGTACCTCCGCAACGAGATGATTTCTATAAGACTAACGTGTCACTGTTCCGTCACTTTGCTTGCAGCAGCCATACAGCCGGCGCGATTATTATTATTTTTCGTGTGTATATAATTATTGTTATTATTATTACAATATGTGAATGAAAATCCGTTAGAACTACCGTTCGAAAATGTTACAAAACCGAAATTATAATATTATCATTTAAACTAGACAAATTTTATGCGCACGCCCATTATGGTATTATTATTATTATTATTATTTTAATATTTCTATGTCGATCGTTAAAATCTCTATTCGCACGAATATGTACTGGTGCACCAAGTGCATAATTTACTAAAGTAAAACGAACGAATCGCGTGCGTAGGTACACTGTTTGTAATTTCCAAATAATTTATGACGGACGCCATGGACAATGATTAATAGAAAAATATTGGACGTGTACACGTATATACAGTCTTTGAAACGAACGAACGCTACTGTATTAAATTTCAAAAAACCTTGCTCTCTGCAGTTTTCATTCGACCATTTCCAAATCCACTGCTCACGTATTTTAAGGTTCTGCGAACACATGGCGCTTAATAGTGGCTTAATATGTTGAAAAAGTTTATATTTTTAAAAAAAAGCCTATTGCGCAGTTGCTCCACTACTACTCGTTCCGACGACAAATTCTCGTGTACTATAGCTAATATAAAATAAAACTTATAGTGTATAGAGGTATATAATATCGTATTTCATCGGTTTTTCGTCTTCATGTTAGTATTTTATTAACATTTTATGGCACAAGATCAACTGTCGGGTGCATTTTAAAACACTTTGCACCTAAATAAGAATTTTCCGATTGATATTTTGCTCCAGCTCCGTCGTGAAGAGTTCCACCTCCGGTTTCTTGTGAACACCGTGTAACCTTCTAGTAGACGCGACTGAGATAGGCCCAAACGAGAAAACTGCATTCAGCTGTCGATGGAACATAGACTCTGTGTAGCGGCTGCGGTAACTATATGGTCGCCAGCAGTAGCTATAGTATATAGTCCATCACGGACCGATACCGCGGTTCAGTATGAATGTCTGCGCGCTCTTTGACGACCATGCACGGTTCTCGGTCGGTGGCGGCGGCGGCTGCGGAGAGACGGACAAAAGATATAGAGGCTGCCGTCTAATTGCGGACCATCTATCATTCGGTCGGCGGCGAACGTTCGGTAACGTTACCCGAATGAATCGATCATACACAATAATAAATATATATACACACACACACACGCACGTGTACACGTGACGGTAGTATACGGTACGTACACACACACACATGCACTTGCACGCACGCACTTTCGATAATAATATTAATAAACCTCCATTCATTCCGGTAGCCGAAGTCCCGAGCTACCGGCCGACGGACACATCCATTATTCATTCGCATATATATATATATGTACACCGTATACACTTGTCCTGCCCTCCCCTTATGTATACATGTCCGTATCGCTTGTGTGTTACGATGTACTTCTTCCCGCATATGTGTCCTAAGACACATGCCGCTGAAACGTCGGAGCAACACCCCATCTCGGTCGGCGGCGGCGCCTGTTAATGATCAATACAATTATTACCGACCGGACTCTATCCAACGATGCGGTATACTATATACGAGTACGCACGCAGGCATAGTTTTACACTTTATCGTTCCTGTTCCATGTAGCGTTTCCACGAGATGTCCTGCCGCGGTCCTGTATGTAGTTGCACGCGTATATATTCTATTACTCGAACAAGGAGAAGGGTTTCCAACCTGCGTTGGTTCATACGTATACGAGTATTATAAGTAACGTACGGGGTGATCAGAATTTCATGTTACAGCAGTTGTCTCACATGAATATATCAAATACAGAAACAATCATGTTAGTGAAATGTATTATAAAGTGTTACAAATGTTGTGCGGACGGAATCATTTTTACCGTGCGGATCGATTTTGACGATTTCGGACCCCGAACGAAGCGAAAAATGCGTATTGGTTTTTCGTCATTCTTTCCGTATAAATGCGACCCGCGTTTCTCCATCGACACTATGTGAGAGCGTTTCTGAAATCACCAATATGCACTGCGAACGATTATTTTGCTTTGATTGTATTTTCACCGAGCGCGCAGCTATGCGCACGCGAAAACGATTTGAAAAATGAATAATTAATACCGAGCGGACGGCGCAGAACACAATGAGACTATGTAAACTGCAGCCGTCCGTTTGTGCACGACGGTGATCGGCGTAGAAGTGGCGGACGGAAAGGATGAGATTAATAAACAGGATGGATTAATTAGGTACGCGTATTTAATTATCAGTATAATATAATACTTATGCATTTACTGTTTATACACGGGGTACGACGGATAAAAGTGTTTTAATATTTGCCAAAGTTTTCCACACGGATATATCGAGAAAGGGAGACGGTGAGAGCGAGAGGGCCCGCGGTGGCTAAGGAACGATCGGAGGGGAAGCAGGGGCGGTAGGGTCGATCTGCGCTGCAGTGTGTCACGCGCGTTCTCTCACCGTCGTCGTCGTCGTCGCCGATGTGTTATTAAACGAAATATTATAATATATACGCGTGTGTGTACCGCGTTCGGGTGTAGGCGGACGGGTTTCGTATACGTATACACGCACACACTCAGCTCTTACAAGTCCACACGCACGGGTACGGTGGTACACGTATACGCAGGCCTGCTACTGTGTGCGTGTATGTGTACATACGAGTATATATACGCACTTATACATAAAAGATAATATGATATTGGCTTTCCGTCTGTGCGCGCAACATTCGGAGTAGGTGCGAGCGGCGGGTGTGGTGTACGCGGCGGCGACGACGAGAGAGAGAGAGAGAGAGTGAGAGAGAGGGAGTGAGAGGGAGGGTATACATATATATATTATGGCGAATGTTTGATGACGCCATCGGGCATCGCAGCGCGGCGGCGGCTGGTTCTTATATATTATAATATGAATATTCATCGTTGTCGCGGCGCATCTTTTTCAGCCGCCGCCGCCGGAATTCGACTGTTGATTTATTAATCGTACACCGATACAAAAGGGCAAAACGGATGTATACACGAGCAGCTCTCCCTTCAAACCCACGCGCACACACGCGTTCGTCGGGAAACATTTCATGTGAGTGTGTGTGTGTGTGTGTGTGTGTATTATTACGATATTATTTAATGTCGAGCGCCGTCTATAAAAGATTGTCATTGCGGCGGCGGCCGTCTTTTCTTTCCGATGAGGGTGTATATAATGTCACAGACGAATGTGGTACGGCGAGAGGGTGTTTTTCAATTTCGTCGTACTGACACTTTATACGTTCATCGGCGTGCACGTATGCAGTATACGATATTATAAATGATATAAAATAGTAGTGCGCGAAACGTCGACAAAATATATTATAATATGTATATATACGTATGTATGTGCGTCACGCGGATTGATTTGCCAAGTTGTAGAGTAGCCCCTCTATAGCTTCCGCTGGTGGTCATGTGTACGCGCTGTATTCTTGTTTTGTTTCCCGTTTCTCCGATGGGTTGGAATGAAAGAAACGGGTCCTATCGACGCAACCGCGAGTTCTGCGACGCGTCCCCAAGTTCGAGAGTCATTGTTAAATGTTGTATTTTTTGGACCGCTGCGGGAGGATGGGAAACTTTTAGTCAATAACTCGTAGCAAATCTCAAATCAAAGATATACTTAACCCGTTACGAATTTAACTGTCCCGATCACGACGTCGGTTCCGCCGAGTTCCTACATTCAATAATTCATAAATCAATTCGATTATACACGTATGATTTGGGTTTTTACGAGAAGTCATAAATATATTCAGTTTGTGTTTTGCGTATTATTACACTGGTTTCGGCAAAGACGGCATCCGATTTACCTCTTATCAGCATTTTAAATCTATAATACGAGTACACCTGTAAAAGTGGGACAAATGGATAATTCGGCACTTATATATTCAGATGTTGTTTTAAAAAAAAAAATAGGTATAGGTAGTCCTTGGCGTGTACCGGTCTACAACTAGTATAACTAACGGATTGGACGTGACCATCAATATTAAACGATGATAAAAAAAAATTAATAATCGAGAAAATTCGATAAAACTTTAACGATCTAGTTTTATATGACAAAAAATAAACGTATTCACTGGTCGGTTGTTTTCGACGTTTTCGTAGTTATTAAACCGTGTACATTATTAAGTCTGTCGAATCACGATTCCTACACTCACGCAGTAATATTAATCGAAATCGATTGTGAAATTTACTTTGAACTCTGTTTATTGGTTAGACTTAAATGTTATTTTGTAACCTGTGCGTAATATGTTTTGAGTGTATGTGTGTGTGTGTGTATGCGTGTGTGATGTGTGTGTGTCCGTGTACGCGAGACGAAACCTACGTATTTGTTTTTAAATTCCGTTGCAGAATTGCATTATAAAGCAGAATATTTCGTCGTCAGTCCCTCGAAGACTTTTATAATTTATGTCATTTAATGAGATTCCGAGGTCTTCCAATTATTATAGAATGTTGTTTTGTACAAAAGTAAACGATATGAATATTAACCATTTCCATAACTCAAAAGCTAATTTAAATCGAATAAGCTGTATGGGGTTTTCCGTGATAAGGTTTTTTTTTTTTTTAAGTTTCGACTTATGTTCCTGCAATTGTTTTAACAACGAATTTTAACGGATGAGAGTCGTATCAACTCAAATATCGATAACACAAGGATTGGCGAGACTGTGATCGACTTATGTTGTTATAATATAATGGTATGCTATTTGTTTTTGTTGTTTTATTAGAAATTATATATAGAGTTAATAAATGTGAAATTCTTAAACATTTTATCCAAATTTCGATTGTACATCTTAACCGAAAACTGTTTACAAAAATGGCTAAGAAATACAAGTAAGAATACAAAATAAATTCAATGAATACAATATTTCTATTCGTTTTGGGTTATTTTCAGAAAACGTATTTCAATAAAGTTTTAATGTTTGATTTAGTTTTGATCAGTTTTCAAATATTATTTTGTTTGTACATAAATGTATACGAATTTGTTTGAACATTTTAGTAGATATTTATACCTAGTTTAACCTATATTTTTATGAATGCACAGTTAAAATATTATAACATGTTGTCATAAAAACAAAAATGTATGCTCGTGTCTATTGTAACGGTACATAGCTTTCGTTTGAAAATATTTTTAATAAGTAAACTTGTTTTAACATAACAATTTATATCGGCATGTATATATTTTTTTAAATTCAAATGAGTAAACATTTATCACACATTTTTATTAAATTATTAACGCAATGCAATATATTATCATATTTAAATTGTTTGATACAGTGTATCATTTATTTTAAAGCAATGTGAAGTAAACAACGTGTATTAAGTTTTACAAAAATGTACCGTTCACCGTCGGTGTTCTGTGATTGTACTATTAATGCAACTGATTGTTATCCCACCAGTGATAGATTAAAAATATTTAATTGAATTTCAGTAATGTGTATTACGAATACTACTGTAAACTAACAATTTCACTTAAATGATACGACAAAAATATGGTCTTGTCGACGTATACGGTCAGAGTATAAAATACGATGCTGTATAGTAACTGTACACGAATAATAACTATTCCGAAAAAAATACCATTGTGCAGAAATATGCCGAAGTACAATTTGATTTACGGTTACGTACATTGTGTACATTTACTGTCGAATTATCGATTTATTACGTCGCACTGCAGCTGCACATATGCATTTACTAAACGCGTTATAATGTACAAATATACACGCGGTGCAGGTTAGGTGTAACGCATTTTATGTGCGCTAACCCATACGCGCGCATTGTTATTTCGTTCTCATGGAAAAAGTGGATTTTAAAGCTACAATGTATATTACGTGTGTACGTGTAGCGGAAAGGACAAGGGTGCTGTACCTCTATGTAGTGTTATAATGATACGGTGTGTACCGTATTAATAGCTTTAGCCGTACACTCGCACGCTTTGACCGGACACACAACGAACATTGTCGGCGTACGCACGCGGCGTGTACTTACGCGAGTTTTTATGAATTTTCACCGCGTTTCCAAATGCTTTTCGTCCTGGCCCCACCGCCGCCGCAGCACGTCGATTGTTTACGGCCGTTCATTGTTTACTATCATCGTATGCGCCGCCGTACGTGTACACGTCTCGAAATGGGTTGTAAATTTATCAATATCAGGTTTTCGCTTGACTTTTATACGCAACCCTCCGGGGTTTTTAATAAGGGCGGAATGCCGCCTCGGCCGGACGGGGGAGAGGACCGCGCGCTCCGGAATACAAGAGAAGAACGCAGTAAACGCGCGCGTCGTGTTGTTCGGGGTTTACGACGGCCGACGATGCGCACGGACGAGGAATCCGCGGCCCGTCGTATAAGAGGTGCTCTCATTACGGTGTTATTAGGCGGTTTCCTGATGGGCCCCGTGCGAGCATAAAAAAAAAAAAGATACTACACACGGTGGTGGTGGCCGGGGAGAATGGGAAAGAAAAAGAGAGAAAAAAAAAATAATAATAATACGTTGCGGGGTGAACGACGACGACGAACGAAACGAGAGAGCCGAAATAGATAGTAAATCTTTTACACGATCGTAAATATCCCCGGCATAAAAACCCCCGAGTAGGTATAGTACATAGGAGAGGTACGAGTATAATACTGGATGTGTGTGTACTGAGCGCGGTGCAGCTATATATAGTACGAGGAATATAATAATATAACAATAAAATAAATAAATAAAATAATACGCGCAGCTCATCGGGTCGTAAAGTGGCCCGGATTGATCATGATTTCCAAATCGTAAAAAACCGACAAAATATTTTGGGGGGTCCGGGACATAAAAAAAAAATAAGGGGGAAAAATCGTAACCAAGTTTCACGAAAGCCCTGCGCGGTTTTGGAAATCGCTCATAATATATATATATAACATGTACATGTACTGCACCTTTATAACTTTATAGATTCTGAACGAAATAACATATACTATCCGGTATCCCACGTAAACCGTAATGTACATAGATGTGCGGTTATTTGATTATTAAAATTTTAAATACATGTAGGATACATGTAGGTATGCTGCAGTGACGTATATTAAATATTAAGGGGTTATATGGGTACTTCCTAATTCACCGCCATTTTTTACGCTATCCCTCATCAAAAATAAATATAGTAAACTTAAAAAAACTTATGAATATAAAAATTGTTACAAAGAACTATCATCATTTATTAAAATTAAATTTTTTTTTTCACAGTTCTTACCTTTTTTTTGTAATTTACAAATGAATTATACTTAAAATTATAAATTTTCTCTTCTTTGGTATAGAATGAATTATTATTTATGAGCCCAACATTTTCCGTCCCTAATATGTTGACGTTCTAGGCCCGAGCCTAAATACACCCCTGTGAGGAGATTCGTGGTGGGTGGATCGCGATATCGTCACCTAAGGACCCGTATCATGGCCAATATAAGTTTTCCCAACTTTTCAGGAGAAAATTGTTTTGTTGTTGGGCATTTTAAATTAGTGCACATATTTTTGTCGGTTTTAACAACGAGCCAATCGGCCTAACACTTATTGCAAGTTTGCAAGCACAAATCAATATTCGTACATAAATAAAACGTATTACATATTCCATTTTGTTTCCTTCACATTTGCAATGATGATTATTACGTGACGATATTTTGAAGAAATTCGTGAACTCGCACACAACAATATCATTATGTTTCGCGAACTGCTACTGTCGATAATATTGGTATCTGCGCGAAAGTTGTGCAATCACTGTCGGGGCGATTGCGTTACGATCTTGTATCTGCGAAATGCGAATCATGTGACTAAGACAGACGCAAAACCGCAACCGAACCGTTTCCTTCTCGCGTCCGACGGGCGGTGGTCTCGAAACGAAATCAATTTCGGCATCGTTGGACCAACGACGTTATCGAAACACTCGGAACGGTTTGAGAACCAGACGGCCGCGATGCGCAGGGCTCCGACGACGAATAGGGGTCCTCCGGGCGGGCGTCTGTCTCGTAAAACAAATAGCGATCGGGTCGATAAGATTTTTCCCGATTTTTAATACGGTTTTATGGGATTCGTAAATTGGTCGCACGCGAATGCGGACGATTTGACGACCAAGCGCGTATGCGGGCGGTTTAATAACGATTCAATAATAATACCACGCGCGTCGTATATTAGATAAAACCATTATCGCATACGATATTCAATAACTGTAATCGATTTACGTGCCCGGTCGCGCTGCGCGCAATAAAGCAATAACATCAGACCGCGTATGTACTTAAGCGTATAAGTGCAGTCTCTGCTATTATCATGATTATTGTAAATAGTCACAGCGAGGGATGATGTGTTCGAAAAAAATCCTCAAAACGGTTTTCATTGCAGCTATAGAAATCGTATCGAAATTACTTACCGCCTTACGCGCGTCTCGTTACCATCGACTAATCGCAAGTAAATGATTGGATTTTCGTAAAAGGAGCTACCGAACGTGGGACCGAGAAAGACGTTTCGTTCGAAGGGAAAAATGTCCACTCGAGACTGGTATTGGGCAGGACTCTGCAGCAGCGGGCAAGAAAATTTCCGCGAAACCACCGATTTATCCGCCGCTATGAAGCCGGTACAGTTTATATGTAAATATATAATAATTTCAGATCCGTATTACGTTATAACGCAGTTTCTGTCGCGGTAAACAGCCGGCCGCGACGACCATGATTTCGGCGCGTCACGGCTCAATAACTCCATTTCGCTCGTCGATATTGAATTAATTACGGTTAGGCGAGCGCCGCTGTATACAATAAACATATATACATATATACGCACGGGCCGCATGCTGCAGTTATCATAATATACCTAGTATATACCCAGTATACTATGCACAGTGTCCTCGGATTCGACTGTATATCGTCCACCGCGGGATGAATTTGTTAACAATGTTTGCATTGTCTAGTTTACTCTCGACGACTGTACACTGTAATAACGCCGCGCGCAGACGGTCGAGGTGTAAGCACACAGTTTATCCGTTTACCACACCTTTGTCGTATCGTGAATAACGTTCGCAAACCTGGGCGTCGTCGGCCGTCTCGTCAATAGCAATAATAATAATAATAATAACAATAATACTAATTATAACAACAGTAGGTCTAGGGGCGGGCGTATGGATCGGAGAAGAGATCAAGACTATATTATCATATTATTATGCATACGCGACGATCTATTATAGCAGCGGTTTCCAAAATTGTGTGGCGCCCTTGGAAAAGGATTTGCCTTCGTGGAACCTCAACGATGCTCAGAGTCCAACATTTATCCGATCATAGGGTGCACACGCTTTTTCATTGATTATTGTTAGTGCCGACAGATTTCCATGGCCCAAAATAACCCACGGAATCGTTTTCTCTAAACTTTCCACTTTAGCGTTATTAGCGACAACGTATTCGTTCGTATACACTCGTGCCCATTTAAAATATAGGAAAACGTTTTTTTTCAAATTAAATAATATTAATTTATTGATAATTAACGCCCTCATATGGGCTCAGTACAGACAGTACAACAAAATACTTGAAATTATTAGCTATTTGACAAATTATACGATTTATTATTTATTTATAATGTAATAAAAGGAAATTATTTTTGATTGTAGTAAAGATTTGAACCCGAATGGACTATTGTTGAAAAAATCAAAGTGATTTAATGAACTGCTCGTATATAGCATTCTGTTAATCGGCGCAAAAAGACTGTAAAATATAAGAAATTTCCTAATGTTTGCATATACCTATCTTCGGAACTATGCTAAGATTGTTTCATGGGACTTTTAGGTTCCGCGGAACGAGCTTTGGGAACCGCTGTTTAAAATGTATAGTGTAACAATATTGAAATAATCACGGGCTATTTTTGTACGTGTGCCGGCTTGAAGCGCATTTTCAGAACGTCAGAACACGTCTTACTCAACCTTAATCAAGTGTTATCGACATGTGTGGATGTAGCTGCGATGTAACAGCGCCGCAACATTCAAAAAGCTATTGTTTATAAATTATAATATGGCAATCGTCGCGATCACTCGTATCAGTGAAAATCACAAACAAATGAATGATCAAGTCCGTTTAATATACGTTCAAAAGCGAATATTACCCCGTCAAAAGAGAAGAGATCGCGGCCGTTTAAGAAAATCAACAAGTAGGTGAAGTGGTGGAATATTTTTATTTTTTTTTTATTAAAAATATAAAACAATATGTACGTTTCAACGCACCATTGAGTGATTAGGATATCTATGTACACGTATTTATACGAAACGGTACGTGAAAATCATTTCGAGCAAGTCACTCCAAGTGCAGTGGATAACACTTCCGAACATTGTTTACATTGACTTACGACGGTGAATCACGATTCCAAAACAGTTTCAGCCGTCGACGGAGGGTTATCGTTATCACTAATCGGGTATTTTGTAATATGATGTTCCCGCGTTTCGGCGCAGGGAAATTATATTTGATTTGAGTAAGAAAATTTGATAACACACTTCGTGTTAGAACGGATGTCTTTGCGATTTTGTTACGAGTATGATGTTCGATGTACCTAAATACAATGTGTAACTGTTAGATTCTACGTCGTGCACTCCAACCATTTTTAACCGACCACGATAAGGGATTAATTATTATTATACTTCACTAAGAGTAATGTTTTTGCTTTGTATACATTATTACAATATATCGTATTGTTTCACGTTCGCCAATGATTTAATCAAGCTTTAATTAGTTTTGGCTTATACGGGTTTTACGGCGTCTGCACTTCGCGCGAAACGTCGAAACGGGATAAGTTTCAAAAATATTTCGGCGGACCGATATTATCTGAGATAAGACCGAAAATATACCACCGTTGCACAGATGATGAATATTTCGCGCGCACCGGAAAGCTTTCGGCCACGGTTTAGTTTTAAAATCGTCCGAAAGTACAGTGCACGCTCCTGCTGCCCATTGTTCGCGAGTCGCAATATTATTGCGGGCGGAGCCGCGCGTCCTTTTTATCTACCCTTAGAGATCCCATTGTTCCCGTGCTACAACACTAATCAACGAGGTACTGATGACATTGTAATAAACGTTTCCGATTGACTTGATTAACATAATGTCGGCAATTCAACCGCGATATAAATTTGATATTGTATAATGGTATGCACGCATCGCGATTGTTTTATTGTACGAATAATTATCGCGTGTAGTAACTTATTCCGGGACGAGAACAGCGCGAAAAACAAAAGAAACGAAGATAATTCATTACGTGGTCTTAGACGCGGGGGAACGCGACATTGGTTTCGAGGATGCAATCGCGAGCGCGCACCTACCTCCCCGGACCGACCGTGTGATTTATATATAATATTATAATGCGAGTCGTCTACACGCGCCATAAACCAAAACATAATTACATTTTTGCAATTAAACGTTCGTAAAACGGTGAATTTGTCACGAATAATCTTATGTCGTTGCACATAATTATATTAGGTAGGTATACTGTTCTCGACTCGACTCGACAAATGGGATTGTTAACTCTATGTTCAAATTGAAATTATCGTGCTGCGTAAAATAATGCAGTCGTCTACAAACGTTTGATCGCGTCGCTGGAGGAGGGTTGACAACAAAAAAAAAGGAAATAATTGTTATAATAGTAAAAATAAAAAATTCGCACGGGCAACCGCGATTACTGCAGCGGTTTGAATATTTCATATCGAAAACGATCGCAAATGATCCATCGAAGGTTATATAGAACCCGTGCGGTAAAAACAAATCGATGTCTCGATGAATAATATATATTTCGTTATGGTCGCGCGGCCTGATATCCGGCTCGGGTAAGCGGAATAAAAGTGAATAAATTATCGGTCGTATATAGGTATAATATATATATATATATATAGGTCGCGGATAATTCTACTAATTATTTAACAACTCGGAGTCATAAGACTGTAGAACGCCGAGTGGAGCTGGCGTTCGATTCGGTTGATGTACGATCATTTCGGTGCGATTTCGCGAAATCAAGAATTAATTATTTACGTGCACCTACCTATACACCCCGATAGCTCTCCCCCTCTGTCCCGCGTTGTTTACTCGCTTTACACCTGCACGGTTTTAATCGCGGAAACTTACTTCCAGATAACGTCACCGTGACGTAACTATATATTATTGTGTATATACATATTATAACAATGATTTTCGAATGTCGAATATTCGCTTCGCGATTTAGTTCGTCGCGCGAGGCCGAAAATTGAATAATTAATAATACGGTTGATTATTTCCGCTAAAAGTTTGGAACAAAAATCATGTCGTTCCCAAGTGCCTTCCGCGACTCACTGCAACGCAATTTCAAATAAAGTTATAGCGAATATTTCTGATCCGATCGGCGTGTTGCCGTCCGCGTATAGGCACGTGAAACGCGGATGACATGTTCTTGATCTCCTGAAATATTTGCCGCTGAAAACTCGAATATTTCACTTCACAACGGTTACACCGCTCCGCCATCGGTTTCAAGATAAATAAATAAAGAAATACAATTATACATATTATATATATATATATATATATATATTTTTTTAAATTATTGCAGCTGAATAGTTTGCTGCGCTAAATCGTCGCAGACATTTCGCGTCGCAGACGTTTCGCGTCGCGATCGATAAGACTTTTAAACTCGGCGTTCCTGCAATGCCCTCGTTCGAAAATTCGGAGAATCTCACCATAAAATGTTGGTACTTCACGTTCAATTTATTTTTCGTACTCACAAAAAGACAATAATAAAATAACGCGTCTCCTAGCTTTCACGAGCTTGCACGGAGCCCACGCGACGCAACGTTAAGCGGGTCCTATGAATTTTTTCTACAACCTCCGAGTACTTTTTTACATGATGCATATAATACCTGAAAGCGGATTTCTGGGAACTAAGTTTCTTGAAAACTACCCCCGCTTTTCTCCATTGACCGTTCCGCGTTTTTCGGAACAATACATAATATATAGTTTAACCGCATACATTTAAATAAAATATTTTATCAAGCTCGAAAATTATTTTCTCTTCATATTATATGTTCAGAATATCCTATGAACACTATTTTGGTTATTTTTTATAAGAACCTTTTATCTAAACAATTTAGATCAACAATTACAGATAAAGACAATAATATTTAGTGAATATAATAATGTGCGTAATAATAATAACAAAAATTGTATATAATAGAGTTAATAATGAGTTATGTATAAAAATTAAGGTGTTAGAGAAGTATATAATATTAGATAATATACATTACGGTAAGGTGTACATAGAATTTAATTTAGAACTATTGGAATTAGTATTGTTGTTTTTTTTTTAATTGTACGACAATGAGAAAATAATTGATATTAGAAGTTAGATAGAAAAGGAATTTGGAAAGAGCTATTTCTATATTTGAATATTGTGGGGTGCTATTGGAATTTATTATGACCTGAAGTAGCAGAAGCATTGGACGCATTGAAACCATAATACAAATCTGAATAGTACTACAGCTAATTCGCGTTTCGTTCTTCTCGTCCAACGAGTAGATTTGTAATAAGTTTCGTCGTAAAAATAGTTGCCAACCTGTTATTATTTTATTTTTTTATTTGAAATCAAAAAGATTACTGGGCCTCACTGAGAAAACTCGTGTGGAGGCCCAGGGTTATCAATTTACAATATTCTAAATAAAATATTACACATCTAAAATATAACATGAGAGATATAAGACAAAATGAAATAAGAATATAATAATATTATATGATATTGAATTATAAAATAGGAATTAATTGGTTATAATATTTTAAATTTTACTCGCATTATATTCATATTGGAGCCAGTGGGAAATATGTTTTTCAAAAGCAGGTAATGGCATATTAGCTATATGGGTAGGCATTAAATTATATATTTGAGTTCCCAAGAAATGGTATACTTTACGGCATCCGGTTTTTTTTGGCCAATCTAAAGAAAAGTTATTAGCTGCGTGTCTAGTATTAACTTCATGGCTAATAGGAGATAATTGGTTATGCTTTTTTAAGTATAAAGTAATAATTTTTATGTATAAATTGTTTATATTAAGAACGTTAAAATCTTCATATAGTTTTTTTGTTGGATATCTCCAATCTTTTTTAGTCGCAACCCTAATAATTGTGTTTTGGCATTTCTGAAGCTGCATTAGAACATTATCATATGCCCCTCCCCATCCTATTATACCGTATGTGATTATTGATTCAAATAGTGTTAAATATAAATTTCTAATTTCCTTCAATGGTAATATCTCACGTAATTTTTTTATTATGTATATCATTTTTCTTAATTTGTTAGGCATATAATTTATTTGTATTTTCCATTTCATGTCGGAACACATTTCTATACCTAAATATTTATAGTTTTTAACTACAATAACTGATTTACAGGAACATGAGTCTGTTATTGTACAATTATTTTCATGGATTTTTATGTCTTTTATTGGTGGTAATGTGTGATTAGATAAAGAATGTAGTATGATAGCAGATTTGTCGAAGTTAAGAAATGTTAGGTTATAAATCCATCGTATACTGTATTATATTTCAGATTTATGATTATATCATTACAATTTTTATATACGCACTTTTTGTGCAGTTTTTAACTCCGCAGACTTTAATCTAGGCTAATCAACGATCTTTTTTGGCCGGGGATATAATATGATGGTGATAATATACCTTTGATTCCACGTACGTATATACAAACGTGATTCTGTCCGGTTTTTAGTACACTTGACTGACCTGCAATACATACACCACGTCCGACCGCCCTAAACTGCGATTAATACAAATAAAAATAACGTACCGGTGTACATAATATACTATACCGAACAATTTACTATACAGTCACGTGTGTGGTGGACCGCGGTGACTGCGGAAAATCACCTCTACCATCATGCATTCGAATTGTTTGGATAAATTTCATATTTTTTTAGCTTTTACATATTTGTTGACATTTTTCTCGCCCATATAGCTACATGTTTAGGCTATAGTCCCTTAAAACGTGGTTCGCTCTCGCACCCTTTGCACATCCCTTCAGCTGACACTGACAGTACATTATGCTGTACCTACACCGTAACACGCGTATGTATAGGTATAGTCTCTGCAGTTGAACGCCGAAGGAATAAAACGCGGTCATCGTCCTGTTATAATATCTAAATATATGTTTCACATTAAAATAATACTATCGCTGTGACGCGTGTATTATATTCGTGACTAATATACGCGTGTATATATATATGTTATTACCCAGCTATATCGTAAGACAAATAGACGCACTTAACGAATGAATTGACACAATATTTTGTGGTCAGCTTAATAAAGCCTACACACTGTCGAGTGTTGCGTATAGTATAGAGTGGTGTGCTCGAACATAAAAATAAAATAAAAATAAAATAAAATCTGCTAAAATTAACCCATCCGTGTGATATCCGAACGTATTAATCAGTTTCACTTTAACGTCCAGTCTTGATGTATAATAATAATATTATTACGTATAACGATCTGTTTAAATTTCATCTATTTTTTCACCGCGAATAAATCAACACGTGCGCTGATGACGGTCTAATTATAAAACTAGAAAACTGAAATTTAACGCGTGGGGATTAACCGCTTGTTGGTATAAATTAGTTTTATTCGTCGACGTTCAATTCACAAATAACCATAATAATATGTACGCTGTCCGCCAGCAGAAGCCAATAATTTTTCGCGCACATTCCTATATCGAACGCCCTTAAACCCCGAGCTACGCGCAGCCGTATATCATATATTATGCGACTACAAGGTGGGCTCGGCCACATGTTTGGAAATTTCACGTCCCTGGACAACTGTATGTATAATTATATAACGTCCGTCTCTCTCTCTCTCTCGTCCATCCACTCCTCGTTCCATAAATATAAACAGTTTTCAAGCACAAAATGCGTCTCCGCACAATGTATATTAGTAAATATCGTATACATATATTACGTATTAACGAAAGAGCGAATGATGAATATTATTTTCTTGTCGCTTTTTGTTTTCGCGGGAATGCGATTTTATCGTATACGCGTCACGCGAAAACGTTTTGTGAAAGTATATTTAAATATGTGTGAACGCGCGAGAATATTGCAATTGGTTTTTTTTTTTTTTAATGCTTATATGTATCGTAAGAACGGTTACGAAAAATGTGAATTACATTTAGGAAATTTACTTACGTGTATTGACGAAAACCGTAACGGCGTAAACGCTATTAATCGTATTTTCACGACCCTGATCCTGCCACTCCGTGAGATCGTACACTGCCCACCACCCCACTAGTAGTAATGCGGTCGAGGGTTGTACGTCGAGTTGGCCATAAGATTTTCCGGAAACAGCCTACCCTGTACGATGACCCTGTACAACGGGCGCATGTAAGATTTTCGCGCAATTGATTCAATAATACCCGAGCCCGCGACCGGCTCCTTTTTAATTCGTCCGCAACCACGCGTTTTTCATCCCGCGTCTCCGTTACGAGATCGATAAACGAAATTCCCGGTTCAGATAAGGACCCTGCTGCCTTCGACTCGGAACCGTCTCACTCGGCTTTCACACACACACGCGCGCGTGTAACTGTGTATGCGAGTACGAGCACGTGTATACGTGTGTATAGTTTGTATGTGTATGCGTGGTGAACGCGGCGGCGCCTTCCTCGCGGGACGTTGTGCGGCTGGTTTTTAATTAATACCGCACGGGTCTCTCTCTTTTATCTTTTCGTTTATTAAAACCATAAACCGGCGGTGGCGGCGTTCGAAAAATCCCTTTCCGCCTGTTTGTCTTTACGGCTCGGCGATCGCCGGCTCCCTTTGGGTCCGCCGCGGCGGGAGGAAATCTTGCGGCGCAGGGTTCGCGCAGTACGCGTGTAGTTAATTTTTTTTTAATTTTCGCGACGTGAAAGCCACGCGAAACCACGACACCGCGTCACATCCGATACATCACGTGCCCTTACAGAAATAAAGTGTACGGGGTGCTCGCGACGTCCCTCCGTCTTAGCCGTTCATGTATACGCGTAAATACGCAGTGGTTTCAAATAATAAATGTTTACGGCTTACGTGCGAAATAAATTCGAGTAATGCGGTTTCCCTCGTGCACACATTATGTGCGTACACAACGGCCCTCGCAGTATACATGCATACGTACACGGTGCGTAAGAAAACTCGATAACTGCTTTGGCGAATAATTTTCGCCGTAAAAAGTATAGGGCTATGCGTGTACATTCGCGCGGGGGTGAACCCGAGAGAGTCGAGCTAGTGCCCGAGTAAGTGTGTGCATACGTAGGTACGTATCACGGGTAACCGCGGTACACGAGGTACCCGTATAATATAATATGCATGTGCGGTATACTTTTAGCAGTTATAAAATTACGTCATATTTAATTAAAAGTTTCAAATCATATCACGTGTTTTCGCTTTTTATCCGATGCGCGCGTATACGGCATATATACGTAGACACAACGCATACATATTTACGAAAAAACTTTTGTCCCGACCGCGATAACCGTATAACGCAAACTTTCAACCACGTGTGTGTGTGTACGTGTAATGTAATAAGTATTAATACGAAACGTACGGCGATAAAAATATAACTTCAGTGCACGCGCGTACTTATTAATTATTGTGCGTATAAATATCCGTGCGGCTCGACGAGTGTACGCGGTGAATCTTGTGTGGTCTGGTCGCGAGAGACGACGATTTTTTACCCAAATCCTGGAAAAAACGGTGGGGTTGGGGGTGGGGGTGGAATCCCTGCGCGCAACGTGTTACGTTACGTGTTACACAGCACATGCGTGCTACACGTCCGATTGACGAGTAGTTTATTTCATTTTTCTCCAGCCCCGCCGGTGCGCGATAACAACGTTATAACGAGCCGCAGAGACGTGGTGTGTCGTACCAGTCGAGAGCTCGCGGCCGAATTGATGGGCCTCGTTCGATCACTGCGCCCGGCGAGCCGTTCGGTACGTACACATGTACACGCATTATTATTATTATTATTATGGATCTAAAATCGGATCGACGACTTGTGGCGAACCCGCCGCGGTGACTGCGATATGCATACCTATACCCATGTGTACGACATTTTGTATTAATAGCCCGTTGA
Source organism: Periphyllus acericola (assembly GCA_949715065.1). Taxonomy (NCBI): domain Eukaryota; kingdom Metazoa; phylum Arthropoda; class Insecta; order Hemiptera; family Aphididae; genus Periphyllus; species Periphyllus acericola. The sequence goes on along the minus strand of OX454270.1, from coordinate 20,437,945 downwards.
CATTAGGACCCGGTACAGGATGACACACGACCGTCGTCCGCCAGAGGTACATATAATACTATAAAGTGATATATACTCGACCGCGCGCGGCTACGGATCGTACGCGATATCCGCACGTACAACCATACCGACGTCCGTACAGTACATGTAGTACACAGTCTATCTGATCGTCGTCGCGCGTGGGTTGAATGATTGTCGTCGTACAGGAAGTCGACGTCTCCCCGAGCTCCCGGAGGGGCGGCACATGTGCGCGACGAGCACCTTTGCCGGTGCACCTCTCGCGGCGTAATTATTTCCCCTCTCGTGCTCCGCAACAGTGTATGGGTCTCGCGTACGACGCGTCGCCGTGTGTTTTTATCTCGCCGTCGACGGCGCGGGGCTGTTTAAAAATAAAAATCAAAAAGACCCATTGTCCGCCTTCGGGAGGACGCGGACACGTGGTGTAGCACTCGTAATACGTATGAATATTCACGTGTACGTCTAAAGGGAAGGAAATTAACGGACCATCGCCGTTATAGTAATGTCATCGTCCTCTGCTTCGTCGTCGTATCCGTCTAATCGTTACCGTTAACCGGATTTTTTGACGACACGGTCCTCGAGGAGGCCCCACGTGTGTGCGTGCACGAAATACGTTTGCGGTGTTAATGATCGACCGGGCCGTTTAATTCTGTTGCATATGCGGTACAGGCGGATATCTGCACCGAATCCTTTTTGAAAAGACGCGCGCATAGGCCTCACACAAGTGGCACCTTCAGTCTCCCCGTGAAGAAGTTCTTATGTCTTACATGTATTTTACTCGTATTATTTATAAGCAGTAGGACAACGAATCAAATCTGTAAATTGGTAAATGTGCAATAGCGGCTTCAGTGCAGGAATTAGGACTTATAAATAAGAAAATCATCTTTAAAACTAGTCATTATATCATAAAATATAGTCTATAACCAAGGATCAGCTAGTGATTTCTATTGGAATCCAGAGACAACCATAATTTGAGTTGGATAAAACAAATCAAATATTCATTTGTTTTCATTAATCATTGTAAAAATAATTTAAATTTTCTATTTTCTGCATTTTAGTATGTTGATGGTCTATATGAGGGATCTTCAAACTATATATGCAGTGGACCACATAATGTTTTCTAGAATTCTCGCGAGCCGCATTCGTAGTAAAAACATTATAATTACAAATTAAATTAAATTAATTTAAATTTTGAATTACAAATTATTTATAACTGTTTTTTTTTTGTGTGTATGATGATTGGAATTGTTTTTCAGAAACTAATTTATCTATATTTGGTTCTATCTGATGGTACCCTCAGCGAGTTTTCTAGGTGAATGTCACCGTAAACATTGTTAACCGAGTTCTAGTTTTTTGACTTGATAATTTTTATCTTTGAAAAAATTCGATCACAGGTGTAAGACGTACTACCAAAGAGAGACATAATTTCTAATGCGTTGTTTTGCCAATTACGATGATCCCTCGCAGTGTTTTCGATAACGATGTCATATAGCCGTTCTCATTTTATCAAAATAGAAAATAAAATATACGATTTATTCAACATTTGATCGCGGACCGCAAATTAAGACAAGACGGTCGCGAGTTGAAGACCCCTAGTCCATGGTAGTTATTTGCCTTCCTGCTCCGTCAGAATTTGGACCGCGGTCCGCTAGTCGCCCATCGTCGTGGTATACACAGTAAAAATTGATGTACACGGAACCGCAGAGTCCGCAGGATCGCACTTCGTTACCTGCACGGACATTTTTCTATTATTATTCGTGTACCGGATAACAATATATTATATTACAATAGATTGCGCAGGCGTTTCCGAACATAATAACGAGCCGAATGATGCCGATACTCGCGCGCTCCATATTTTATTATTATTTTATTCCTCGGTCGTGTTTCGTACAAGCACGTGTACACATTTTCTTTAGGGGTTGTTCGCCTCTCGCTTGCAGGACTCTCGGCGGCCGGCCGTATTTCAATGAACAAATGAACCGTGTTCGTTTTAACAAACTTTCCCCGACCGTATGCATAACAGTACGTATACGTATATAAATTCGTATTATTATTACTATTATACACGGTACTCCGCGCGCGCACATCGCATAAATAATAATATTGTGCGCGCGTGTACGTCTACGTGTAGGTTTTTCGCTCTGCCACTCTGGTTGAAAACCGCTGCGCACTCGGCGTATACTACGTACACAACCGTACATATTATTATAATAAAATAACAATAATATCGTATAATATCATTATCATCGTTATTATCATTGCGATCGTGCGTAACGCCCCGCGCACAAAAGGAAATGTTTTCGCCGTTTGATTTGGATTTTGTCGCTTTTGTTGTGTGCCGTCGGTTTGCCGATTTTCGTCTTATTATTTGCTGTTATTACTATTATTATTACTACACCGTAACGTTACGCATTGTTATCGCCCCGGGAAAATTGGACGTTATATCCGCTTCTCTCGGTGCACGGCCAGAAGTGGCCGCACGAGTATCGTTCGTGTGTCGCGCACACGTGTGTAAGACTGGGCGAGTGAGAGAGCACGACTACCGCATTATTATACTACTAACCACGTATACGGTGAACTATCCTACCGCAATCGATTGGTACACGCGACGCGGAAATAAGATTCTTGCGAAGAGTCGTGCGCCATCATGTACACGGTGCGCGCGTGTGCGTAAAAGTTGTAGTGTTGTCGTAATGCGTTGTCGAGAGCCCACACGTGCCTCTCTATTGAAACGCGATTCGCGTGATTTTCATTCTTTTCTTCCTCTCCCCGAGCGGTTTTTCGGGTTCATATCACATCGAAACGCGGTGCGTAGGAGAATAATAGACGAGGCCGCGTGTGACGACATAATCAAATCGATCGACGTGTACACGTCGTAGCACAGCGCACGCACGTGCGAATCATTATTATTAATACGTCGCTTCCAGTAATCACCATTATATTTGTTCAAGTCCAATCGTAGTACACCACGTAGGTTCGACGAGACCTCTATACATGCATACGATATTTCTCAGATCGATGTTGATCATGTCCATAAGCTAACTGCAGCAATATATATACGTACATCAACCGCGTTTGTCAAATCATTATCATAGTCCTGCTCGTTAAATTATCGTAAGGTCTTTTTGTTTTGTCATCTGTTCTCCAGAGCGTTTTTGCGGGCGCTTCCCCCCTCCTCAGCCGTTTGTTCGGTTTTAACTGTTTGTCTCGTCCGCTCGTCGCGTACACATTTTAAATTTTGATTTTACAATTTGAATTATCCAATCGTAAATTCACAACCGTCGTAAATATTTTTAAATAAATATAGATGCGATTAGAGTTCATTAATTGTTGTGAAATTTCGTAACTGTACCTATAAGTTATTTACTTGCTGAACGGGACGAGAAGAATTTATTCTTCGCGAAATCCCCTCGTGAAAAAGTCCTAAAAATTTCGGCGTCCACATGTTTCATACAAAACTATATTGTGCGCAACTTCTAAAGAGTGATGACTGATGAAGTGGTGACTGATGCGATACCGCTCCGTACCAAGTGCATTCGTATTCATATAAATAGTATTATATCTTATAAACTTTAACGCGCACGACGCGGATTGATTAACAATAATTGACATTGAGTATCGCTGAAAATTCGTATTGCGAAATTCGTATTCGGCGTGGCGATGTCGTAAACATGCAATGTATTTTTACGCACACAAACACACAAACACACACACACACACCAGCGCGCGTACGCATACGAACAACAACATCTGAAACTGAAATCGTTAGCGAATTTCTTGTCGTTTTGAATGACATTTATAAAACACAACGTACAAGCATATTTATTGTTCTCTCTTGGAATTAATTAAGTATAAAATGGAAACGTTTGTTGTTTATGAAAGCGTTAACGATTCGCTGCGTTTCGCACGCACGCACCCGCACACACATACTCGCGCGCGTGCACGCTGCAGGAGATAAGGAACCGTATAATAGTTTATTTTTTATTTTATTCATAAGAGCTTGCTGCATGATGTACAATAGTTTGTTTAATAATATTATAATCGTGAGGGCTTTAAAATACGTTCAGAGATTTCATAGTCAATTACAGTTCGCTTATCTGGTGTTTTTTTTTTGTCGAAAGTCTGCGGGAAAATTATAAAAAAGAAAACGGAAGAAAAATATCTGTTATGACAACGGAAAACAACACAAATTGCCCAATTACTATTTACGCAACAGTTATAGTAATACTAATAATATTCGCTTCATGCGAAATCCAGGAACAGCGGCGTCGTATGTTAAGCACATACCTCTACACGAAACCGTGCATGTTATACCGATAATTTGTTTATCTCGCGTATCAAACTTCAAATCTTTTTAAAAATTTATCACATATTTTTACCGGTCACCGCACTGTCATAGTACGTCTTTTAGTCAAAACTGTTTGCCGCTTCGTACAGGAAAACAACGAATCGTGGATATATTTTTGTCTGTTACCATCATAATACGGTTATTTAGTAACTTTATCATGTTATTTCTTACTGTATCAGCCGCTCTGCGGTAACGCGAAATCGGTCAGAATAAATCATCGGTTGAAACCGTAGAAAAAAAAATAAAACGTTGTGTTCATATTTCACAATAACAATAAACAATGCTGTCGGCTTCGATTGATTGTAACAATTTCACGGTCCGTCGTCGCATCGATTCAATCATCGCAGCAAAGAAATGACTGTTGGTTTGCAGACGTGTTTTTTCCACGTCGTTCTATTTTTCCAAAACTTTTAGGTTTTTCTGTTTGGAAATCTGTGCTTCAAATGTTCTGCGCGTTGATTTTTCAGATCTCAAATTGGACATAATAATTATAATGTTACCTACCTCCTACACGAGAGAAGTTATTCGTTTGAAAGAATTCAACGTTTAAATGACTTTTGTTATGAAATTCTTCGTTCTACGAAACCGATTCTGCCGAAAATATTATGCCTCAATTTCGTCAGTCAACTTTTTACCACAATTTGTATGTTCCGTGTTTCCATATTTTTTTATAATGCGCTCGTGAAATAATTCTCTTTACCACGCAATTGACCTGCAATCATGTACAATTGGTACTTTTTGCATGTGTTCACAACAATTAGTCTCGATAAGATTGCCGCAGCACATTTCGTAATATTATTGTTATGCAATTGATCTTTTTCCACGTCTGTTAACGTATTCGGACGTCTGCTTTTCGTTATAAATGTTATGAAACAAGTTAATTATTAATATGATATTATGTGTACATCATGTTATTTATTATTTTCGTTTGATACAATGCTCGCTGCTTTCGAACATTTAATTGTAAAAACTTTGACAGAACACTATAATGTATTACTGGTGTCGTAATTCATGATTTTCGTGTAGTTTTTTCGCTAATAAACCATATATAATATATAGAAATAAAAATGAATTTAATTATTTTTAGTATATCAGTCGTATAACGTCACAACGTGTTTTAATATTTATGATGCGAGTGTTGGATTTTTTTTCCGAACAAATGTGTAATCTCATCTCAATATCTAATAATAATTTTGGGTTCGCGCGCATGCGTAGGGTCTTGTGGTAAAAGTCATGTTGAACAATCTTGCGGACGTACCTATATCCCAAAAATTGTGTGTTTGTCTTAAACTATTTGCATATTATCATAGGTATATATTATTACGGTTGTGTTTTTATAAACGAGCGTTCGCCGTGTAATATTTTTTACCACTTGTTGTATTAACAAAATTAAAATAATTAATTACATTTGCCCGCAGACGAGCTTCACATTGCCATTGGGCGGTGATAAATTATATTTTATTAACGTATTTTTAGTAGCGTCGTTAATAAGTCGTTTTAGAATTAGAAGACTGCATTTTTATGGCCGAAAACATTATTTTTATAAGATGATTATCGTAAAATATTTACTAGTATATAACATGCGCTCGCGCGCGCGCATGTACATTATTTTAATCAACCGCATTATTATGCAGTTGGACTGTACGGTTATCGGTTTCACGTTTCGTTCCTGTGTGCGATACCACTGCGGACCGGCGTGTAACTCGTACACTATGGTATAAAGCGCGGTCGGTAACCATCCGGTCGGGTCAATTTGTTCGCCGAGTGAACGTGTACGTGTACGTTTTAATAGCAGCTACCTGGCGGTATGTACATATTATTGTGTTACCGAAGTAGCCCGGTCACTAGGTAAGTCTAGGTTCCACGCTAGGATTTACCGGTTGTACTCGGTAAAAGCTGAAAATCATCATTTCATTCGGGCTTTTAGAGTAAGTAAACGTTGTATACATATCAGCTGTAGCCCACGTAGATTGTACATATTGAATTGGTAAAAGCTGATTATTATTACACGACAGATGAAAATTAAAGAATGGACGATAAGCTGCGTTATGGCTTGCCCAGGGTTTTATTAAGTTTTTTGAGATATTGTGATTGCCGGACTCTTGTACAATCAAAAAATATAAGTGCTACCGCAATCGAGTAAATGTTGTAGCGAGAAAAAAAGTAAAAGTAAATTAATAATGTTTTTATAATACATATTATTTTTTCACATTTTTTTCATAAAGAATTCAAATAACTATATAAGTTATTTATTTTAATAATTGTATAATATAACATTTTACGTTGTAACTTTCTTTTGTACGTGTATTGATGATCTTTTATAACAGAATTACATTCGTACAATGCATGTTTCGTATCCTAGGACCTAGACAGTAGACGGATGTACACAACGTTTTTTTGTAAAAGTCCGAATAAAACTATGACTTTTCGATTTGACTGCTGAGTAAATTATAGGACTGACGAGTAAGACTTAGCTTCGCCCAGAGATCGGGCTTTTACGGTTATATACACACATGGGTGGGCGTAATAAGATTTTTGCCCGTCTTGGACGTCGATATGATGGTTTTAAGACACAGATCACCCCTACAGCGTCTCGAACAATCTCGCAAATCGTCAACAAAAAAAAAAATATTATCGTACAACGTGGAAACTCGCGGGGTTTCGAAATGTCGACGTGTGCTCACTCGCTGCACCAGAACCGCGTACGTATTATATACTATATTGGGAACTCATTGATGGCGCGCGGGATACGCGGTCGAGCTCAGCAAATTCAATTGTGTACAATCAAATCAATTTGATTCGATTAGATCCACTTGTGAGTCGATGTAATAAAATCCCATACAGAATATTATACACTACAGCTCTCGCGTCCGCACATACAATGTAACATATTATGTTATAAAATAGCCAGAGATTCGATTTTCGTCATATAGCGTATACTGCGCGTCGATCGGCCTACATAAAATAAGTGTTCCCGTAATAGTTCAATCGTTTACATCATACCGTACAATAGTATTGTTTGTCATTATTATTAAAGCTCGGATTTCGATGCATTTGCGTCTTTTATTCCGGAAAGCTTGATTCGATGTTTTCCGAGATACAAGTGTGTTTCAAGTACACGCACTGTTCTAAGATTTTTTTGGGGAATTTCCTACATTTATCGAGATTATTGACGTTAAAGGGCTTATTTTTTGAAAGGCAATTTTTCAATATTTTTAGGGCATCTTTGTAATATAAAAAAATTGTTCCTTCATCTTCATGTTGGTTATCTATTTCTGTTATCGCACTAATATTGTGTATTGAATATTTATTTGTAATAATTATAATATTGATAATTCATGTACAATTTGTGCTGTGGCTAACATATATTATTCTTGTGTTTTGAGATGTGAATAGGACCAAATGGTTTTCAATTTAAATTTTCGGATCCGTTATCGGTCTTATATCGGCTACAATACAGTTTCGGTTCGTCGGATATCGGAAAAAAGTCATATCGGCTGATTTGTTAACCCTACAATTTTTTTACACCACGTCTCCTGTCGTATTAGATGTAAGCTAACATTTTTGTTAAAAAACAGCTATTGTACTCAATCCCCTCACATTCCATCCCAATTCAAGCACCGATAATACGTGGTACGCCCCGTCTTGGACGAACATTTGATTTAGAGCCTACACCACGAACTATACATTCACGATCGTCGCACTGGGAATAGGCCAAGATATTATAGCAAAGAAATGCGATGCGCGCGGGTCGTAAGGTTATTTCACGATCAGAACACACGGTGTATGAGAGACGGTAAATAATCATTTTCGTCGTTTTTAATTACGCCTTGATTTCCGGTCGGGAGTCCTGGCGCCTAACGCGACCGAAAATTTTATATTCTTACACTACATAATATGTGTGTATATATTATATACGTATATTTAACCTAACTCGTAATATACGTGCGGACGCGGCCCGCGGGTGATGAACCGAATAATAAAAATCTCAACGCACACGCACGCATTATCACGAGTGTGATATTTCTTTTTGTAAATTCTCCAAATCTAAAAATGCACACGGAACGACAAAATATCGAAAACGTGTAATGGGCGACATTATAGAGTCTAAAATTACACCACTGTAATTTATTAGTGGTGGACCTCGAACGGGCGCGCGTCTCTCAAAAAGGATGTATAAACGAAAAAAAAAAAAAAAAACTCACATATATCCTGTTATAATTGGCTCTTGGTCTAGCGGCGGCACGAAATCATAAATCCGCGCCGGGCCACGCCGCTTGTGCGTCTACTGCGTGTACACGACGGCAATGCGATAATTGTTCGGATAAAACGCGTACGTTTCCCGAACGACATTCGGCCCGTGTTTTTAATGATCGTTTGGCACGGAGTCGACGACTAGTTTAAAAGTCGATCCGTTTAAACGATACCGCGCGCATTTACTACTATAAAATATAATGCGCACGTACGCATAGCTCACGCCTCGCGGTACGCGTACGTGTCACGAATCATCAGAATATTCGATGCGAATCATTAGAATATTCGATGTGCCTACTATTACGGTTTACAGACATCGGCGGCCGTGCGAATGTTACGATGAAGTCGAGTGCGCGCGAACTGCGCGAGAATCTCGATAACTTGTGAATTGCTCTGCGTTTTTATCACGGATACGGTCACTAATGCACTATAATGGCAACTTTTACCTGCATTTCATATACGTTTATAAATAATGCGCGCAAAGGCCGTGGTATACGGTCGCCGGTACAGCGTTTGCTCGAAGTGACGACTTGTCGGGACCTTTTGCCCATGTCACGTGTATAATTACGATTCTTTGAACGAGATCGACCCTTTCCTCCCGCGTGCACAATCGCACGGTACGCATAACGATCTACACTTCACGAATCGCCCCCGTGTCTCCGCACACGCGCCGCCGCCGAATCGAAATTCTTTCTTCGTTCGCCCACCCCCGTCCCGCCCCTTCGTAAGGGGTATACCGGACGTTATAATGCGCGTGCACGCGGCTATTACTGCTCGCTGCTGCGCGTATCGTATATATACCTTGCACACCGTTATTGTCCGCAGCGCAAACTTAACTGCACCACTCGTGAGACGTGTGTGTACATATATATATATATATATATACTCGTGTACACGCACATAAAGGCTGCGCGTGTAGGGGGGCGACCGCGGTTAGATCCCGAGCAGTGGCGGTCAATGGTTTCCAATCTAAAAGACTTTGGGTCCGTTCAATTACGCGCGAGAGACGGCAGCGCGGACGGCCGGAGAAACGTTTTTATCTTTTAATGCCGCCGGTGGTTGTTATCTCTCCCGCGGTTCGGATTCATCGAGAAACCGCAATCGTCCGAATACGCGCGTGCGTGCGTGCGTGCGCGTACTTGAGAGCGTGTACACGCGTGCGTGTGTTTTTGCGCGCGCAATAAAATTAAACGACGAGCCCACTCGATTTTGGCCTACCCTGCCGCCACCGCCGTTTTCGCTCTTCGTTTTATACGCCGTGCATCACATATACGACGGTGCTGCAGATATATATATATTTAAGGCCGTTTCCGCTCTCGTCTCGCTCGTCGCGTCCTAAATGGAAACCAATAAAAACCGTATCCGCCCGGTTTCGATGCTGCGACCGAATCGATCCAGTTTAGTCCAATCAACGGCATTGATAGATCCACAATAGGTCACAACTGCCTATTTCCTGGCCGCGCGACCGCGCTCAATCGGTTCATTAATCTAATAAATTCGATCGCCGTGGCCCCAATAATAATAATAATCATAATAATATGATGTGCGTACGACGTTCGCGTTCGTACGAATAATATCGCATCGTATACAACACAATACTAATGTATACAGGGTGTGGTGTCCGCATCGTGCAGCACATCAGTTTCGTTAGGACGCGGACGATCTGCATTTTCCAATGATGCACTCTGTAAACTTATCCGTGTAGTATACGAACCATGGTACTTTTTCGGAAGGACATTTCGTATGGCCGACAGTTTTCCGAACAATAAATTGAGAAAATAGAAAGGAAATATCAAAAATCTTCAAGCTATAACTTGATTATTTTTCATGGGTACAATTTTTTTTTTTTATTTGTTGTCATCCTTTACATAACAATTGTAGTGACATACTCGAAAGACATGCATTATATGTTATCGGTCTATTGATATAAGCATTTAATAGAAATCTCATAATCTTTTAAACATTTTTTTTTCTTTTTTTGCAAAAGTTAAACTTACTTTACTAAAAAATTTGGTTCTACTACTTTATTAAACATCTTTAGAAGTATTAACTGATCCGATCAACCTCTATCACTCGGAATCGTTTTTTTGAGATCAACGGTACATTGGTTTCAAGTTTAAAATACCAACTTTCATTCTGATCTTGATTTCGATCAACCGATCAATATGAATTAGTTGAAATTCGGCAGAACATGGACATTTTAAAAACAACTAAGTTAAAACCAAAACTTATCAAAATGTTTTATGAATAATCGGCTTTACGTTTGAATGGTAACACAAATATTAGTTTGGAATGTTCAAAAATTACTTTACCGCTCTGATAAAGTGACAACAAATGAATCATAAGTTTTATTGACCATAGTTATAGATTATTAGATAAATAATGAATATTTAAAATAAAATATATAATATTCTTACTACAGCGCATGCTTCAGTCCACCATGTGAAATGTATTCTTACTATACATATACATACAATAATAGCACGAGTTGTCCGTGGTTTTCATTTTTTTGGTTAACTGTACCAAATTTCCCGTACAACCTGCTCACCTTTTCTAGAAACTTTGAAAAAATTAAGTTTTTTGTACGTTTAAGTCGCTTAATGGACCAACTTCAGCTAGGTATATGCATGCGTACGTTTTCTGTTTATAAAATCGTAATTGTACATGTATTCCGTTCAATGATGACTAATTATCAAAAAGCCAACGGAGCCCAGTATACGAAATTAGGATGTCGTCCGTTCGCGCGGTGCACACATTGCACACCCGGTATAATTGTGGCATTGAATAGAATCTTGATGTTGTACACACACACACACATGGTTACAGGTCACGTTGAAAAAATGTCCGGCGCTTGTGTAAAATGGGTGGTGGGAATAGTGCGTCGTGCGTATGATAATTATTTATAATACCGTTTTGTTTTCACAAGCCCTGAAATGAGCCGTTTGATTTGTATTTATTTTTAAATTTCAATCGGACCGAATCGAAAGCTGGATCCTTCATCACTAATCTCACGATGTTGTTTTAGAGTAATTATTATTATTTTTAACACATTTTGATGGAAACGGTATTTCCTCGACTAAATATATGTATTGTATACCAATAAACTATACGTCCAATACATGTAATAATAATCAGTTTTCGTTGAGAAACTTTTGTGTACCTATATAAGTTTTTTAACACATTTTCATCGAGTTAAATAACGTAACGTTATGTCGTACAGTTAAATTAATTAATTTTCCTCGTTGTTTCGACTGACGGTCTTTAAAATGCATTAAAAATATGATTTTTTTATTATTCTTATTCACAATACTATATTATAACATCATGAAATAAACAATTCGGAGAAATTTATATTTTTATGCGCTTTTCATTATTATACTTTACGCGAGTTTTTCTTTCATACATGTACACAAATAAACATATACCTACTCAAACACGTGCAACGTAAATCGATTACGATACATATTAAGAAAAAACGTTTTACCTGGAATTTCACTCCGAAAAGAACGCAAATAATACATCACATTATAATTCAAACATGACCCCATAAAGCCGTAAGAAAGGAATTATAATTAATTTACCACTTGAACTTACTACACGGGCTCGTAAGGATTTTTTTCAAACAGCTGCGGAAATCGGTACGGCGGTGTAAATGTACAATATAATATTTTGTTTTAAAAATAGGATTTCTCGGAAATCTATTCGAATGTACTCTTACGTGTACGAAAATACGGTAATGCGATAAACATCGAGCTTTGATATTAGAAATGGGAAAATTGTCAAAGTGTTTGCACGGGGTTAAGTCGATATTATAACCCGGAGGTATTTTCCGGACCATATTATATCATAACGTTGTATAACATATTGTATGTAAACGCGGCGGCTGAATAATGAACACTTCTACCGGTAAGTTCCAATTCGTTGGCCGCGACGAATAATATACGACCGGAAAATTTTCCGCAGTTGCGAACCGTGCGCGTGAAAAACAAAAATCCACCGAGTACTGTGCAGTAGGTTAAAATAACAAATCACGGTAGGTACTCCTAGGTCAGGTGACCATGGTTGGGCGAGATACGGGTGGATGAGTGTTTAAAACTTGAAACCAACGCTTTGAAATGTTTTAAAACCGAATTGCTCTCAAAAAAACAATTCTGAATGAAAGAGATCGGGCGGATTAGTTATATTTCTAAATACGTGATCAATAACATTGATAGAACAACATTTCTTTATTATTAGGTATGTTGAACTTTTTATGTTCTAACTATTGCAAGAAAAAATAAGGTTTTTAAATCATGAAATGTCCATAAAATGCTGAGAGAAGTTCTCAGAAAATGTTTCAAAAGCTACGATTAAATTGTATAGAACAATATCGTCAAAATTATATTTTCTAACGCTCTTAACAGTTGTTCGCGACTTTCGAGGGAACATTTTTTTTTATTGGTTAGAAATTAAATCTTACGGAAAATCTTGTATTCATAAAATATGTAAACAAGTGCTGAGTGCGTGACAAAAATATACGAGACGATGCCTGGTTCGATTCTAAATCTCGGCTGAAGTTTTTTGTAACCTTTTCTCGATTATTCGGAAAATTGTTGAGAAATTCAAAAAATGAACCCCCGAAAGTACCATAACTATATAACTATTGGTTTATACAGAGCAAACCGTCTGGTCGGAATCGTGTACATTACCGAAAAAAAAGTAACGCTCATAATGATAAAACTAATTCATTCTTCGGATCACTCAGAATCTAAAATTATTATATAATAACTGATAGGTACGACATATATTATATTGTACATGTTTAGCGTAATACCATAACATTTGTCGAAATTATTGGAATCTGATGAGGTCACGCAGCAATCGCCTACCCTCGCTCTCGATCAGTACAAGTATATTGGTATATTTTGTGGCCGTACAAGCAAACGTTTGAACACTAGGTGGGTACTTCGGGCTTTTGGCGATCCGGAGAGGCCCGCGTAGAACAAAGCCAAAAACGACGCGTGTACGATCGTTTTTTTATTCGACGACGGATGATGTACAGTACTATTTACGGATGAAAAACGCAATATCGATACCGCACGTCGAATAATATTACGCATTTTAATATAACGAACGTGTACAATATTTACATTGCCTAATATATTGCATTGTCGACGACCGGTGGATGACACATACACACACACACACGCCGAAGCGCAACGCATTATGGCCGGCCGTGTATATATTTTATTTAGTATTGTTACAATAATAATATATACGCGCGTTTATAGTCCACCAATTTATATATTAAAAAATCATTGCCGCAGCGGGTTATAATATATGTTTTACGACGGCGATAAAATATACCGAATGGATATTGTTATAATATGTATATATACGTGTGTACGCGCTGCGACGGCTGTTGAGGGGCTCGGCACCGGGACGCTAACACACTGTAGTGTACGGACCGGACAGACGCACGCACACACGCACAACAAGACAAGCCAAATGACGTTAAGTATTTATATGTATATACACGGTGAAATTATATCTTTTCGTATCGACAATACGCGTGTTTATTGCCCGTAGTTTTAAACGACGACGACGAGAAACACGGTATACATGTATAAACGCTGCTTGCTGCGCACGCACGGCGACGACGACGACGACGACGACGACGATATTTATGAATGTCCTATAGTTAAATGCGCGAGACAATAAAGGTATAAATTCGACGATTTACGAGGCAGGACACAACTGCAGGATTGGGCGTCGTATAGGTTGTTTAATGTTTACTTACGACTTACGTTTATGTGTAAGATACACGCATTGTGATGTGTTCACTTGCTTTACACACATCGGTCTGCGCGTGTGTAATATAACTCGTTATACGATAGTGCCAAAGTCTCGGCACGTTTGGAAATGCAACAATTATTATACTTAGGTTCCATACGTTTCGTACGGTAACTGCAGTTCGTAGTGTACTATGTAGTTCATACGGTGTCGTGTCACGTGTTTGGAATGCTGTCCGCCGCACGAAAGGATGTTTGTTCCAAAGACCACGTGTGCGAAAACTAAGTGTGCATTGAATACATAAAATTAGATCACACCGATTGCGCCGCATGAAATAATAAGAAATATACGGCCAATCGTTTCCATTAATCTGTCGTCGAAGATCATTCGGTGGGCTGTAGTGCACAAATCGAACTGCACCGGACCACCACTAAATCGACGGCCAAAAAGAAGTCGCCCGCAGCGCATATCATTACAGCACGGACGAGTGAAACGCCGTTTCCCTGACGCGGAATTAATGATTGTCGCCCAGTATATTCGTGGTAAAATAATGGTCGAACTCATATAGTATACGTATATCAACCGATTCTTACGCTTTTATTAAAATATTTTCTCAACATTTACCACGATTCTTACCTCGGTTTAGACTATGACAACCAAACCGTCGTTGGGGAAACCGTGCAATTTACTCGTCCACACGTATTTTCACTGGGCGAGTGTGTCACGCCGGCCGTGACATTTCGGACAACATTTTAATAACACGACCCTCGGCGATAAGACACATCCAAGTGAAAATAAACATTTAGTTTCATCGTTGTACGCGTATACACTATAATATCATACATTCATTGATTGCACGTGAGACGTATTTTCTTCTGTCGAATGTCGCTCGATAGTCACGTCGACAACCATGTTATGCCGGGTTTACACGAGTCGATTGCGGTCGAACGACAATCACCGTGCGGCGAAATCGAAAGCAAACTGAACGTGTAAACTCATATGAATTAGTCGCACGGCTAAATGATTCGATTCGATTAAAGTCGAAAAGCAGTCTACTTTTGGTCGATTTGAACAATTCGATCACATGACTAAAATTGATCATGTAAACAACTAGACGATCAAATACTCACAATAATAATAATATAATAAGTTAAAAATAGATAGGTATTTAACAACATTTTTTTATATAACTAGAAATTTCTACTGCTTGAGTTGAATTAAAACCGAACGTATAGTTTTTAAATAATAATAATTATTATTATTACATTATTCATTTGTATAAATAAAAATACTAGTAAGATAAGATTATTAAAATTATGTTTATTTTTATTTTTTTATTATGACATTATGTGTACACTTTCGACTAAAATGTAGCCAAGAAACAGTTGACCGTGTAAACACTTAATACTTTTAATTGGGATCGACGCGTTGTCGTCCGCGATCGACTCGTGTAAACCCGGCATTACTGTACACATCATGTACGTTGTACATAGTATATATAACTAGTGGATAATTTCCAGGTATCATATCATAGGTATTTGTTGAAAATAGTCTATTACTTCGAATAATATCAATACCAATAAAAAATTATAAATACAAAAAAACAAAAATGTATTGCCGGAGTATTATACTATAAATTAACGGTTTTGATTTAAAAATCATCATCGGTTATCAAAAATGCACTTTAATTTATATAGGTACATTTTTTCCTTTCGTACAAAAGATTTGTGAATCATTGACGTTCGAACTCACGGAATTCAGACACATGACCTCCACTATGTACTATACTCGTACTCTGTAGAAGTAAACGTCTTTAGTGAGAGGAAAATAAAAAAACTGATCAGTATTGTCTTCATCTCGTCACAACGACACGATTAACGACAAAATGTATGTTTACGTAGATGGTTTTATCTTACCACTACGCAACCGTGATAAAATTAATTAAACAAATTTCTTATATTCAAAATATCGTCGCCCACGTAATTGATTTACGATACACCGCCTATGCATACCACCGCCACGCCGTGGTCGTTAAAGACCGGGGGTAACGTTTTAACGCGATTTTTGCTATCAAAACTGTTTGAGTTTGAGCTTTCCCGTTACATTATGCACTATAGGCAGACCCGCGACCCCCGGCCGCCCGAGCTTGCGGTTATTATAAACGTATTAATTTAATTATATCGTCTTTATAGTTTGTAAAACTATTATATAGGTACACCGTATAAAATTAAATTTTTAATTAATTTCCACTATTGATTATAATTTACTTCCATACATACTCCCGCATAATGTGCGCTCTTACCTCGCATACCCTCATATTTCAATTGTTTCAACGGAGTAATAATTATTTAATGTTTTATCCCACCCACACACACACACACACACACGGTATATTATAACAACCACGCTGGGGGTGGAAAATTTTCAATGTTTCTGTTTCGTTACGCGTCGTGAAAATAATTCGCCGCGTTGGAAAACGATTTTGTTTTGTCACTGCCGCCGAGACGCGTATGACTTGAAAACGTTTTGAACCTGTTGCAAATAGAATGTAGTACGAGTACAATATGATATTTTAACAATACCGCGCGTCTTGTGCGCTTTATTCGACGGCCGTTGTCTGATCAATTTATTAGTTCTATATCATTATTATAATCTTATAATCATTAGCTGCTGCTCGGCGAATATCGTACACCACGCTGACGTCACGACGACTCGTGTTATCAGTATGTGCACATACGGTAGATTGACATTTTTGTAAGCTCCGCAGAGAGAAGCAAAAGCGCAGCAGACCCACGGCTCTCCTCGGCGCCCGTTAGTTCGCCTTCAGTCCACGAACACTGCGCGCGTCTTCAAGCCGAAAATCGTCGAATATTGCAAACCGCATTTTTCCCCTCGGCGGCATATTATTATACCACGCATAGGTTTACGGCGCAGTAACACCGCGTAGGTTACGCGGACGGGCTATGTGTTACACAATAAAATCGATAATCAAAATAAAATAATAATAAAATAAACGTTGAAGTATCGTTAACCCGGTGTTGTTTTCGTACATTATACGAGCTCCGATGCGGCGCGGTGTCCTCGCGACGGTCGCTAATTTCCGTCGGTCCCCCGCGCTGCGGCGTTTATACAATATAAAATATACATTACGTTACGTTATGTTGGTGCACTATACACACGTGTTCCGTGCGCAGTAGGCGAACACACTGTAAACATTTTTATACACCTATATATTATTATATGATGCGACGCGCACGTATTAATTGCCGCGTTGCAATAAAAACATTTTCGGGACGTAAAAGCCGCGGTCATCCGCCGGGGCAGGATCCTTGGTTTTTATTTTTACAACCCGTCCGGTCGCCGTCGATAAATATGTACCTGCCACCAATATCCACGTCAATAATAATAATAATAATAATAACTAGGTATATTGCGGAATAAAATGTAAATAACGTATAATAATAATAATAATAATAATAATAACGTGTAGAACGAACCGTGTGCGGGCACCGGTCGCCGTACGGCTGATATTGAATTAGCATCGTCGCAGCATGTGCATGTGTACTATTATTATTACTATTACTATTAGTATTACGGTAGCGGCGGCGTGCGAAACGCAATCAATTTTCGGTTTAAACGGTTTGTCGGGGAACTGTGTTTGTAGGACGCGGTGCAGTGATTCACACATCGATCGTTTTAATAGAGTGAATTAGGAGGTCACGCCGACAACGATAATTGATAGTGCTCGGCTACCGTGCACGTACATCGTATCGTACATACATATACACATGTATATATATATATAGGTACCCTTCGCAATGCTTCATCAACGTTTAACATATAAATGTATACTGCGCTATGTACCTGCAGCAGGATACGCCGCGTTCTCGTCCTCCGCCGTCGACCGAATTTCCCGTACGCGCGTTGGATTAAAAAAAAATTGTTCACGCGCGCAGTAAAAAAAGATAATATTAAATCATCAAAGAACTATAGTAACAATGACGGATAAATTATTGAAATGTTTCATGATTTTCGGTGAACCGCGATGATATTGATCGCATTGACTATGCCGAATATGAACAAATTGACTACGAGCAATATACTTACGCATAAACACGGGCACCCATATGACAAGTCTTAGGAAGGGGGGGGGGACACAAAAAAAAAATGAAAAACATAATTAAATAAAGGATAAACGTTATTTCGTGAATTTTGATTCGTTTCATTTGCAAAATATGTACAATTTAATATGTATACAGTGTACAATGGTTACATTCAAATCATATAACTATAGTTATAGTATACTAGTAGTAAAATTCAACCATCAAAGTATTAATATGATACGTACATAACATCTTAACATTAATAAAATTCGTTCTAAAAATAATCAAAATATTCACATAACTAATCTCTAATGAATCCGAATATGATATAAATTGCCGGTGGTTATGATTTTAAATATTTTTATATTTTCAATATATTTTAATTTATGGACGCTTTTAAACGTATTCTAAGATGTTGACCGTATGTGTACCGTATAGTACATAGTCCATTGTAAACCAATCGTATGGTTTCAGTAGATTTTCCATTGCTCGGGTATTTAGCATAATATTATATCCTATAGTTCTTAGCATATTATATCGTATAAAACAGTGAGGTTTGATTGCATATTGTGTTTGTTTTGCTGTAAAACAATATTGTGGTGTGCTTATTTTCTCATTCGTCTTTATTGTTTTAATACATCGTTTCTAAGCCGCGTCTCCCGATTAAATTCTATTCGTGATTTCAAAACTTGTATGCGCGGATAACGCGTGTACGCGAATAAAAAGAAAAACACAAACCAATGCTATTGAACTCGATGTAGACTATAGCGACAATATTGATACTAAATGTTGTATAAACATAGTATAAATGAAAACTATTTATTTTGCGCTTGTCGTGGGAGAAATATTTGTTCTACTTAAATTATGAAACGAATTAATATGATATAAAATAATTATTATAATTCAAATGTTATCGTAAACCTACGGTTCTTGAATTTCGACGTTATTTTCAAAATATTATTTTTTATATAATATATATATATACGTACAGCGATTCGCGTAGAATATAATAATAATAACATAATAATGAATAATAATAAATAAATAAAGATAACTCTACTAAAATCTTAAATTTTTTCATAAAAATTAACATTGTAAACAATCTTTAACCTCATGTACGAGTACATACAACTTATATATGCTCAAATGTTAATGTAACCTACTCCTTAGTAACATGCATACAAAGCTAATAACCATTAGATGTTGAAGCCGTTTTTTCTTTTCAATAAAAAAAAAAAATAACTTAATAATGTAACGTTTACACACTAAAATCTTTCAAGTAGTGTCTATATTATATTTTTTCTGGAATAAATCGCATGGACCACACGACATATACCTACCATAATAAATAGTTTCAATATTAAGTTATTGTTTTTTTATTTTCCCACAGTTGCATTTGTGTCCCACGCGTTTACGAGAAAATATTTTTCATTCGGAGGATAACACGCCCAATTACTCTGCAGGATATAGGATGGCTGTAGTAAATAGTCGAACACATGTTTTCAAAAAGTAAAATAATTTTAAAGATAGTGTTACGTCTTACGTGTTATAGGTACACCTAAATCGTATTATATAAGGGGTAAGGTGCACAACAAAAATAATCACGAGTTCTTTAAATAAGTTTTTGGTGGAAACGTTTTGAATGATGCGTGTTGGTTCTCGGTGTTATAGTGTGTTTGATTGAACTTAAAACTTTTGAAGTTAAATGGTTGAAAAATTCGATAACTCTACTTTTGTTTGTGTTTTTAATCTGTGGATCAAAAAATGATATTGTTTATTTTTAAACTCTTTGAAATTAATTTTTGTGGGTTCCCAAATAACTTATTTTAATTTATGTAAATTTGTGTAATGAAAATAAAAATGAGTTAATGTAATTTTGAAACAGGATCAAAGAAAATATTTTGTTTTAATAATCGTATAAACGTCATAATTTCGAAACTAGTTTATTAGTGTTTTACGAAACAATTTTCGGCCCGATTGTCGGCGGTGAGTAAAAGGGGAAAAAACCTTTTTTTTTTTCATTTGATATTTTTGATTACTCGAATTACATAAAGCGACTACGTCGTAGGTACCTTCGTAAATACGACAAAAAACCACCCCGATGTATGTATTTCGTGGGATGAGACGATATAATATTGTAATAACTAATAACCGTAATGATGATGTTCTATAGTAACCAGTGTTGGGATTATGATGAAAATACTCTTTGTCTTTATCTAGATAATAAGAAATAACCATTGAAAATGATTTGAAAAAATTATCCAAGATAAGAATTAATTTTTTTTTTGATCTACTCATCTAGATAATTAGATCAATTATTCGTGATCTTAAAGATATTTTTCAGTTTTCCACTAAATTGTATTGCCATATTTTTTCGTTTTATTATTATTTCTATTAAATTTCAATACAGGCAATGAAAATATCATATAGACCATGAATTATTAATACTTAATAGCGTTTATTTCAGTATTATCGGTGATGAAAGGTGAGGTTGTGCAGAGGGATAGCCTAAGGTGGGGATCGTTGTTATTCTAAAATTAAAATATTTGTTGCAATAAAAATGGGAAATATAACATATTATTTTTAACATATATTTCTAAATATTATATTATAAACATAACATTGTTAATAATTATTTAAAATTTATCACAATTTATAATCTAAAAGAATTTGGTACCTAATAAAGTAACCTCATAATTTACATATCATGTACCTACCATTTTGTTTTTGGATCTAATTTCAAAAATCATTTTATACTTATTTCATAATATATTCGTACATACATTATTTTAATTTATAATTATAAAAAAAAGGTTCTTACATATTAAATTGTTTTCTTTTATTTATACTTTCAGTTGAAAAGTATTGATATAGAACTGCCACTGCCCACTAGCTAGATTTATCAAATTTATTAAGATGTATTAAATATTGATGATTGATGATTGAGTACCAATAATGTATGATGATAATCACATGTGTGGTCAACTAAATTAATTGTATTATTGTACAAGTTGTTTACCTACTATTAATTTGTACTAATTAATTCAGTCCTAAATATAATCCATTCTCAATACCTATACCGTAGTCAGTAGAACTGTGTGGATAGTTAAGATGTTACAACCGAACGCTGATCAGTAAACAAATTTGAAATGTATCTAGATAAAATGCTAGTTTATATATCATCATCTAAAGAATAAAGTGCAATTTAATCATCTTTTTTTTTTTTATTGATCTTTATAAACAACCCGGCAACTGTGGCCATTAGTTACAATTGGTAATTACAATTATTTAAAAGAATTTTATTATATATGATTCGGCATTGAGTATAAATGATAAGGTTATGGGAATCTGGTTACTTAATATTAGATTGTATTGTAGAGTCCTGTAGATTTCAAGAATTTTATCATCTCTATACGAGTATTTACCCGGATAAAATATTGATCATCGATCTTTATTTTTATATAGAAAGAAACGTAGTTATCCGGGCTGAACACTGCCAATAGTAGCGTAGTGATATCGCGGCTTTGAACGTACCCAGGTCCTGGCCGGACCACCCCAATCGCGTAGTCCTCGTCGCGCGCTGTACGTGCGCAAGTATAATGCATACACCGCGTACACACGACGCGTATAGGTATATATGCACACATCGGATCGTCGCACTTGGTTATTTTCGTCTCGTACATGCGAGCCGAGTGAAATGCGGTACATACGTCGCATATAATATATTATATACGTGTATACACAATATGACGATAATAATACGCGCGCTTCTCCCGTCGTCGGCTGACGCTGCACCGGGGTCATCGTTCGCGGTATATATAATATTATGATCTCGGGTGCGATCTCGGGGACTCGCGTTTGATTCCGGAATTGGTCGCGCCAATAATCGTATATGGTGCGTATACACTGAAATAATAATAATAAGTATGAAATATATCTTGGCGATGATAATGGGCTAATAAGTTGGATCGTATCCCGTTTGTGCGACGTCCGCACTCTCACACGCACACATATATACGTATTATATGCTGCTGCGCACACTGTGTGGGACATTGGCTCGGCAAATGTAGTAAATAGGGAGACGGACGGAACGAGTCTACGAATGTGAGAGAAAGAGAGAGAGAGAGAGAGAGAGAGTGAGAGGAGAGAGAGAGGAGGTGACGGGGAGAGCAAAAGAGAAACAGAGAGAGGGACGGAGCGAGTGAAAGAGAGTCGTTCTCGCACAGCCCGCGCGTATATAAATATATCTTCGATATTATTAGTTATAGCCGGTCTGCGGAGCCGAAGGCGCCATTATCACCACATTAGCGGTAATGTTGAAATATGTTTATATGTTTTTGGCGGAAAAAATAACGCGCGCGGACCTCGCGGAGGGGCGAAGAAATCATAAGGCCGCGCGCGCGCGAGTAGCGTTTCGCAGGGGTCGGTTATTAGTCCGGGATCTTCTGTCAATGGGGAAAATGATTCCGGCGGCGGCGACGGGCGGGTGGTCCTAATGGCGCGGAGGAATATTGTTCATAACCTCTCTCGCTCTCTTTTTGTATTAATATTAACGATTCCGATGGATGTTTTTTTTGTCTCCTCTTCCTCTTCGCCGCCGCTTTTATCTCTTCGGAAACCCCATAACAATAACCGCGCGCGCGCGGGCGGCACTCGGATAAAAGCAAAAACTACCCCCTCGACCCCCTACATACACCCGGACTACCCGCCGCCGCAGTCGGCAGCATAAATGAAGAGATACAAGTCCGCGCAGTCGGACAAGTATTATACTATCTATACTATAGTTACTACTGCAATCGTCGTCGCACTCTCCGTGCCTATCGCACTAGCCCTTCTTATTTATATATAACGACTAGCTTGTCGTATACAACGATATATATAAATTTGTACCGGTGTCGACCGGCCGTTTGATCGAGAAAAAGTCGATTCCGGCCACCGTAGTGTACAGGGCGTTTGTTAGGTTGGGTTATTTTAACAACGTTCAAGTCCTCATTGGACGCCCTGTATATTCAGTTGGATGAAAAAATGCAATATACTGCAGCTATTCATATTTACCCCAATGCCTGCAGTGCAATACGTAATATTATATAGAACAATTTTTTTATCAGGAAACAAAAAAAGCAATTGTCTTTGCCCGACTTACTGTCCTCTATTACGTTTACGCGCCAAGACGAAATTCAACTGAGACCTTCTTAAACATTTAAATACAAAGGCGTAAATTCCAATTCGATAAGTCGATGCGTACATGCTGTAATTATTTAAAAAGAAAATTCGTTGCTTTTTCGATGGACTTGGTGATTCAGATCTAGGTACCGCCTGGATAAGCCCGCGATGAGGGTGCTTCAATGTCTGTAGGTTTTTGTTATTTTCAGACGCGGTCATTAAAGTATAACATGATGTATTAATATACAATAATGTATCCATGGCCGTGCTGCAGACGCGGTCGGACACTGCCACCCACCACCGGTCGTTTATCATATCGCGTTCAGTCGGAATGATAACTTACTTCGGACTCCGTGTCCGCGCGTGTACAATCTATACGCACGGAGAACAGGGGTTGGTCATCGATTAAACACGTGGTAGTTCGCACGATTTCTGTGTAGCGTAACGGGGGATGCTGCGTACAACCCTGTGCGTGCGGTGCGTGCGTTTTAGCGGCGAGGAGTGCGCACGTAAAATAATACAACCCGAACCAACGCCGTGTTAAGTCTTAGTTTCCGTCGGCGGTGCGCATATAACGTGTAAGAGAGGGGTTTTTGTTGCAGATTAAAATTTATCGCGCGAGCAACCGAAGTCTGACGGTGCGGTGTATACGTTTCTATACGAGCACCACCGTCGCGAAATCGATATATCATATAACATAACTCTTTTGTCGCATAATTTATGCACACCCCAAAGTGTACGCGCGGGGTTGTACGCGTAACGCTCCCAACGTCGACGTTATATTCTGGAGTGCAATGATTATCGCATCGTTGTTGTTAAAGGCGGGTTTGATTTTCGATTTCGTTTACACGCGTATGCGAACAGCGTCGGCGTTACAAAGTTTCAGTCGCACATGCGCAAGAGGGGTTACAGAGGTCCTGAACGGGGGGAGGAGTGAGCAGTATATAAATGAATAAAATACAAAATAGGAATAGGCATGGGAATCGTCTTGTTATCAATCAACACAATAATTAGTAGTGCACAGAAACCTGTCATACTGTCGGAAGAAATACTGTAAAACGGGTCTTATTGTTTTATAGTGCACCAACTTTTGATTTCGAGTGTAAAACTTAAATGAAATTGAAATCAATATCAACTAAAATAATAATAAAAAAGCATATCGATCAACTCTTGAACAGCTTTTTTTCGTGAACCGGAGGTGAAATTTCCCCACCCTACATCCGCCCTTGTACACACGCAACGATATATTTTAGTAGAGCTTTGCGGAAGGAATAATTGAAACCACGTACAATATGTAATACGATATAAAAAATTCGATATTGTATAGACGTCGATTGTACACAGTGTACGTGCTGGTCGAGTTTCCCCGGAGGTTGTGTGGTTAGATGGAAATTTGAACTTTTCGAGTTTTTCGCAGAACGCGTCGACAAAGGTCTTTGCAAAATCATAAAAACATATGAACGTCGTGACGTGGATAAAATAAAAAAACGGACACCTCACATCAGATGTCACACTCGTGGTCGTCAAGACGTGTCTGGGTCGTACACCGCGGACCGGGCAGGCTATGTCTTGTACACAACCACAAACGAGTAACATTCATACCGTTTCCCTAACAACGAATCCGACTGTCACATAGTAATTATATTCACAGTCAAATCATAGTCGAAATCACATATTATGGTGTCAACCGTTACTGCTTTTATCAAAATATTGACGCAAAATTGACTGTCATTTTCGATGCGATAAGCTTATCACGAAATACCCAAATCGTTTTACTCGTTTGTCACGTATTTTCACTGCGGACCAGTGTGACATCCGGCATGACGTTTTGGACAACGTTTTAGCACGACCCCCGGAGATAAGATGTATCACAAAGTCTAAAAGTAAAAAATAACAAGCCTTTGGTCATTAAATTGAACGCCAGTAGTTGCAAGTGTCGTGGTATACGACGAGTATATACACGTTTACCACTCGATTCTCGACCAGTAGAACATTTATTGCGGTCTGCGAGAGATGGAACTGAATCGCACGAACCAACCGCTGGCCCCGTCACCACGTGATAATATTATAACTATTATGTGACTTAAGCTATTAGAGATATTTAAATTCGGAAAGTTATCGAGAAGTTGTATACGCGTGGATGGGGAGGAATAACGATTAGATTTTGTCGAGGAAAAATCAATGAAACACGCATACACGTGCTCACATAATACTGTATTATTTATTCATTTATCTTCTGCGAAACAAAGGCGGCCGCGAAATAGCGTTTCGGTGAAACGGGAGATGGTCCTATGGCGATTTACTGTATACCGCGGTTATGTTCTCGTAATACATATTGTGCATGGGTATACTGGTATACTTTCAATACGTACATTCTCGCGTTTGTCTGCTTCAGCCGTGTACTACACACCTGTAAGTAACGCTATATCATTATATCATTTTCTGTATATATACACAAGGCGACGGCGTGGTGCATTGTAAACCGTTAAGGCCGTTACGACGCTCGGTGTGTACGTTAAAAGTAATGAAAATGAGCCTTTATCGACTGCGAAAACTACTAATTTTACTCACACGCACAAATTATTATTATTATTATTTTTATTATTATTACATTATCAGAGGCGATAACAATAAGTAGACTGCACTCGGTGTTTATTACACTGTATATAACATGTACGAGCTATATATTTATATATTATTATAGTTTCGCGTTAAAATCAGTTACGCCTGATGGTAAGATCGAATATTATGTTCGTCGGGCGCATGTGCAATATATAATCTATATACCAGATATAGGCAAATTTAAGTTTTTCAATTTTAGTCTGTATGTATAGGGCCAGAAAACAAAAACAAAAACTGAAATGCACAACGTATTATATGACACGATGGATTAAACAGCACTGATAAAACAAAATAATTGTATTAGCTACTGGACATGTCACATTTAGACGTTTAGAAATCAAAATATAAACGAGTTCCATAGCAGATGTGACTGTATATCAACATTCTACAAATATTCAGTATGGTCAATAATATAGAATATAGATATAGGTTAATTTCCCTAGTCCAGTCATATGACATTTTTGAACTTTTTTTTCTTTCGTTTGTGCTACGTTTATGGCGGTTGAGCTACTCTGTGCCACGTATGTGTTAGGTCCCTTATTCGAGTTCTTCAAATGTTATCAAGTTAATTATTATTTTCAAGCTTTAGAGTTTAAAATTTTAAAATGTAACGCGAGCCAGATCCAAATGGTATGCGACCTAAGGGGCGGCCGCCTAAAGTTTCCCATCCCTTATATATACAGTAAGAATAGTCTACAATCGCATATGACTTGATGAACGTTCCGACAGTTTCCCGGGTCGTCCAGTGTGTATAATACTCATGATATAAATCGTGGCGAGATTTCCTTCACAAATTAACGTTAAGCGTTGACGATATCTATAATAGAATGATTTCCGGTTGATTCAGGATCTGTTTTAGACTGCAGGTTATGTATACCGTACGCGCGAACAAACCAACTTTACAGTTCACGCGTACTATTGCAACACAATAGTGTGTAGATTTGTAGTATAAACGCGTGATTGTTTTACACGTGGACGCGATCCGAACAATAATTTGTCACTATTCCGAATCGGATCCCAACATGATGTCGTATTATTGTTGTGGTAAGACGAATGCACATATAAGGTGCAGCGAGTCGATAAAAGCTCATAAAAAAACGGTGTCGCCGCGTCTGATATTTAACAATATTTCGATCCGTGAGTGATGAGAGTGGTCGTGACTGGTCTTACTGCACATCATTCTCCTATACATATTATTATGTATCCTTAATACGAATCATCTACGTCGGATCTATAGTTTAATTAATACTATTAAGTCCTTATTGTTTCAAGATTGTGTGATAAAATCCTCAATATCGTCATAAAAACAAATCTTTGCATCTTCCGCCCGTTTCAGATTGTTCAATATTATTTTCACGCAAATCTTTTTTGACGAGTCTTAGGGTTGTTGTTTTTTTTTTATATATAGGTGTATCCATGTTTTCTTAAGTGGCAATTTAACGTTGTGGAGGAGGGTTGAAATTTTCATCTTGGGGGTGATTTCCTTTATTTATTTTTTTTATCGGCATACGCAATCGTTGCATAAAAATCAGGTCAATTGCCCATCAGTGACCACTTTTCGCGCATCCTTAGGGCACGTAGTTCGACGTGTACGGCGCACAAGCGTTAACATTTAGGTTAAGGTCGTGTTTTTTTTTTTTTTATTCCATAATCGCTATCATGTTTCTACGATACGCTAGACGTGTGTATCGTATGCGGTTACCGAATTTTAGAAAAAAATAATAATTTCAGGACGCATCAACCGACTCATTAATTTAACGATAATAATAATAATAATAATGTATACAAAGAGTGGAAACATAAAACTCGAAACGTATCTGTAAATTCATCTGCGGTATTAAGTGTACACTTTTCGCAAAGGAGAAAACATCATATTATCATTATTATTATTTTGCGTGATGTTGCTGTGAAACGATTTTGTGCTTCGAAATCCGCCGGGTCGTCCGCCGTTCCCGTGACGCTCGTATATATAATATAGTCGTCATTACGTATTATTATCCTTCAATTTGCGGTCTTATCATTCGGTTAAATATTAATAACTGAACGATGTCTCGTCCCGTGCCGTCGTATTCCCCGTAGGACATCAAAGGCGAAACTCGCACGCGATTCGATGTCGTTTATATCCTTATTTATACACATGAGTGCTGTGCGCGCGCGCGCTTATTTGTTTGGATAATATTATATCCGTTAGGCATAATACGGCAAAAAGGTATTTAAAATCTAATCCCTTTACTTAAGCCCGGAATTCACATGTGCACCGTGCGATGCAGTCAAAAGGATGTTTTTCTTTGGTCGAAAGACGCTTTGCGGCAAACGACCGCCGTTGAGAGTATAACTATGTAGGTACACCGCGTTTCCTCTACTCGCGACGTCCATTAAATACCCCGTTATTCGCCGTCGCGCAGAACGTCGTCTTCGTCATCGTAATTATTTAAACATCGTAATATTATATAATACATGATTTTATACACTGCACCGTGTCCTAGACTCCAGCCGTACTCGTACGATATAGGTAATAGTAATAAGAACTAAACGTTAATAATTCCGCGTCTTCGTGGACTTCCGGCGGTTAGTCATATGTAATCCAAATGTACGGCGGCGGTTCTACATTATGTAAGCATCTAAAGATTTCTTCATACCGTATACCGTATACGCATTAAATACTTTTGAATGGCCATAATAATTCGATGCGCTGTGTAGAAATTCTCGTATTTCAACCACGCGCAGTAGCTGACCGCAACTGGTAGTCGTCTTTAACCGTATTGTACCAAACACACACACATACACACATACACGCGCGTATAGGCAACAGAAGTGGCATTTTAGACGAAAATGCGTGTGCGTTTTATGCGTAAAACGCGTATTATTTCGGGTCGACGACGTAATAAATTTGTCACGGTCGAAATGCGTGATATTCGTAAAATTGGACTTTCACACACACACACGTGCTTTCGGAGCAAACGAAACGTGTGTACACAGTCAACGTTCGCGCCACATTCGTAATATATTAGTGGTCGATTGTCCATTATTCTGTCATCTGCACCGAATTCGGATAGACAAGTGCACGCGCGCACAAACATATATTATAGACGCGCGCATTACACTAATAAATTCTTCCGGTTCGGCGCGGCGATGTGTTATTATTTTATTTTTATTTTCACCGCCGTCGAGTTATTTATTATATTTGGTTAAATCGATATATACTCGTGCAATCGCGCACACGTTCGGTCGGCCGCCATCAAATCGACCGTTAACCGACACGACCAAACCGAACGTATTTTTGCTGTAACGTTTGCGGTCATCACGGTCCTGTTTCTTTTTTTTAGCCTACATTTTTTATCGAGGGGTGCCTTTTAGCGATCAGAGGTTAGGGGGGTGTCCGGACGCGCATACTCGCGCAAACCGGAAATTCTAAGTTTCACATCTCTAAGACACCCCGGAGCGTGTTTGTAGTTATCTTAACTTTTAAGCGGTTACTTCTGGTCCATGAACGACACGGTAAAACACGATCGTTAATAAAATATTACCCAAACGTGTGTTCAAAATAATTTTAGACCCGTATAAAAACTGAGATCGCGCTACCATATCGAAAAACGGTAGGGTGGAGGGACGGGGGGGGGCAGAATAAATGTACCTATGATACACTCCGAAGTTGAGCACGCGCGAAAAGCCTCCTTGTTCATAAACTATTATTATTATTATCGTTATTATTATTACTATCGTCGTCGCCGCGGTGGTGTGCTCTTCTACGTGCGTTTGTGTTACGCAGCATTACGCGCGGCATTCAACGGGGTGTGTGCGAGTGGAACGTGGTGCAATTAAAATGATGCGCTAGAGAGAAAGTATCACGGCGAGAGATGCGACTGCGGTTCTGTTTATTTTTCTGTTTTTTCGTTTTTTTTTATTTATTTTTTTTTAATTTTAAGACTATAATATAACGTTATGATACGCCTTTATGACATAATCGGCGGAGGAGGCCGCGTAGGTTGTCGAAGGTACACGTTGCGCGAACGTTGCGTAAAAATCGGTGAGAATAAAAGCGCGCGCAAGCGCTCCCGGGCAGCAGGGTGTTCGCCGGAGACCTTTTGACGGTGTTCGACGAAACGGAAAATGTACGGCTTTTCCCGCCCCGCTTACATGCTGTTAATATTATTATTATTGCATAAAACATTTTGCCGTTCTCGCGATAGTAATAATAATAATAATAATAATATATATTCAAATACGACGGTGCGCGTGGGCGGGGGTAAAAGGGCCGCCGCAGCCGCCGCCGGGAGCGGAAGAGTGACTAGATGATAACATGCGCGCACGTCTTTTTGCCCTCGCCGCGGCCGCTGCCGCCGTCGTTGCCGGAGACCTTTTGAACGTCAATTAATTTCTTCCCGTTCAAATCACAACCATAAAACTAATATGTGACTCGTGTTGTGCGCAGTGCACACCGAGGGCGCACACGCAAGCACACAAAATACAATATACACATATATATTTACACCCCGTACCGCGCGCGACCCCCTCGGCCCGGCCAGCGTGTCTCGTACTCGTAACGCATACACACACCCATCTGTATGTATGTTTGCGCGTACACATATACTTTTGCGATGATAACAACTCATCCTACCTATAGCATGCACACGCATTTGTGCATAAAACGCAACTCGTTTCTTCGGCATTTTGCGAAGCGAACGACGACGACAATACGTTCTTTTGATACGGTAAAACTGGAAACACTATTCAATATCGTACGGTCGCGCACGTCGCAGTTTTTTATGCGCGGCAGACGCAGCCGAGCTGCAAACGGTGGCGGTCCCTTTTTTAATGCAGGTATACCCGTATATATATATATATATATATATCTTTGTAGTTTTTCCTCGAAATGAATCATTTTGTACAAACGATTTGCATCCCCGTAAGCCGTCTGAGGGCGCGTCAATGTCTCGAATTCGAGGATGACAAAAACAATATTTAACGACGTTAATAACTCACGTGCAATGTATAGGCGGTGCGGCGTATGTGCTTTTTTGATTTGAATAAGTCACGGTTAGTTTCCTTTTCCTGGAAATCGTTTGATAACAACTTTAAACGCGACAAATCAGTGATATATACGACACGACACCATAGAACACCATCGGAACGGCTGTAGGCTAATACATAAATCGTTTTGTCATGCACGCGGTACGTCATATTCTACACTCGTGATATTATTTGTTCCGATAGAGGCGTAGCAACATCAACAACAGTTTTAGTCGAAATCGAATAGTCGTCACAATTAATTTTTCGTTTATGAAATCGATAGTTAAATACTCCACTGTAGTGTTATACTTCAGCATATCGATCAATCGCATAAACCTTTAGATATAACTTTTATAAATGTGAGTATATGACTAGCGATACAGTTCGCATGGAAAAGGGTCATGTTTCCGAATTCGTCAAATGATCGGAAGATCGTATTTGAAAGAAAAAAATAAAAAACTTTTGTGCTTGATGATGGTTTTTAAAATCAAAACCGTTAATAAATATATTGGAAAATTTCAAACAATACTCCTCCAGCCTTAAATTTTTATTTTTTGTAATTGTAATATTTTATTTATATCGATATTATTTGAGACAATTACTAACAGTAAATAGTTACTAATAGTAATTAATAGTTACTAATAGTACTTACCTATGATACCAGAAAACGATTTGGTAGGCACGTACAATATTACATTCGTGTATAGCAACAAGATTGTTGATGTAACCGGGCGACAGGCAGACAAAAATACGTAGTACATACAATCAATAAAATATATAATACTAGTTTAGCGAGAAAACAAATTATGTTTATTTTTGACACGGGCACGTTTTATCACCCGCAGTCATGTTAAAATTGTTTAAAAAAAGGATTTGGTTGTCGTAGCAAAAGTTATGTAAATAACTTAATAAATTATTTAATAAAAACAGAATCAGCTGATGTACTGGGAGTTTGACCGCATGATTTTACCATTAAGTTACCATGCGACGATCGATTCGTTGTTAGGGAAACTGCATGCATTTTACTCGTTCGTGTTGTGCGTCCATATACGTACCATCCGTGAATACTCGACGACGAAGTGTAACATCCGGCGTTTTATCAGCGCGGGCAATTTCTTTTTAGCCGTAGATTTAGTGGTGGTCCGAGTTCAGCTTGATTTGCTCTACAGTGCACCGAATGATTTTTGAAGAGGTGAAATTAATGGGAATAACTAGCTTGTATTTCATACGGTGCGCTCGGTGTGGTTTATTTGTATGTATTTAATATATATTTTTTTTTCGCCCACATACGATCTTTCGAACAAATATCCTTTCATACCGAACTTACCGCATTAGAACACATATGATTTTCGAAGCACGCTACTGCATTTATTTTACTCCGTTGAATATTATTTGCCGTCATAATTTTATAAAAAAAAAAAATGTATTGACTATGAATGTATGTAAGAACCACAAACACACTATAAACCTTTTAAATTTTAGATTTAACATTCGTAACAGGTTAGTATTTATAACGTTCATTTCATCTCGGTATAGAAAGATTACACATCGAAGATACTTAGCTGGAGCGCACATCCAAAAGTAATGATACATTATTTTCATTCGTTTATCGTTTTGTGACAACGATTTCGCGATTTGCGAATTACAAATCTTGTCCGAAACGGATTTCTATTTTCTTCTCTCTGATATATATATATATATATTATACTCGAATTACACATAGGGTGCGCGTAACCATGTGCTATATAAACGGTCACCGCTTATAGCTTTAAGCCCTGTGATATTATATTAACGATGTATGATATTTTATAGATGTATAGTAACAGCAGTACCCAAGGGCGTCAACTAGTAAACACATTCATGGGACATTTTATATCGTCTGTGATTGTATAATAATAAATTAAAGCGGAATTCTATTATCGCGTAAT
This sequence comes from Periphyllus acericola, assembly GCA_949715065.1. Lineage (NCBI taxonomy): Eukaryota > Metazoa > Arthropoda > Insecta > Hemiptera > Aphididae > Periphyllus > Periphyllus acericola. The sequence goes on along the minus strand of OX454270.1, from coordinate 20,404,727 downwards.
ACTACGTCAATAAAAATACGAGTAACGGACAATGCTGCAACGGCAGTTTCAATCCGTATCCGTTGAACGGAAAAAATTGTTCAACGTTGTGGCGTTAGTTAAAAAAATAAACAAACAATTTCAATCCAAAAACAAACAGTGCTATAATCACAGCACGTGCCTATTACCTACTACCGACTACCAACAATGAATTTTGAGATTTTTGAATGTTAGAATTGTATATAGTTTTTTTTTTTTTTTACTTGACGCTAAGGGGTGGGAGTTGTCCCCACACCATCCCTGTGAGCAGGAATTACCGTGTACAGCAGGGGTGGCCAACAGGTCGATCGCGAGATGAATTTGAGTCGATCGCAACTCCCTTTCGCATTTTAATGAATTTTTTTCAGAAAACAAAATAATTGTTGTACCAATAATAATATAACAATATAATAATTTTTTTTTTGGTTTATTTATTTATATACAACCTTTTTTTTTTTTTTGGTCGATCGCGACGACCTAGAAAAACTCAAAGGTCGATCACAAGCCTATTAAAGTTGGCCACCCCTGGTGTACAGGATATAGTCTACAGAGCAGTGTACACGTATCGTATGAAATGTGTAAAAACGAATCAACATGATTGCTGGTCCGGGTTTTTGACGATAATAACGCGCACACATTTTTAGGCGTTTCGTTGCGAACGGACCACACAAATACATGTAAATAAGTTTGATGTAATGATAATTCATATAATAAACACCTGGTGCGTCCAGCAGTCGATCGAAGTGACAAGAGTTTCGTTTCAAATCCACGTGTTTGTACGATTTCTAACAGCGTACAGCCTTTACACTACAATCGCACGACCGAGCCGCGGTACACGATACCATGCGTGGGTCATAACTCATAAGATTACAGTGCGTTCGCGCTGGCGTTCTCCTTCAAAGGTTAACGCACTAATATACTGTATCCACACGTCCGGGTACGGCGATTGCTCTTTTCGGCGCGATCCCTCGTTTGGGGGCTGATAGAACGACCGGCTCACCCTGTGCAGGACACACCGTCGCCGCGCCGTAGACCGCGATGACCGCCCCTTACGATCGAGCGCGTGCTAATGCTATACCGATGGCCGAAGCGCGTGAAAACCGCATCGTCCGTATTCGTTAAGTGCACATCGCCTTTGCATACGCACACGTCAGCGTGCAACCGCGAGTTGTGAAGGTGTTGCTCAACTCGTGGGTCAGCCTCGATGGCTGTTTCGGTATTTGCGTTTTATTCGCGTGTAAACCCGCAATCCCGCAGACACCTGCTGTAATGGACCTATATATGCCATACGTGTGACATTTAAAACCCGAAATCCGTCAAAACTAGATTTTACTAGTCGAGATTAGTTTTCGCAAATCTCTTTCGTCAAAAATGATTTTGACTGGGTGGTTAAAACTAGAATTAGCCAATACTTAAATGTTGATACCAGTTCGCTAAAATGCTATTCCGTAACAAAATTCAATTTGAAACAAGTATTAGCGATTTTTAGTTTTACTCGTCTTGTCAGGGCAAACAATAGTGACTTTTAGATATTTTTTTTTTACAGAAGTAGCGATTTGTTTCATATAATTTTTTGCAAATGCACCTCGCAAATCCTTGTCCTGACCCCGTCGAGGATTTGAGTTTTAGAACAAATTCTAGTTTTAACTAGTTAAAATCAGTTTTGTCAAAAGAGATTTGCGAACGAATTTCGGGCTTTAACAGTAATTATATATATAAATACATGTGGTTCGTTTACTCAAAAATGCTGCCAAATACTTTTCGTCACTATTCATGATGGGTAAAAGTACTGAAAATACAATGTCGATTAGAACCCAACCCTTGATATATATATATATATATATATAATAAGAACGTTCTGTTATTTCTTGTAATAAAAGTAATAAATAAATAATAAATGTAACTGAATACATACAGACGTATTATAATATTCTAAAGAGCCACCACCGATGTATTTGCAAGTTGAATAAAAAATGTTTAAATAAAGTCGATTTAGTTTATTGTTTTATCGGTTCGTTTGCAATAATATACTTCAAAATGTAATTTTGGATAATAAACTCACTAGCACGGCGTAGTACGTATATGACTACTTTTGTTTTAGCTATTGCAAAAACTAAACTAAACTACTTGTACTCATCGGTATAATATGTACTACTACACACCGCATCATTGTCCGAGTGCGTTTTACTTTTAATTGAAACTTTTTCGCATCAATCACCTATATAGATAAATATTATTTATAATTCAACCGTCTCACATGGATTTACACATATTAAATTTTCACATAAGGACTATATCGTACAATTGTTTCGTACCTGTTATTGTTTTCATTTGTATTCTTTTCGTTTTCTAGTTTTTCAATTTTCTTATTTTCTAACAATTTGTTCTCGTCAATACAAGAAATATCGCGACACCACACCCGCAGCGGATTTGGAGACCTCTGCACAACCATGACCAGGTCAACAGTGTGCAGATCACTATATCATAACACCTATTATTAATGACCAAGTTCTATAAATGAATCGTTTTAAAACCCCCGGATGAACGGTACGCAGTTGCGGTAGTTCGGGAAAAGAAAATATCTCGCAAGCAAACGGTAGTATGCATTAGGTAATATATTATGTTTGTTTGTTTTTTTTTTTTTTTTGTCGAACGGAGCATTATCGGGCGCGCGTATTACGTGGTGTACAATAAAATATCGTCCAACACTCATTCGCCGCGTTATAATTTCAGTTGTATTTATAATGGAATTACGGGCGGCGGCGGCGGCGGCGCGGCGACGACGGCGTCTGAACGGAGCAGGAATTATCTAGCGAAATAATCGGCCGATGCTTAAGTCGAGAGCACACGGTCTATTATTTGTATTAGTGAATATTATATTTCGTGTGCGCGTATGGTAATTTACGAGGTGTATTGTATAAACATTCTTGGATTTACGTCGAAACGCGCGCGCTCACGTGCGTGTAAACGGAAGACAGTGTAGTGGGGGGGAGGGGGAGAGAGAGAAAGAATTCGCGTACCCGCAGTCGCTGCAGGACGAGATAATGCAATGATTGTTGGTATATCGTTCGGTTCGGTACATATTATGCATATACATGCTCACAATATGATAATACGTGTAAGCGCTGTACACATAATACGAAATAACGTACGATGAGTTTAAACGGGTTTAAATAAATACTTTAACCATCGTCGAGCTGGCAATTAACGACTTGCAAATAGACCGAGTAATATAGATAATTGCTACGTCGTCGTCGTCGGAGTCGTCGGTGAATAATGTTAAGTTTACGAATAATAGTAATAATAATCGCATCGCGTCATATTATCGTCATCGACCCACCGCGTACAATATAGTCGCGCATATCGACCGCGCGCGCAGTGCTTTTCATTTGTTCCGTATTCGTTTATGTAACGTAACCATGTTTGAGGTAACGCGGCGGTCCTATTGTTGTCTCGTTCTTTTCTATTTAGACCATCCGATCGCATTATTATACGTTCATATTATTCCGTTAATATCACTTTCCGTATCGGTACTGCGGAGGCGTACGAATACGCGTTACCTCGATGTGCCCGCGTCTCGCGCATTCTCTACAATCATAATGTGTTACGCTAATATTATTATATTCTCCGATTCGGCCCGTGCTCGTATATTCTTGAAAACGTTACGTCCTAAGACCGTCCGTGTACAGTGTTACGAAAATAAACAAATATCTCGCTTCTTCGGATAACACAGCAGCGAATTCAAAACTTTTAAACAGCTATCGCACGATTAAAAGAAAAAAAAAATGGGATAAATAATTGTGCGTTATTTAGTACTCCGATGACGGGGCATGCGATCGTGGTATACCTACGCGAACATTATTTATAGCCAAGTCGATGAAGCAAATGAGCAGAGACATCAATAAGGAAATCATATCTAAGGATTAGTTTGACTAAGGATTAGATTTGACGAAAAAGAGGTAGGTCTAAATTGAAGAGTTCTTGCGCTTGTGCCTCTAAGATAACTCTACAATTTACGATTTACCAGATTGTCGGCGTATTGAGTTTACCCTGCACCGATGATGTGTATAGGTATAATTAACATTTTTTTCAATTTAAACACTCAATTGGTACTCTTCAGGCAGTAATGGGTACTGCGTATAATTTATTATATTGTACAGTCGAGACGAACAGCGTCTTTATTAAAAATTGCGATCACACGAACGCGTCTTGTATTTTTCGGCGGCGGCGACGACGGTTCGCCCTCCTATATAATATTGGACAAAAGTCGTTAAAACCGGGAGGGGGGAAAATATCAAATATACTATTTTCGGTTTCAAAGGACATTATTTTTTATGGTACCATGAAAACGGAACAGTCAAATGGGATGATTACGTTTGAAGTGGAAAAAAAAAAAAATACATAATTACAGTGGAGCGTTGTAAACAACGTCAAACGATTTGCGAGTGGACAACGTTTTAAACGTCATCGGCCCCTCGCACTGTCGATATACACAGTTGGTGCGACGCTCCCGTTGTTGCGAGCGAGTGCGTTACGACGTATGAAATGTATAATAATACGATGCGTTAACCAAGCCGCGACATCTATGCGTGGACATTTATGGTTGAAAAGGGACGTGGAAAAAAAATGTGAGACGAAAATCTGCCGGAAGTTTGCAGTTTGCTCGCGCACAAAAACTCGAAAACGTATTCGAAACGTGTACATACATGAATGTTTGCGTCGAGACGGACATCTGTATCGTAGCCTATCGAGATACGCGCAGTATAATAATGTCATGTTGTACCTATAGAAGCAGTCGATTTGAACGCAATTGTAAGTTTATTGATGTCATTTCTGCTATTCAAGGATTCAATATGGAGAACATCGCCCGTTGGCCATTGCTGCCGAGGGTTTGTTTGAAATAAAAGAAAAAAAAAATATATGATATGTGCTCAAAAACCCAACGGTTCGGGGAACCATTCTGAACATACTGTTCGAGCACTTGAATCCTAGGCAGTCTTTAATGAAATTATGTTATAATATGGCTTGTGTTATGATCGAAAGAAATAATATGGTAGGTATGTTCACTTGTTGCCCCGTCGAATCGTATTAATCCCAATACGTACATCCAAAACTGAAAACGGTATGCGTGTTCGTGTAAACGTGTTGTGTTCCTGGGATGGCGAACCATTTATAGTTACTGTGTTAGAATTTTTTTCTATCCGATCAGGAATGTCAAGATAACTTATAAAAAACTTTAAAAAAGTCAAAATCACCTATTTATTATTACATATTCATTTGAACAGAATGTTTGAAAAATTATTGAGCTCTATAAGATTAATGTTAAGTTACCTTTTTTTTCATAGACTTTTTAAGTACGTTTGAATCGGCATGTCAATAAAATGGTGTGAACGTATCATAGGTTTGCCATCCCTGATATTATATTCGATACCTCGCGAATAATGATAATAACGTATGACTTCTGCAAACCTCTATATTGTCACCAAGTTTTTTAACCACCCCTTTGTAATGTAAGCATTGAAAAATTGTTACAAGCCGCTATGATTATTAATTATTATTGTACATATTTGTGTAACATTTTACAAAAATAGGTTGCATTATGTGTGTTTGGGTTTTTTTTTCAAACTTAATGACTCCATTGCTGTTGTTGGTCAGAAATTATTTTGTCAATCTCGGCTCAACAGATTCGGTTAAACTGAAAGTTGGTGATATATCCAGTGGATTTCTTAATTTAGTTTTAACTGCGGTCATCGTCGAAATAATGTTTTGCATAAGTAATGCAATACACTTTTACTATATTTTACTTGTATTGCTGATTCTAAAAAAATTGTTGGCGACCACAAGGGTTGGACACAGTGTATAAGAAGCACTGATCTAGAGCGTATATAGCGATAGGGTGGAGTTAACCGCAGTCGATCAAAACATAATTTCCTAACGGCCGAGGGGTTAGGTACGCACGGAAATTCGGTACCAGCAGTGGGTCGGCACACTACCGAAGTCATGGATGTATCCGAAAGAAATCGCATAAATATAGGCACCAGAATTCAAGCACGTGCGTATATTTACAGAAAACCGCTCGCGTGGCACGGATTTTTCGATAAAACAACTCTAGTTTTTCTTCTTCTATTTTTTTCCGAGCTCATGCCAAGCGTACGACGATATATATTTCACTCGGAACGATACATCGGACACGTAAATATGTATATATATATGTAAACGTGTAGCACACAGCAGCATGTTACACAATAAATATTAATATTATCGTATTCGACTTGTGGTGGATTCGTAAACAAACATTTTTCTTTTTTTCCCCCGTTAATCATAATACGCGCTTCTCCACTTGTTTACGACCGTTCGGGTATGTTTCGGCTGCAGTGTAATAATAATACGTCTTATGTGTATCCGAAAAACGGTAAAGTTATCTATTAGTCATATTTTACGGCTGTAACGTCTCGGGCGAGAATCTTGGTGGATTTTTGGACTCATTTCAAGTGTACAAATGTATATAATATATTTTCGGCACACAGTACGCGAGCGGAACGAAAAACACCGAATCGCAGCGCGGAATTGAACGTGTAATTTATTTGCTTATGGCCCCGGCGGCGGCGGCAAATTCAATTGTCGAGAAACGAAAAAAGGAGAAAAAAAAAACAAAACAAAAATTCTCCTTTCCTCCGAAGCGGATAAATATATATAATATACGTGTATAATATGGTACAACGGTATTGGACCCACGCGCGAGAAATCCATGGCAACGCGCGTGTCACCTATCCGTCGGTTATTTTTTCGTCGTTGTTGTCTTTTTATTTTCCGTAGCGAAAAAATGAAAAAAAAAAAAAGCAGCGCGCGCGTAATGACATTACAATAGACAATACGGAGTAAAACAAAATTAAAAAATAAATGACGATATTGTGCCGTGCTCGAACTTAATGGTCGGGAAAATGAATAATAACGTTAATAATAAAGACAAACAACAAAGGTTGTCTCTTGTTAATTAATTCTTTGGAGAGAGGACAACGGCGGCGGTGTGCGTGCACGGAGGGAAAAAAACAGAAAATAATCTTGATTGCAAACTCCCTCGTTTAATTCCATTTCTTCTAAAAAAATATATATATTTTTGCAGCGTCGTCGTCGCCGAGTTGTCATTACCAGCCGATTGTTTTCGCCCTTTTTTTCCTTCATTTTTTGTTTTTAATTTTTGTGTACTTTTTTTTTTTTACTCTCGTTGTCGTCGTCGTGCCCTCTGTCTCTGCAGCGCTGATGTTGTTTTATCACCTCCAGGATTCCCCACCTCCGTGTCCCGCTCTCGCAGGGAAGAACAATGTTTAATTGACTGTCCTTTGTCCAGGTGAGTACTTTATTGTGTACCATCTTAGCCGGGGGCCACTTTATTGCTTTCGATTAATTTCGAAATCCAGACAGTTTGACCTCGGGGGGCGGAGGCGACCGACGTTCGGAAACCGAGGGACGCGCGCGTACCAGAGATATATTTCATCCCTCGTTTTTCCCACAGCTTAAAAGTGGATGTACACTGCAGCAGTACTATACGCGTTTCGCGGCTGCGTGCAGCGTATACATGTGTATATATATATAGATATGTGAAATCGGCTTTTCTTTTTGTCCTTTCGGGTTTTTTCCTTCCCGTTTTTCTTTTCGCTCGTCTCATTCGGTCGCCACCGTCTAGTGTATTGCACACACACACACACACACACACACTTTATCCTTTCTTCTATAATACACCCCCGTCACCGTCTTTGCGCGCGCGCGCGCGCGCGCGCCCGTTTGCCGAATTAATCTCCGAACGGAAAGAGATTTATGATTGTTCATTAACCGCGGGCTTTTAGTCCCTCTTAGACACAGTTTTCCCCTTTTCCGTTGCACGTGTACACGCATACACGCAGACGAAGCTCGCGCAACACACCGGTGCCGGTGCTGCTTTTATATACACACAAACACACGCTTACGAGCGGGCGCGGCACACTTATATGTATTATATACGCATTTATAAGTATATACGTACGGGTGTGTGTGTGTGTGTGCGCGCGCGTGATATAATGTTATTGAATGGGGAGAATCACACACATGAACTGCACGCGCAACATCTGGCGGGTTTTCGCTACTACATAATATAATATCGTATTATTTTCCGCCGCCGCCGTCACCGCGCCGTTATTCAATCCGGTTCCCCGGAAACGACGTAGAAAAATATTTACCTAACCCCGTACACAACGGGGCACGGCGAAACGGCCCACACTTTGAGGACGTTCCGGGTAATGCGCGTGTGTCGATCGCGGCACGTATAATACAGCACGTTCACACGTTTCACGTAGGGCGGTTCGAAAGCCTCCGTCGTAGCCCGTCCGCGTTTCCCCGACGGCGACCTCCCGATGACGGACACGTTCGAAACGAAAAGGATTGCTGCGGCGCAGGGACGACGAATGGGCCCGAACGAGGGCGGCGCGCGTCCGGGTCTGTAGCCGGCGCGGTCCCCAGGGTTCGGGCGCGCAGTGGCGGTACACGGGGGTGGTAGGTCGATCCCTATTAAATTTCGCGTGTTCGTCTCGGTCTCGCGAAGCCCGCGCGAGTCTACTACATATATACCTATACCGGCGATATATAGAGCAACGAAAGTTGTTGTACGTGCGCGGTGGTCGGTCAACCGTTTTTATTGCGCCCGTCGTTTTCTTTCGGCCCACCGCGCGTTCGTCTCGTCGTTCTCGGCCGCGGCCGAGTGCAATCAATGTTGTCGTTTTTAACGATACATACGGACGCATACACACAATCGCACTACCGCGCCGATCTAATGTCCGGCAATAAAAGGGTCTCGGGTCGCGGTGCGTTTCCGGCGGGGGAGGCCGCGGCGGCGATGACCGCACGGCGCAAAGATATACGGTGGCGGAAAAGTCCTAGTGTTGTGTGTGCGTGTGGACTGTACGACGACGACGACGACGACGACGCGCGCGCTGTATAATGCGACGGGGAGAAAAAAGGATCGCCGTTCGGCCGACGCATAAGGGTTAAGTCGTAAAGCAACCCTTAACACGAGCCAATTACATCGAACCGTTGCCACCGCAAAGTAGGGTCAATCCTCTTCTGTTTTATATATGTATATTGTATATATGTGTGTGTGTTGCGTATATATTTATACTAGCCCTGCCGATGACCGAACGCCGAGGGGTGGGTAGGGTGCTAGCCGGATATATTGTTTCCTACCGAAGCCGCCGATATTAGCTACCTGCACGTCGGACATAATTTCAACTCAAACGATCAGATAAAACTCCTTCCGCCGCCGCTACACCGAATCGGTCAGTATACACACACAGAAACACATGGGTCCGGACAGTAATAGGTGTACCTACAGCCCAAATGTATATGTACAAACGTGTACAAGAAATAACGGGTCAATTCATTCCTTGCGTGCGCCGTTCGGTGTTTGTATAGTTGGCGGTTCGACGATTTAGTTTTTTTTCCTTTTTGTTTCTCGACCTGAAACAGATTTAAGACGATGTTGATTATACATTACCGTTATACAGTGCGTACGCCCTTGTAATTACCTATTTTTATTCCGATTCGTTCAACTATTGCGCTTACACATCGATGAGTATATAATAATATACGTACGGATATCACTGCGTAATGTTATGTATGTTCAGTCGTTCAAAATTTTCTTTTACTTTTTTCTCGCGAACTCTTAGCATCGCATCCGCGTTGGTACCCGCTTTAGTATACGTCTGCGCCTATATCATATTACACTAGGGTTACCAGATTATAATTTTCCGAACCCGGGACATTTTGAATGGATAAATATTATATATATATATCGCCATATGAAAGAAAAAAAAATCAATATATAAAATAATATTTACTTTTTTTGATCATTATATGTATATATTTTTTTTAATGAATTATGAATACAAGCAATATAATAATAATAATTCATATTCTTAGTCTTCGGAACTTTTGGAGACCGGGGTTTCTTCTGTTGATTTTGCTACATATTTGGCTGATCCATGAACTTGTTTTAATAAAGACTTGTTTCCCAAAATTCGGTCGTAGAATTCTTCACAAAATGTAATATTAAAGCACGTTTTTATATTAAGAAAAGATTCTACCGTTTTTATATCAAGTTTGTTTCTTGAATGATTGATTCATGACTGACGGAAAATGAACTCGAACAAATTGTGCAGTACACATAATAATCGTTATCGTTACAAATTTTTTTCAAAAACTTGAATTAACTTTGCAATTTTTCTGTAAATCTACATAACCGTTTACCACTCCGCGTTGGTGTCGTCACGAGAAAAATAGCTCACACCAATTAATTTAACCAAAACTAAGTAAATATTTTAGTTATTTTATACGAACGGAAATCGGAAATTTATAGTTGACAGCCAGGCGGCGATACGGCATGAACTAAGAACTATAAAAAAAATAGTATATTTAACGTTTACAACGACACTGAACATTAAACTACATTATTACCGTTGTGCTGTAGCGGTTATAATAAAGTCTGAAAATAAAATACCTATGGTTATCGCGCGTATAATTTTGGCATTTTGTAATGTGTAGGAAGATGATGTTTTCTCATAATTGAAAATTGGTATTTTATCAAGTAAAATGTTGAAACCGGGACAAATCGCTGTCCCGAAACTCTTTCTCGGGACACCGGGACACTTGGTTGAAAACCGGTAGTGTCCCGGCAAAACCGGGACATATGGCAACCCTATATTACACTCGCAATTTATCGTACTATAATCGTTTGCGTATTAATGTATTATTACACGTTTGACCCGAGCTTTTCGAATCGCATCGCAGACCGTGTTTATACTGCGCACACTGTATGGACGTTAAAAGTTTTCGAATTTCCCGTCGTAATCAATGCGTGCGCGATTTATGTATTTGCATTATGTTCGTTACCCGACGCGTCCACGAGCATAATGGTGTACACACGCACACCGTTGTTATTTTATTACTTTTATACAAACGAAAATATATTAAAACCGTAGTCGTCTCAATATGGTGTGTATATATATATATATAGAGTAAGACAAGCATCGCTTGTATATATTTACGAAATATTCGCGCGCGCGTGGATTTGGGCGCGAACTCGGACGGTTTCGAAAAATAATAAAGACGTTTCGAGTCTTTCACACACATACACGACGTATAGATACGTATTATATATACGAGTACACAGTTTGCGAAAACAACGGCGTGCGTAATAACATTGGAAATGTGCGAAACTTATTATATATCTGGCGCGCGCGTCTTTTATGACGTTTTGGAAACAATCAAAAGTTTCGCGCGAAATCTGATCGAACCCTCGGCGACTGGAAATAATATAATGGCGTTCGGAGCCGCCGCCGTAGTCCTGCTCTCCGCGACCGAGTGTTTAATATCTATACGTGTACACGCGCGCGCTTTTGTAGTACACAATATAATACGCGATATCGTACAATACACATATATATATATATATATATCTCCTACTGCGTGTGCACATCATATACAGCGTGTTCCGATGCTCGAACAATAAATCGCGAGTTCGCTCTTTTCGGCGACACTTCCGTTCTGCGAGGCGCTTACGAACCTTGCATTATACATACGAGTGTGTTACATTATTACGAACGACAAAGTTTTCGCGAAAAATCCCTCACCCTCCCCCCGGGCCGTCATATTATGTGAAATATAACGTGTAGATATATATTTATTGCGCATAATATGTGTATACCGAACGGGCGCGCTCGCGGAGAGGTCACGTGTGCCCTCGTCTCACTTGGCTCGACAAGAGATTCGGTAAAGTTGATATTAACGCGAAGATATTTTGACGGGCGCGCAATGTTTTCGCAGATACATCACGAACACACGTCGCAGTACACACCGTATGAAATACAACTCGCGCGCACCAAGGACAAGAACGAAATTGAAAATATCGCGAGATAATAATAATGGTACAGCGTATCGCAACCGTACGACGTTTGTACACGTACCGGAGCTTAAAATATAACTTCACCGCTAGCTCCACGTGTTCGGATCATATATATTATACATTATGATTTTACGTGATAAAAAAAAAAAACAATACTTTATTATGATTTTAGAATATATTGTTATTCGAAAGCTATTCAGTCTTCTCACGTTTAGCTGCAGTGGGCGTTTATTGACCACTACTCATGCAGACGTCTACGAGTTGTAATATTATTGTTATTACATTAAAAAAATTAAATCACATTTAGTTCGAATTTCGGTTTGACGAATCATAATTTTCATCTCGTTTATGCGTACCATAATCCGCGCTCACAATCGTTTTCCGTTTGCTGTACACGGAACATCTTCAACAAATCTAATTATATAATACCGCTCCAGTGACCTACCCGAAACAGTGAACAGTCTACTATACGCGCAGGACATACACCCAGATTCGTATGTATACTCATTTCGTTTAACTGCGAACAAAGTCCCCATAAATATACATTATACCGCAACGTATAACGCATAAGGAAATTTCCTTATATAGTTAAATCATCGGAAAAAAACAGAATCTTTATGTACATAGTTATACTATACATTTTGTCCTTCGAGAATTTCGTAGTGCAAAAGAAAAATCGCGGAGCGACGACATTACGCTATAACCTTCTTTTTTATTGGAGGACCGATAAATGTGTGTAAGTTATATTATTTTAGCCCGCAGCGGTCGTCATAACTATTGTCGACCTATATTGAATTCATTGTTTATACGGTTCATATAGAGTACGGTTTGAATACAAGTACGCGCACACCGAAGTATGGTATAAGATATCGTGAAAATGAAACGATTTCAAAGTCAGGAAGAACTAATGAATTCTGTTGAACAGTCGCACGTTTGAATGTTTCCTTGTTCACTTGTCGTTATGAATCGAAAAAGGAATGCGTAAGATTGACGTTGCCATCGAGGAGGGGCGCTGTCTAATTGCAAAAAGACGAAATCAAATCAAAATCCCCTTCCACAAATACGCACACAAACAAGCACACACACGCACTCGCACACATACACACACATACACACACACACACACACACACACACACACACACACACACAATTCAACACAAATACGCCCACGTACAAAACACACAAACTTACAAGCACACACACACACCCCGCGTACGCATTGTATAACGCAAGCGATTCGATCGGTTCGGGTGGGCGCGCGACACTTTGTCTAAATGTTTCGGACACAGGACTGGAAGCGACAAGAAAACGCGTCTTATGGAATTAGTACGACACGTCGATTAAGACGCGCGTGTTGCGTACGAGATATATATATATATATATATATATATATATATAATATAATATGTATGCGGCGAAAAAGCTAATTTACGAAGCGAAACCAAAGTGCGATAAAACCCCGCCTCGTATTTGTATCGTCTTAGAACCCCATCTAGCCATCTCGGCCGTGTGATTTCGCAGCACAACGGCGTGCGCGTTTACAGCACGTGTTTGCATGTACATATTATTGCACGGTCTCGCGTGTTCACTGAAACTGTAAAATAATAACAACAATAATAATAGTGTAATTGAAACGATCCCTTCTCACTCAGTATCCGAGAGTCGTTTGCCATTTGAAACGATATCGGTACGAGATATTTTTTTTTAATAATAAAACGACAAACGTTTTTACGTTAGGTATGTTACAATACGTATACGATCATCTCGAAATCAGACGTATTTCAACTCGAAAAAAACACCACATTATTATTACTTTATCACATATTTCAAAGTAGCATAATATACTTCTCGATGCAAAGCAGTTGTAGAATGAGTAATACATGTTAAACGATATCGATATTTTAAGCATTTTTTCCCTCAGTACCTCTTGTAGCGTGTGATCGCCGTAGTGTATTAGGAACACGACGAATTGAATATTCGGTTGAGCACGGTGGACGGTATTATTGATGAGAACACTCGGCGGTAACAGCTAAAAGCGCGGTGCCTACCGTGTTCTGTAAAAGCCGTTTGGGCGGATAATAGCTATTACGCGGTAAATATCGCGCTTTAGAGTTTAACCACTAGAGTTAGCCATTTATATTTTACGCTTTGCAAATGATCTGTGCTGCACCGTTTATGTTCAGTATTTTTACTACAAAAATCTTGCCGTGCATAATGCATCTCCGGTTGGCGCGCATTTATTAATAATACATCGTCGAAACTGTAATGCGGCGGGGCGCGGACGGTTTGTTGCCGAAAAAACATTACATCATGGTATAGCGATTATTATAATATATTACGCGCGCGACGCGTACACGGCGATATGAAGTCGTTCAATGGGTTTTCCATTATTTACAATTTAATTTACAAACTTTGATACAGTATATATTATGCGAAAGTTGTATAAATCCCAACACGACGAACACACGTTTGCCCAATTAATTAAAAAGTTAATACCGAAATATGGCGGGGGCGACGATAGGGAGTCGGGTAAATCGTGAATTTACGAGTGAAAGTTCACAAACCAGCGGCCGCCGATAAACGGTTGTTGTTGATAATTTAAAACACACCGACGGCATATAATACTATTATATAATATAGCATTTGAATCTCGAACCTTAACCAACTACGGGTCGTACTCTGCATTAGTATTGTACTCAAAAATGTTCGTCGCTACGATACTGCAGTATCACGAAGACGCGTGTACGAGTATATTATAGGTGAACCGATATGACATTTTATGAATTCGAAAATATATTTGAAATTTAAAACCATCAGGCGATACTGGAAATAATCGATGTATCGGTTGAAAATCCGATACCCGATATTGTTCTAGTGATATCAAAAACTTAACTTACTCAAAAAATTTAGTTTTTCGCGGTCAAATATCTGCTTGAAAAAAACCTTTATCGGTTAATATCTGCATCAGTTCCCTCGATACTCACCTCCTGTTTATTATATGCACGTATACCACGTAAAGAGTATTATAATTTAAGCATCGTTAATTGGTGGTACGATTGAGAATTGTCTTTGTCTCAAAGACACCTTTTTTTTATTACTATTCGAGTCGAACAATCTATACGATTTGGTGTAAAAAGTATGATAGTGATAGTAATTATTGGTTACAGACTACGGTGACGTGGGGATTTGGACGAACATGAAACCGGCCACTGGCCTGCACGCTCCGATACCTTTTTAAAGCCTTTTTGACGCGCGTTCTGTTTTTAAAATTCCGTAATATTGTCATGACACAATATCGCTGTCGTCAAACACGTAGTAAGCTGAACTCGGAGTAATTTATAACGATTAACTACTAATGTTCCCCATGCTGAATCATACGCGATGATCGATACGATCAATTGTTTAAGCCTTGTGGGAAATCGACGTCGGGGGAATTCAAATACATATACAGTAAAACCTCTCTATAACGGAATCGTTTGGGACCAAACATTTTTCCTTCATAAAGAGGTAGAAAAAAAAATTAAGTTTCTAGACTGTATGTATGTATGTATATGTTAAAAATATATATTTTAGGCAAATATGTACTTCGTACAACTTAAATTTATACAGTAAGATTATTATGTATTACTTAATATTTATAGAAGTTTGTGTATAATATTAAAGAACTAAAACTAAGAACTAAAAAAAACATTTTACTTAAAAAGACGAATGTACTGTTCATATTTACGTCGAAAGCATACGTGCATATATTTGAGTTACGTGTACGTAACCTTTAGTCCAACACGTTCCGTCTTAGAGAGGTCAATTTTATATATTATTTGCACTGGGACTAATGACATTTTCCGTTATAAGGAGGATTCCGTTTAATAGAGGGTCCGTTATAAAGTGGTTTTACTGTAACACATTTTTCAACCCGTCGTTTAGTACTGTAGAGTTGCGACGAAACAAAACTTTCGCTGCATACCGATCGGTAAATAATTTTCTTTTTTCCCTTTTCTTCGCGATTCGATTCTCTGTGCGTTTGTTTGTTCGCTATCATCGCTCGTTTGACGTTCTCCGTGCCGGGGAAAACGATGGTGGTGGTGATGATGATGATGATGATAATGATGGTTGCGCGTAGAGGGCGCGACGTTGGCTTATTGAAAACCTTGTCGTACATTATTAATACTAATCTGGCCAGGAGCCGAGATTACTGCCGGTCTGTCTGTCTGTCTGTCTTTCCGTCCGTCCGTCCGTCTGTATGTCTGTCTATCCGCGCGCGCTGAGCTGTCGTTCGCCTTTGACGTTTGTTTTGCGCGCCCGGGCGAAATAAAAAAAAATAAAAAATAACGCCGCGCGCGCGGGGGACATGCGAACGAACAATAATAACATTTATATGTATATACACGAACGCGAGGACGATCATTGATTCCTCGTTGTCGTCGGCGTCCGTCTCCCGCTCTCCTCTCGACGTCTCGTCATACTTTATTAAACCTCCGCCGGTTCGACTTTGCTGCTTCTGCTGCAGCGGGACCCTACGCCAGAAACGCGGACCCCGGGGAGACGGAGAGAATTTTTAATTCGTCGACTTTTCCGGAAACCCGCGGTATATACGGTTATTGCGTCGGAGCGGCCGGGGGTAAAAGCACCACGTATTATGAGATACGCGAGGCGGGGGAGTGGAAAAAAATCATCGACACGACCGCCCGAACGAATTATTCATGCGCTCTCGAAGACGACGACGACTACTGCAGCAGCATCATCGTCGAACCGCAGCCACCCGATCTCGGATTCTTGGTGAAGTAATTATATTTTCTCTTGCGTGGATGTCGATTCTAACGAACCGGAAAATGAGGAAAAGTAATAGAAATTAAAGGTTTTACGCATTGGCGGACGGCGCGACCGTATCTTCTCCGGCTTGTGTACTAAACGCGGCGTAATATATTTTTCTATATTTATATTCAAACTGTGCGCAGAGTGGTGTGTCGGAAACTCGATTGGAGATGGTTGATTCTAAATCCCGAGTTCGTACAACATGCGAGTGGCACCGAAAGAGAATCATTAATATATTGTATCATGTTCAGGTACGTCGCAAATGTTCGATTTATATCATAATATATTCGTCTTACGAAAATCATTCGAATAGTCAATAGTTTTAACCGTTATAACTGACAAAATGTTACACGCGGACAAGATGTGATATTACGTTTTTTTTTCTCGTTTACTCTTGATCTTATAAATCTCGTGGCGGTCATTGCAAACGCTGTGCGTCGCATGATTAGAGTTTTGAAAATCACTAAAACAATTTTTGTTTTGGATACAAAAGACTAACAACAAAATTCATCGTACAGAGTGTCTCATGAAGCTATGAACATCGTTAATAGAACCTTATCTAACACACTCTTCAAATCTTTTTATCCTATTTAAAATATCCTGCACATTGCAACTACTCTAAAACCTGTAAATTATATACCTATACGTACCCCAAACATGCAGTCTTGTTCTCGTGGCTAAACCGTATCTATAATTTGAACACCAAAGTCCTTTAAGTGTACAATAAATGGTAATTATATACGTGCACGTGTTCAATACCGGGGTACATGGACATTATATTTTGTGGCGGTGGCTGCGTTAAGAGAAGCTATATGATGTAAAACTTATATGAAAACCTCTACGCGTATTTATCATTTTAATTGCGTGTAAAAATATGCGCAGACATTCCGGGAAAGTGGAAAATTATAGGTTCGGGGAATGCTCCGTATATAAGACACCCACACCCTAATACCCTCGTATATGTATGTACATGATAATATTATATAATATATAATGATATAATATAATTGTGCCTGTTATAAATGTCCACTAATGGGAGGTTTTGGCCTCATATAAACCCATATTACTCAACTCAGAGGAATTCGAAACTACCCGTCATTAGAAGGGGTTGTTCCGTTATATTAAGATATATTAGCGGTCTCGTTGTAATTTTTTTTTTTTTTGTTTGTTTGTAATAAATAAATTACGATGTTTTTCAAACGATCGCTCTGTAACTTTTTTTGACCTTCAATACATTCATACTATAAAATCTGTCTTGAAAGTTCGATTACACTGCAATATATTAATTCTTAAAAAAAGGTTTTAAGTTATTAATGAAAAGCCGACCCCCATTTGATCGCGAAGATTATATATTATTTGGTTTTTTTTTTTTTAACTATGTTTTCACGTTTACAAATTGATTTCTACGCGTATACACCCCGTAGTTATTGTATGTATAAATATTGTACAGCATGTTAGGTAACAGAACAACAGCACGTGATATACGTTCTCCCGTAAATAATTGCAGGTCCAGGAGTCGAAGATTCGGCCGTAGATCAATTTTACGAGACTGTCTGGTTAAAAATTTAAATCCATTTTCACCGGCTTCACTGGTTGATTAGTCGGTTTTATTGCCGGATTATGCCCCGGGGGACCGCTGCGCGTCTTGCAGTACAACAGCGATGACGGTTTCCAATATTGGGGCTTCGCGGCGGCCGTTAACAAGACTTTGCAATTTGGCGAAACCACCGCCGTCGTCCTTCCGTTCATCCCTTCAGCAGCAGTAATTCGCCCTCCCCCCCCCTACTCCGCACACCCGTCCTCGCCATTCCCGACCGTAACGCGTGACGAAGGCCGCGGTGGCGAGCCGCTTTTACCTGCGGAAAAGCAACGAAATTAATATAGTGTTGATCAAAATAAACGAGTCCTTAATACATTGGACCGGACGAGCATCGGGAACGGACGGGCGGGCGGCGGCGGCGGGAAAGGGTGCGAATGGTTTCGCGCTTAAGGTCCGGCGAACGCGCGCGCGTTAATCCGGCGATGGGCCGCCGCCAGGTCCCCCAGGTGCGCTTAATTACCGGACCGGGATCAATTACGAATTAATAAGGAAACGTTCGAGGGGATAGAAGGACGTATATACTAGTAGTGGTGGTATTCGTATATGGCTGCTGCCGTGTATATATCGTGCCTATACGAGTGTATTTATATATATATACGTGTAGTGTATAGCCCTTTTGGAAAATCGTGTACCGTTGACCACCGGCGGCGATAAATCAAACGGAAGACGGGGGACCTAACCTCAAAAACTAATGTGAACGCCGGCAGATCGTAATTCAGAACCCGGGCGATATTAAATGCCCACCGGCGGCAGCCGCCAACCCCTTCGTCGCGCGAGTGTGTATTTATATATATATAATAGTAAGATATATATATATGTATAGAGAGAGAAAGAGAGATGGTCCACTTTGTGCAGTCGTCATGCGGAAAACGGAGAAAGAGGGTGCACATATCGGTCGCAGAAGTGCGTATGTTCGGTGCGTCTCGGTTTTTCTAACGCACCGAACGGTACGAATTAATCATGCCGAAATGAGATGATTAGAATGAATATTTCAAAACTACCCCGTCGGGATTTGTTCGGAATCGATTTGACGAACATCACGCGGTAATGGCGATGCTGATATTCGTGTACATATATACTTGAATGCGGTGATAATTACTGTATTATGTCCATAGACGACAATGATGATTATTGTGTCGTCTTGTATTCTCTGGATGAATCCAATACGCATCTATACATTGACAGTGGTCCTCGGTAAACCGTGTCGCGGTAACTCTGCTCTCGCGCGACGACGACGCAGCGGCGAACTCCACGCGGATTAATCAAAAACGCGCGTAATGGTCGTCCTGTACAATATGCACACGGCTACAATGATATTATACTCGACCCGGGATTCGTTTTTAGAATTCATTGTACCGAAAGCAGATCAATATTGGGCTCATTAAGTATACATATGTATAAACGCTCATATCGAGCATTGCGTCCACGTGACAGTACTAAAAGTATGAGTTATATTTAAAACTAATTCCCATGAGACGGTGTCCGTTTGTGCACAAATCCAGTCCTGAAATGGAAACGATCAGCCAAGTCCGACATGAACAAGTTGTCAACAAAACCGGGGTCGACCGTCGTCCATCGTTTTTTCACTAATTTCAACCGCAATCAGGACTCAGGAGTTCGATGGCGCTTCAGTTTCTGCACAATTTGTATTTCGGATTGTTGGAAATCATGAGCACTGTTAGCGTCATCTTTCGATTTCAGTAATGTACATTATACGTGTACAAAAGAACACCGTTTTTTACGGTCATTAGATTTAAGACATGAGATATATCTTTGACCTTTGGACATTTATAATGGCATGTAATGCATGGATTCTGTTTTCAGTAATAAAATTATATGAGTTCTTATCTTTACTCCTGTTAGACAAATCTCAAATTTTCCCAATTCTACTGGAAGATCCTGTTTATTGTTTCTGGTGTTCTCCAATACCAGCAGCCCCTTTTTTCCCCTGTCCCCTGCCTACCGGACTTCAACAATGGTGAAACGGTATATGTATATGCAGTGGCGTATTTACAGGGTGGGTGATCCAGGGTTATTGTACCCACTTCCCAAGTACAAAAACAATGACAAATATTTGTGTAAAATGCAACTGAAAAATGTATAGATTCCGACTACATCAGTTACTTTGGAACGTGTATTTAAAAAATGGAACTGGTAACCAACAGTCGTAGAATCGGGCTATCTCCAAAATATTTGGATTTTATTAATTTTATGAAAACCTAGTAATTTCAATTTGTTTTAAAATAGTTTCAATTACCAATATTATTGGTGATGTTCTATTACTTCTACGATTTGTAATCCCTATGTAAAAATATAATAAAACGGAATGAAAACTGTATATTTTATTTATACATGTCGTTCTGTGGCCTAATGTGTGTAATATGTAAACATATTGCTCTAGTAGTGTGTCGAGTTTAAATATCTTTCTCATATAAAATGCATTTCACATTGAATCGTCCTGCAAATCGTCGATTGTAACCATTTCCCAACATCAGTACCTACGTAAAGCTATTGGCTCTATAATGTCGAAATTAAAAGAAAAGTGTCGATCCGCCATCCCTCCTCCTGAAAATAGTTGAAAATACGTCACTGTATACGTGTTTTTCGCGAGCGCGTGTGCGTGATGTTTCGAAAATGTAAACTCGCGCGTTACGCCGTGTACGTGATGTATACATGGACTTACACATGCAACACGCGTTATTATTATTATTATTATTACTACTATCGTATTTATAAGGAGAAGCGGTCGGAAGGGAACGCAGGATATGTTCGTGTTCATTGTCAAAGAAAACGCAGGAATGCAAATACGTTCGGCGGTGACAATCCCGAATTATTCGAGAGCGAGGAGGAAATTATTGCGGTGTAATCATTCGACGCCGGCAATCGTGGCAACCGTGGCGTTTCGCGCGTTCGGACAATAGATGCGGTTATGTCGTCTTGCCCCGCGAACCCCCGCCGCGACCGCCGAACCATATATTATTATTATTATTATATTATTACTATTGTACACTGTCGGAATCGAAATTAATAACACACTCGCGCTCACACATGCCCACTCCCGCGCTCACTAGTCACGTCACTCTTGCGGAGGATTCGGCGACGGCGTCGGAAATCGAATAATAATTATTATTATATTATTATTATTATGATTACTATCCTATACGCGTCATAATAGACGACGACGACCAAGAAAGACTTCCGGGCTTCCGCAAACATCCCCCGACGCACACGGCGCAATATTACACGCGTCAACTACAGCCCGCCGTCGTCGCAATACCGTATTTGCAGTGTACGCGGCCGCTATTAGAACATTATCGTTATCGTGCAATAATGTGTAGTAGGTACACGAGTCCAAAGACGGCGACGTTTTGCCACTCGACAGGCTATACGTTTGATTTGGCGCGCGCATTATTATCACGTCTCCCTCGCAACCCGTCTCGTCATTGTTGGGTTAGGTCACATGTACACGGGGACTCTCGTCGACGCCACGATAACGTCCGCGACCCGAACACGCGGCACCGATCATTATTGTTGTACCGCTCACCGCTGACGGCGGAATTAAGACGAGCGATGTACAATATGGACTGCACAGTAGACACGTAGCATGATCACAGTTCAACGTTAAAAAACGTACGCGAAAACTCAGAGGATAACAAATGTTACATCGTCCTGTTTCCGTTTTACGATATTTTCTGCGGTCTGCTCGTTTTTACGAGACAACCGCTGTAACATGACATTCCTATCACCCTGTACGTATGTATGACGTGTATAAATATAAATATGTATAACCACTGAGAGTACGTGCTGGAGGTGATTTCCGGGGAAAATGTATACTACCTTTTTTGTTAGGTGAAATCTGCAGTAAATTATGACGTTGCCGTTGATCGACTATTATTGTATGTACTCGAATACGCGTTTTTCATTCGTGACAATTTTTCTGATTTTAACGTCCCCGTATGAGTGTTGACAATTTTTCATTCGGAGATTGTCTCTTCCCGCAGCAGAACCATTCCACGCGTAATACTCTACGGTACACGTAACGTAGTCGCATTCGGTGCACATCGATATCTCACCGGGTATGCGCAGTTTATACTGCGTGTTTGTTCGGACTAGTCGAGCGCATGATTCACGCTGAGCACGAATTAAGTCAGCGAAAGTCGTTTTATGTATTGACTTTGCGAATTTGTTTTGGATTATATCGTATATACATTATACGCCCCAGCCGTGCGCAGACGGTGCAGTAATAGTACATTTATACATGTACTGCAGGTGCATCGAGCATGTATAATGTATATATTGACTCGGGTCCGATTTCAGCAAATTACAAATGCGTTTACATCAAAGTCGCTTCGCGCACTGCGTCTGATGAGCATGTAAACGCGCGTACATAAATATATATATATATAGGTTAGGTTTTACGATTTCAACGAATCTTAAACACAGTTCCGTGTTTCGGCTACGTTAACAGCTTCTTTTATGCCCGATTTCAATGTATTTACATATATATTTATAGTGCCTGCAGTGGTGCAGTGTATACGCGTATATATAGCGCAGTATAATTATGCATCGTGCATCTTTACGACCCTACGATACTCATTAGTTAATAAAACGAAAATGCACTCGGCTACCATATAACTGTATACATCTGTACTATATACGTCTACAAGAATTATATAATGTTCTTTCGACAAACAAGGGGTGTGAGAGGAGTGGGGGCGAGCGGGAACGCGTTTAATAAAATGTAACCTACTAATACATATTATATATGGATAGATCGGCGTGTACAAGGAAGATATTATTATTATATATCAATTACGTCGTTTAGACGTTTCTAGTACTGCAGCGCGCGTAAATCGATTTACAACTACAACAATAATACGTAACTTTATTGTTGCACAGCCGTTTTCAGCCCGCGTCCTCCGTAACGCGTGGACGAACAACCCTCTATGCACGCGAGAGATCTCTTCAACAGCCGCACGTACGTCGATTTATAATACGTACGTAGGGTTTTTTTTTTTTTTTAAATTAATAACTCAGATATGATCCCTTTAGGCGTTATGTTTGCGTCTGGGTTTCTCTACAGTTTTCGAATTAAAAAAAAAAGAAAAAACCTCCCGCACAAGTGACGTCCAATTCATCCTTTTTTATTTTCAATTGGATGAGTTCAAAAATCTATAATAATATAATGAAGATATTTTTTCCCTGAAGGGGGCCGAAGGAGTTATTGACGTGGAACGATGTTTTGTGTGTGCACGTTCGGTGTATGTACGGAGGAGAAAATAAAAATGGAAAAAAAAAAAAAAAAGGAAAAACGTGTCCGTCTGCAGCCGAGATTCTCCCTTCCGCGCGCGCGTGTATATATCTGCCGCAGCACGCAATAATTGTACGTTATACACACACGCGTATACGCACACACATAAAATACGGGACGACATAATATCCACGTATTTTACCGTTCGATGCTCATTTCGCATCCCTTCCCGCTATCAGTCGTTGCGGCGGCGGGGGTTGAGCTGTGCGCGCGTGTGTGTGTGGCAAAAGTAAAAGTTATTTACAATATTCCGAACGCGCTGCGGAATATGCTCGGGGAAATTGAAACATAATTGAATGGCTCCGTATTGTGTTCGACTAAGCGAACGCAGCAACTCGACGAATGTTTTGTCGTTAACGTGCCATTAAGTTCGAACAAACTTTTCTTCGTTTTCATTTCATTTCGTTTATTTTTTTTTATTTTTTATATATTTCCATTTTTTTTTATTCAGTGTTCAATTCCCCCTCTAATTAGACCCCCACTACGTTATTGAAAAATACACTTTTGATTCATTTTCAAACCACTATAATATTATACACCATGCGCACCGCCGGCAAACCCCGGTGACTTATTCTTTTCACGTACCACTGCACTCGTCTCCGCCGCCGCCGCCGTAACCCGCAGCAATAATATTCCGCACTTGAATACGCGTTCGGCGACGACTGCCGTGCAATTGACATGTTCCGTTGTTGTTTTTTCCTTTAATCAGTTTGTCGAACATAAAAGTATATATATTATTATTATTATGTTTCCGTAATGACTTTTCCCCTAAGACTAATTCGTTTGTCGAAAACACGCAGCTCCGCGGCGGCAGCGACGACAATATTCCCTCTTTCGTCGCGTCGATTCCGTGTACGGGCCGGGGCGCGACGCTATAATATTACACTACGCGCACGGTTCGCATTGAAAATCGTCATCGCACTGTAATTCGTTTGATTTATTGTACTATGTTTACACATTTTAATATAATTAACGGGTCCGCACCGAAAGCGCACAGCGGCACATGACGTGTACGGCCACACACATAGTTATCGAAAGCGTACGGGTACGCCGTCGACGTGGTTTAGAAAAGCAAAACGTTTACAAGGGGGCATATACTTGGTACGTATTATTGTGAGACCGCCGCGCAGGGTGGGCCGTCGTGTTTCCTCATTGTGTGCCTCATAGTCGACGCGGAAAAACGGTTCATCGTGGTATTTCCCGTATTACACATATATTATAATAAAGTATATAGTTTTCAATTCGAAAAAAAATAATTGTATTTGTTAGTATTTGATACTGTTAAAAAAATAAAAATTAGCTAAGTAATATTAAACATATAAAACAATTTTAAACATTTACTCTCGTCAGTTCTCGCCAGGAATAATATGAGAAATGTGAATATATTTTACGGATGTTATACATTTAGAAAACCTTGGTCAGGTATAAAAATACGTATATACTACATTCAAGTAAAGTTGAAATACCTTAAATAAAACTAAAAAATTGTTTTCTATTTGGTTTGCAGGAGCGGGCAGACTCAAAATTCTTAAGCCGGTCGAAAACTAGAGTTAAACTTACTAAAGATGGCCTAAGTAAATCATAACTGCATATCATTATAGCCTACATACAAGTGAAGAACTCAGTACTGGTGGAACTTGTACGGTGTTGCCATTGGAATCTAGTGACGTGTGTAATGATTTATAAACGCGGCTAACAACTATGAAATACGAAAAGGGAAAATAGAAATTAAAACTCGTATGGACATATAATATGGTTTAGGGACGATGAGCAAAGAAAAATATGAACATCCCGTTTGCGAGACGAACTCGGACTTATCTGCAGGCACGTTAAATTGTTATTATAGTTTGTTCTGACTTGGAAAAGAAAAAAAACGGCTCATCGATATACATTGAACACATATATTTATATAAAAGAGGGTACGGTTAAAAGTCGATATATTATTAACAAGAACTGCCAACTAAAAGTATTGTACATTATTATAATGTAATGGGCTGGGAGAGAAGAAGCGCGATACACTGTTGCTGTTCGACTGCGCGTGCTGTGCGCGATATTATAATATATTATACTTTATAGTATATACAAACCCTCTTTAGGAAATTTTTAATCGAGTGTCGAATGTATATATATATATACGATGTATAAGACGCGCTTTCGTCGAGATTAAATAAAACGGGGTGAACTTTTCACCGCTAACGCTTCGCCGGGATAATATAACGACTGACAGAGTATCATTTTAATCGTCACCGTCGTCGTCGTCCGGGAAACTGTATACAACACGACTGTATTTTATATACATTAGTGTGCGTGGTATATACGTGTGTGTGAGATACACGCGAAGATCAGCTTCGGTTACGGAGACGGTGGCGGAGGAGCCTTCGTCACCGTATAATTTTCTCTACGTCGAAAAACCGTCCCCCCCCCATCGTCTACCCTGTGACTTCTAACATTTCAACGACACCTCCGCTTCCGGCGCTCGTTGAACACGCTCCTTGAGCATCTTTTCAACCCTTCCACCGAACCCGTCAGCCCCTCAACATTTCGATTTCAATCGTTCGCGCGTCTTTTTACTCGTTCCGGCTTTTAATGAATATTCCGAACGTCTCGTCAGCACACGCACTGCCACAGCGGTATATTACGGTAGCAGCCAGCGGGCAGTTTTAAACGAGGCGTTTTTCAATAAGAAACACGTCCGTGGTCGTCGTCGTCATCGTCGCCGTCTTCTTCGCCGCCACGGATCCGGATGTTCGGAAAGAATGAACGATAGTAATTATTAAACCCGTAGACGTGTACATCATAAATGGGGACGAACACTCCACCGCACAGGCAGTACGCGTCGCTTTTCCGGGGACATCCGGCCGGCAAACTTTATTTTTAATAATATTATAATAACACGTATATCGCGTACACATCGGATTGACGCCGCCGCCACGTATCGTTACGGTCGAACGGTCGTGCGAACCGAATTAAAAGGCCACCAGATGTTTTGATTCCGGAAATTACTCGGTGCCGCCATTGCGCATATAGTACATATATATGTGCTTAATATTATAACCCCTTCGGGCACGGCTGTTTTTCGGTCGCTCGAGCCAAATAATTCGCAGTAAAAAAAAAAAAAACAACAACAACAGTGCGCACGCTTCGCCGTCACGATATACGCACAATCACTTTTGCCATCGATTCGCGCGTATTATAATGATATTACGTATATTTTATTTTATCGTTTACTTTGCGAACACTGATCTTTATCTGTCCAATGTACACAATATTGGGGACGCATACGTTTAGGCACTTTATTACTATGTATTTTTGTAGTTTTCCCCCGCGCGCCTCACGGTCCGTCTGAGAACTTTTCACCGACGCGACTGCATAACCGTTTACCGGGTTACCGATAAAATTCTATCGTGCGGTACACTCATAGAACGCCCCTCGTTGGCACACACACACACACACACACACGTAGCATACACTCACACCCATTTATTTAAAACCTATAGTGCACGTGCTACCGGCGCTGAACTGCACGAATAGTAATAGTAGCTACCATACATACATGTTGCTATTGAACTATTCTTCGCGTGGTTTCACATTTCGAATAGTTCGCTTTTTGCCATTTTTCATCCCCGCGCATCCTACAAATCATGTGAAATAGCACCTAGTTACGTGTACCGTAAATTAAACGTATAATAATTCGCAAAAGACAAAAACTACGTACGCACGTGTGATTTGAAAATTAAAATATGAAAGCGGATCTTATAGATATTGTCCGTGAATGAGAAGTGATTTCTGCAAAAGACCACGGGGATATAGTTTTCTTTTGGTCGACTGATAACAGGATAAAAACGTTTTCGCGGTACTCGCTGCCCCTTAAAACACGCAATGTTGGTGCTTTTCTCGCTCAGCTCCGGTACACTCCGAATCCATCACTATATGTTACGTACGTGCGACGCAATATTTTCCCCACGCGCGCGCGCGCGCGCAAAAACGCGTGAGAAGGTGTTAAATGTATAACGGTATAATGTCGTTGCGCGTCTTACGGGATACGGATTAAAAACAAATTTCGTCTGACGGATTTCTAGTACATATTAACGTACGCAACGCGAACACTCACCCACGCACGTGAAACGCTTTCGTTAAGGCGGTTAATGTTGACGAGGACAAAGACTCTTAACAAAATAAATATACAGCCAGAAGCAGTTTACACGCACAATACGCTCTACGTGTATTTTGTTGATAATTAATTTCGACAACCCGTTGGAGACGCGTTTGCCCGGCTGTGTGTGCGTGTGTATCGCAGATGCTTTCATTTTTAACTTTGCGTACGTCCGTGCGGATTAACTAATGAGCGAATATCTCTCGCCCTTGTCGAGTGTGTGCCCGTCGTGAGGGTGGTGTCGTCGTCGTGTAGTCGTCATCTCCGCGTAAACGTCAACGGCGGGCAGACGAAAGCGATGGGGGCGGCAAATAAAAAGGGCTTCCGTAACGTGGGCTTCAGGTGTACAATATAAACGCACGCACACACATGTTATATGTTAATGCGCTTGTTAAATATTCAAGTAGGGAACGGGTGACGAGGTTCGAGGAGTCAATACAGTTAGTGGAAAATCGCTAATTTCTCGGAAATCCTTATATTCACTCTTCAGGTATCCCTGTTACACGGCACGTGTTACAATGTATTATACTTTGTCATCAGACCTGCACCGAGTGTCCCGTTTCGGCGCACGTCTCGGCAATCTCGGCCGGCGAGCTAAATATAATTAAATACACGTTATATCTGGGCGTACAGCAGCTTTACAACAGATTTATTGAAGTACGTATATGTACTCGTTAATTAATATTTACTACGAATTGAACGCTAAAGTGTTAAGAATAAGTACGCTAACACGTTCGTAGTAGGATCGAAAGTCTTAAACAATGCTCGCATGACGACGATAATATTAGTCGTACATTGAATTCATTATTCGGTATGTATTGTAAACTTTTTAATCGTTCCATGTGTGTGTCAACATTTCCAAACGTCCTACGTTTGACCAACTCCGTACACGCTTGAACGTATGAGCCTTTGAGACGATGATGAAGATGACAGAGTAATGGTGTAGGTGATTAAAAAGCTTTTTATTTATTTTTTTTTGTGTTCTTTTCACAACATTTTTTTATAAGTAATGATTTATGCGCGTCCCGCGGTGAAGATGTTATTAAAACGTTTAGGACCGCTAATGGATGATGGAACGTGCATATTCTTATAGGCATACACGTAACGCGCGCTCGACATAATATACCGCCGAGACTGCAACAGTCGCGGTGCACTAAAACGATCGTCGCCGCCTTTGCAAGAGTTGACGCGGTCAAAGGTGGAAAAACTTAACGGGCAACCCGAACCCTGCCCGTGAGGCGCGGCGTCGTACATGTCCGTATTCCGTTGTGCGTGTAGCGTGTGCATAGCGGTGATGGGGAAGACCGGCGACAGCAGCAGCAGCAGGGTAGTAGGTACGATCCCGTTCAAAGGTTAACGATTACCAAAGCGGCTGAGTGAGGAGCCGAGGAAGAGTCGCTGTTCGGTAGGAGGGAATGATTTAATTAAATATTTAATCAGAAAACAATTCCAATTTGCTTTCGGGATTTGCTCTCGCGCGCGCGTACACTGCTGCTGGTGCTGCTGTTGCTGCCGTGGCACTGCAGTAAATATATGTGTATATATGTACAAGGGAGAGGGAGGAAAACGAGCGGCGAGTGAGAGTTCGGCCGAGCATAATTATGCCAAAAGACTACTCGGCGGCGGCAGCGTGTAATTTGTAGCCACGGCAACAACTGCTGCGCCGACACCGTCGCTGCAGCGTGGTGCAAAGACCGTGTTTTTGAGCTGTGTGTGTGTTAGCTTTAACTATAATCGTAAAATCGAAAGACAAAGCATTTTAGTTTTTACCGATTGCACTAGTGCTGCTCCGAACCGCACTGTAGCTCGTACACAATATAATATGTAAATAAAAGTAAACGCGGACAGAGGCGGAAAATAGCAAGTGAAAACTTTTATCCTCTCACGCCCCCGCTCTATCCAGTGCCGTTAACCATACAGTCCATTCATAGTCGTCAGAGTGCACGAACTGTTTATCATATCATCAGCTGCGCACACGTTGATGTAGTTCAAAACGACCGTTGGGCAATACGCAGTCCTGTCTAAGCGATGGACGTTGTACTCGGTTCCGCCACGAAATTTGCAGATTTTATACGGTCGATACGCCGGAAACAATATTAATGTGCAGTAGATATCGTCTGAAACGCAACATTTTGTTTTTTCGATCCAACTCACCGCGACTTACGGTATATTTGTACAACCGAACCGTATTATAGGGTCGTCCGACCGCGACGTGTCGTAAAGTTAAGTCATCGCGAGATAATATAATCGTACCTACACGTCCAGACACTGTATACTGTCTACGCATTGTATATACGTAGCCCTATATGCGGTACCATTCGATCGTTTAATTTCGATTTTTTCTTTCTTACCGTACAGACGTCTTACAAAAAATAAATAACCATTATGTAATTTATATACATATATAGGTCATGGGACCGAATGATATATACGTTGACTGTACGCTTTTTCGGACACAATACGATTTAACTGCCTCCGATTGAAAAGATAATTTACTCGCATTGTGTGTCGCGCCGTCGTGTCTTCCTACGGACTTAAGTGACGCGTATACGTAATTTGGTTTTTGAAAGAGTCGCGTACACAATGACGATTATCTTCTGGTAAACCGATTCATTTAAATAACGACTAAATGTCATTATTTATGTAATTTAAATAATCAAACGTATTCGGGGTTATTATAACGTGCTACAGAGGTATATTCAAATCATTCTCACTCACGCATATCGCGTACACTCGTTTATTAGTCATCTAATTGTTGTTTTGTTTTCGTTTTTAAACAATGTGTTTATTCCTCCATTCCTAGTTACGCGCGCCGTATCGACCAATAACGAGTGTACATTGTTCGTATAATATGCTTTCGATTCAAATATGATATTTAAAGTCTGTTATTACATTATTGTTATTATTATTTCAATACCGTTCTAGCGTAATTTGTCGAATTCTACCTATTGTGTTTACGCGAACCACAAAAATATGTCTTGTACGGCAAACCGACTTTAAAGTGTACATAACTTCTCGTATAATATAGTCACGTCGCATTGGCATGGCGTTCGGGTTAAAATAAACATAGAAAACGCATATCAATCAATCAAATCGTTTATAACGTAATTTACAAATAACGCTGTTTAATATATTTAATAATGATGGTGTATAATGTATACATTCGGATCGAATGAAGTTAACCTAAAACAGTAATGTCTATGGCAGTCAATTCATCAGAAATACGTATTATTTCTCTTTAGTTACAACGAAAATAATCGTTTACTTCTGTTATAAATGAAAAGACATCATCGAGTTTTTAATATGCGTATGCATATAACTTAAGTTAACAGTGCACTTTTTTTTACATAAAATGTTACTCGTTATTTGTATTATTTGTGCATGACTACCCTTCGCAAAGAGCTCTATTATAGAGAGTTTAGATAAAAATTCGTCTTTCGTTGACTTTAGGTGAAAAAATATTTGTTTTCTTGACTCTTTCAAAATAAAAAAAAAACTTATAATAATTTTTCACAATCGATAACTTAATTTCTCTGCGAACGCAGATTTTCTCGTAATGAATTTACTCGAAAAAAAAAATCAATTCACGTATGTACATAATATGTAGTTATACAGACTGTGTATAGTGTACATACGTCGATTCCATCTGTTAAACGAACCAAATTGCCGTTTTCTTCGTGAAAGCATTCAGCGGAATAATATTGCCGTAGCGCTCTAAGCAATATCAAACCTTTGCTACGTGTATAGAGCATTGCAGGCCACGCGCTAAACCCGATCGTCTTATCCTTCACTATTAGCCCACCGTGACTTGTATACCTGGTGAACGGTATAGTTTTCCATTGTTGCTGCTAGTAGGATTTATCAGAAACTTGTCCACAAGCGCCACCCCGTTCGGCGAAACACACACACACACACACACACGCACGCACGCACTGGACAAACTCGGTGTTGTCGACGACGGGGCGGCGGGTGATGGGAGAGCCGGTATAAGGCTGGTTGGCGTCTTTATGGAAAACTTGTCCGGAAGAAGAAGAGGAGTTAATGAGTTCCGTTGGAGCATAATAGATCGTCGCGATAACGAGTTTAAAGTCGCGAAGGGATGGCGTGGTGGCGGTGTATCCCGCGAATATCCGGTCCTTTCAATCCGCCCCGCGAGCTCCGCACTTGGCCGGCGGAGGGTGGATGAGATTGTGATGACGTTACGAGAAACCTAACCTAAAACATTAATTGGCCGTGTCACCTGATTAATGACATTAATAATAATCTTATACCGCCACACGCTCGATCAAGCTGACAAAACGTCTTCAGCCGCGCGCACCGCCGCCACCCTGCCCGCGAGGCCAACCATTGTCACGTCAAAACCCACCCGTACCTCTCGTCCCCTCCCCATGCACCACTTTTGGTCGACGTTAATAGACATAATTTATCATCTATTTTATTATTTTCCCGAGAATGACGCGCCGAGCAAAACACCGCCGCCGCCGCCGCCACCGTTCGATGATTAATAAAACTCGGATATCCTGACTTATGGGGACGGGGGAATTTCGCGTCGTAACCACCCCGTCAGCAAACCACCACCGCGCTGTGCACGGGGATGATACGAACACAAGCCGCGCGCGCGTATATATGATAATTCGCGATGTACATATCGGCTGTGAGATATTCACCAGACGCGCTTATTATTATTATGTTTAAAACGAAAAGTTGAAGACGCATACATAGTCCGTACGACCACGGTGTTGTACGTACACGTACAATATAGACGTCAGCCGTTATTATACAGTATTCATTGTAATATAAATTATTTGTTTTCAGAATGGTATTTTACGCGACCGACATGACGTGTGCTCGTGTACGAGTACGCACAACTGGCGCATTAAATGTCAAACATAATCGGTGTTTTATTATTTGGCGAACCATTTTTTCAAACTCAAAACTGTGGTGGATGTAATATAGGTATATACATATATATAATATGTATCACAAGTGCAGTATATGTGCGTGTGTATGGGTATCCGTCGTAATGACATTTAAATTATTTCGGAATGACTCTGGGTTGCACTAGAAACAGTACAGTGCGCGATACGTGGACTTTGTGTAACATAGAAGAAAAAAAATTACATAATTAATTCAAATTAAATTTGCCATGGTAAATATGTACGCGAGTAGTTTTAACATCTGATAAACACGATACTCAAAAGTCTAGCACTTAATTCCGAGTAAATTTAATTATTATAATTTTTTTTTTTTCGTTTTTAAACGAATTATATAAAAGCACGTCTTTGTTCGAGAATAATGTTGCTACACACACACACACACACATCACTATACGCTATACTAACACGTACCTATATAAATTAAAACAATTTGAAAGATCCAATTAAAATGCAAATTACCTTTGTGTCTGTGAAATTGCATTCGAATGCGTAAAAATCGAGAAAATATTGTACGCTTTATGACCGGTTGGGTGTGAATAAGGGCGGCTCGGGAGTGTCGGCGCGTTAAAATAATAATATAGCATTGTGATAACGTTGAAAATGACTCGACTTGTACGGGCCAAGTATGAATTGTACATGCGAAGAAATTGCGAATTCACTGGAGTAGGAAATATATCGCGCTGTGGCATGTAGTATAATATATACGTATGTATTTACGTAGCGCTAGTACGTGTACAAATTGTGAGCGTGTGACTCGTGTGCGCTGCACGAATACATATAGGTACTGCCATTCAAATGTAGCGATACTGTTTTCAATACTCCGCTGTAACCGTATACACTCGAATGCACATGAGTACGGCGTACATCGTAAATACAGGGTGTTTCAGCATTATTGAACGGATGAAATAACTTTTGTTATATTCAATTTTTTTTTTAAAAAAAAACAACTCTCTTGATATCGTAATATATATTATACTATCTGTATTATTCATATTGATATGGTATAGTTTAACTTTTTTTTTCAACTCGAAATTACGTATATTTTATTATACTTTATTAGAGAAAAGTCAAAATAGCTATTTTGTTAATGTCAGCGCTCATAGTCCTGATAGAGCGACTCTATAATCCGTTGATTTTCAGCTGTTTTTCTTAAGTTTGTGAAAATTTTAATAAATTTTTACATTGTTATCATATTAGTCAACCTATAGCTATACAAACGATAACGATTATATTGGATGATGACGTTGTCGATAAGTTTGAAAAATCTTAATTAATAAATCACTTAACTTTTATAAGTATATTGTATCACCAACAATTTTCTTGAAATCAGTCTTGCGATTCGGCTATTTTGATTTTTGCAGTAGAAAAAAATATTATTAAATTTAAAGATCCAAAAATAAAAAAAATAAATCGAATTATCATGTCAATATGTTATTTATTGAAAATAAAAAGTTAAAACTATTGAATAGAATAAAAGTTTATTGAATTCGTCAAATCGTGCCGAAACACCCTGTATTTAACCCTGGATTTGAACGTGCACATATATTTATTCTAGAAAGGGATCGGCGGAGAAAGAGTTGCCGTCGATGAGGATTTCGGTTTCCGATGTGCCCGCGATTGACCTTTAATATTTCGTGTTACGCGTATTTATATATTCATAACACAACACGTATTGCGTGCCCGAAACAATAAAAAAGAATAAAAATAAAACAAAAGGAATACGGCAGATTAATGGACTATTTTAATGTATGTATATAGTACCTAAACAGAACATGTATATTAATAGTTAATACGTGTGTATATTACCGGTGTATAGACGCAGAAGTAAAACAACGAGAACCGCTGTGTGCATTTTTTTTTTGTTCCTTAAAACGCAGCTCATTAATAAAAAATAAAAAAAAAAAACAAAACCGTAGACGGAGTTAAGTAAAACACCGGTTACGTTTATTATTGTTTTAGTATAGCGATAATAATTTTTCACGTCGTATTTTTTTTTTTCGGCTATTAGCGATACCGTACGACTGGCACCAAACGTCGATGAAGACGTCCGCCGTGCACACGTACTCACACTCACGCGCATTGTTCATTTATACGCCGCCGTCGTGCATAATTTCTGGCATGAAAGTTTTGGGTAATTTTTATTAGAACGCCGCACGAAACAATTACTAGGGCGGCCGACGCGGCGAGAGGTGCGCAATCGATGGCTGAAAGGATTTTCATATGAAACCCGTAGTACCTATTGCTATATAGGTTAGGTTAAAAAAAAACAAATAGTACCGACCCTGCAGTGCATAACAAGTCGCTCGGTCCACGGGGCGGCGGCGGTGGTGGGAGGGGGACGTACATTTTTGTACGTGATAGCCCATCGCGATTAAACACAAAAATGTAAGAAGTCTCGCCCTACACTGCAAACGACTGTTCGCCCGTGTCGCTATTTTGACTTTTGGAAAATCTGGATTATACGAAATTCAGACGATTCGGAATCTCGATCTTAGGAATGCAGAATCCGGACTCCGGATTTTTCGGTGGATCCGGATTTTGGAACTTTCTACCGAATTCGCAAAGTGTAAACACAGTGTTTTTACAACGAACAGCAAGAGCTCGCGATTAACGGATAAATCATGTGTGCAGTTCAAGGTCGGAATTTTCAGAAGTTTTCAGCGCAGAACGGAAAAATGTAATTTAAATCCAAGTCGAATGTATAAAGTACTAGTATCATCTAACCTAGCTGTACGAGTTTAATCGTCCGAGATCCATATCGCAGCACAGTCTTCGATCGTTACTGCACCAATAATTTATAAATATTTAAAACGCGACGTAATTCACTATGTCGTATTTAACATAAATGGTAATTTATCGCTTATATAGACGTGCAGGGTACGGATCGCGTAAGGATGAGAGAAAATTGGTATATTGTTTAAGGCACCGGTGCGCGTTTAGTTCGTCCTATGTATACTATTATTTATTGTTGAAGCGTTTTACGAAGAAGAAAAACCGTATCCCGGAACGCTGCTGTGTAGGTTAACTATCGCAAGGAACCAGTGTAATATATATGTCTTACGCACTTGCTGCAAATAACACTCTGCAAGGTTATATTATACATATTAAAAAAAAAAAGGTTTTTATTTTTTTTTATTTTTAACGGTTTTCAGTGCACCGCAATGTGTACGGCCGCGGCGCATAGGTTTTATGTAAATGCGTGTATATTGCCAAAGTTTAGCCCTCCACAAGAAGCCCCGCAGATTAAACTTTGGCGTGTACCGTGCATAGAAGTAACGACCCCGAGACGGTTATAATGTCGTAACGCGATCATAATAAAATGTGTCTGCGGATTAGGTACCCGCGGTACAACGCCGCCGCCGTCGTGCAGTGGTGAGATTCGCGTGTGGAGAATATCGTCTTTTGATTGCGCTCGAAAAATATACGAATCGCACGCCGGGTTTTCGTACGACATCGCAACGGTGGTAATTGTTAAATATCGCATAAATTATCGTCGTGATAATGATGGATGCGCCGGGTGATTATTGTATTGTTCGTGCGCTATAGCCGGCCATGATTATACTACGTTTACCAAACGGCGAACGCGGCCGAAACAGCGTTACAGCCAAGGATAAGTCGATTGTGCGACGTTTGTGCAACAATCGAGTAGGTACATATGTGTACGTATCGTCTATCGTTTTGCCACACTCGGCCTCCAAGCCGATTTTTTGCGTTATTGATATCGTTTTTTCAATTGTTTCGACCTCGGTCCGCGCGCAATTTTACGATGCGTAATAATACCGTGTCACAATATGGATCTGCACGTATTTCACCGCTGCGTTACAGTACGATAAAACGCACGACACGTTATTTTAGTGTCGTGCATAGGCGCAGTATAAAAATCGGCAGTTTTCCAGCGTGACATCTAATGTTTTGTGTTCATTGTTAAGACACGACCCGAACCGCGTTGTGTGCACCGTTGAACGTTTTATCGCTACGTTTACACGCATTGTAATATTATAACATAATATGCTTTCTTTTATGCTTTTCGGAAGGAAAAAAACCGTTTATTGTTATTCGTATTTTATCGTGGTATGTTTATAATTTGTTTTCCATTCCGATATCGTATTAATTTAATCTCATTATATCATTTATACCACGCGCTTACAATGGGACTTGGTCGACTTGGTGCTGTTCGTGACAGCAGCGCACGCATTGCGATGTAGACAACGATAATATTCCATATGCACGTACGCGGGCGTGTGTAGACATTTCGGTGACCGGAATCCCGTAGCGGTTGTTCCTTCGACAAATGATACGCACAAATTCCTACCGTTTTGTTCAAAATCTTTGAGATTCGTTCGAATGATAAGGTTTTTTTTTCAATTTTTTTACGTATCGTTTTGATTTGGGACCATTTCGAAAAACCAAAGACCATATTATTATGTATAAGCATAGTGCCCAGAGATTTATAAGTATTACTTAAATAATACAATACAGTATAAACGTGGGTAAATCGTGTACAGGGTCATAATATACGATCTCGTATTGTATCGTGTGTAGTTTAATTAATTCAGTGTAATATCTTTTTAGGCGGTCCAACAAGTTAACCCTAGAGCGGGAGTCGGTTACCATTTTACCTACGTGCGCCGTATTATTTTTTCAAATGGTCATCGAAGGCCGCATAAGATATTAAAATAAACGTTATGGAAAATACAATTTTAATATCTGATACTTATTTATAAATATTTCGCCCCGTTATTCATGAGGAATAGGCAAATCCACAGTGAAACAAAAATCCCTCTCCTTCAAGACTGGATAAAAACACAGTTTAAAAACTTCCACACCAACCTCAGTGCATCCGATGGCGCACGATTCTACAACCTGGGAAAAAAAAAACGAAAAATCGACTACCAGACTCCAGTGAAGCTGAAGATCAAACTAAAAGTTATCACAAACAAATTGTTATTTATTAATTAATTTAGTTAATGCACATAAACTTGTAATAGCATGCAATATGCTGAAACATTTTAAAATTGAATATTTAAAAAATAAATTAAATATTGTATTGATATCAAATATCATATTATGAGTTTCGTTGTCTGAGTATAGTGAAAAATAAGCTCGTACTTTACAATCGTATAAATATAATAGTCATACGATCCAAAAACATTGTATGAAAAAGTTTGCAAATCAACAACGAGGTGAGACGTAAAATAAGAATTTAACCTATCACGAGAAATATTTGGGGGACCGCGGAAAAAAGTTACGAGGGTCACGGGTTGCCGGCGTCCGCACCGGAGTAGTATAGTGGAGAGAGCTGGAGCTGCTTTAACAATACGCGCGCTCGTAAATAAGTATACCTAATTACTAAGTCTAAACATGTGTTTCGGTGTATTTCCTTATTAATTACACAACCCGGGCTCAAGTTTTTAAATTAGTCGTATCTTAATTTCATTTCACCTCGGAACTATATCGTAAAGTATGTTTTATGTTTTCCGAAGCTAAAATTACGTTGTAATCATGGGATAAATACACCGAACGACTCGATCGTTAGCCATAAGACGTCTACACAATTATTGACTCGGGTATTAACGAAACGTACCCGCGCTAAAAGTTACCGTATTCGTCGTTTTGTGTCGACGTTTCAAACTCGAAACTTGTCCACACCGCAGTACCTACGTATTACATCGTGTACGCGGGGCCCCGTTTGAGCGTGTACCGAAATCGAACAAACGCAGATGTAGGACCTTGAATTATATTTCCCTTTTTATGAATATCCTGTGTCATTGCTCATATTAAATAATGAATAACAATGCATATCCGTTTAGTTACGTGATTACTATTAGGTCATTTCCGATTGACCGTATCGAATTTTCGGTACATAATTGGTATGGGACTTGCTTGCTTCATGCCCATATGATTACAAATAGGATCATAACAGGTGGTTTGATCTAAATATGATTGTTCGGTGCACGGTCGTAATGTAATTTATTATATTCCGTACTCCGCTCGGATATTTATTTATCAAGATATTATTATACGTCACCCTGCGTTAAAACTTAGGTTATGTGTATACGCAATTAATTATATTGTCAACAACATTAGGTGAACTTAAAGAACTTTAAGCATGAAACATTCTGAGAAAAGAAAAAAAAATGTCAAACCGATAAGTTTCACTCGAAAAATACCGAGATGCGAATGTTTAAACGATTAATCGTTAAAATAATAGTGTAGACGCGTTGCGTAACCGTATGCGCATAATATTGTAGCACATACTAACCTACTTTGTGTTGAAAATCGTAAATATGCTAATAATAGTAGCACAACACATACGTATGTGGTTGACTTGAAAACCATATTTTTCATTGGCCTAAGTCGATTCTTGCGTCGATAATAGAATGTATATACGTACATTTTACCTACTGGCGCGTTATATAAAAAGGAAAAACGTATATTACAGCTTTTCTGAAACTTTTTTAATAAATAAACTTTAAATGAAATTTAAGTTCACGATAGATTAATATTATTCATTTTTGTGTTTCAAAAAATGAATAATTTAAATGTTTACACATAAAGACATAAAAAGTGTCCTGAAATTTAAATATTATAATAAGCAATCAATAAACATAGTTTTGGTCTCTAGCTGTTAAAACGTGGATCATATAATTTATTTTTGGCATATTCTCGGCATCTACGAGAGTTTTTTTTTTACTCTTAAAAGGTCGTCAAACTCGCATGCGTTGTCTCCGTCGCACAAACGCAAGACATAACAAATCTACGTTTAGTAGTAGAACCAATGTTGTGTGGTTGGCTTTAACACTAGAGTAAATTGTTATCGAACTCAAAGGGAAGAACATTATCTGTGTTTTCTCGTAGGTTTTAACAATGTTTTAATTTCTAAGCGAATTGGAAACTTTTTTAAAATTGTTATACTTTACATAATCATAACTAGCTTAAGAATTAGAAAAACTTGCGAGAAAACACAGATAATGATGATCTTCCCTCTGAGTTCGATAGCAGGTCATTTAAATCGCACAAAAAATAAAAATTAGAAAAGTTAAGCGCAAAAATGGAAATTATAAAATTAATAATGTATAATACATACAAATAGTATACGATAAAATGAGCCGATGATTTTATCGTCGACGTCGATCATCGTAGTTTATGTGACATCACGGATCCTGTGTAACTATGCCCATTCAATATTTGGGGCATTTTTTTTCCTAGGGGTGTTCGAGGCGGACAAACGTTATTGTTGCCTCCACCCCTCACTCTTGTACGTCGTCGTTGTTGTTGTTTACGGGTCATAGTTTTGAATATGTGTCTTATAAGCGCCACGTATGTACATATAATACGAAGGACCAAGATTCCGGAGCAGGACCCTCGCGCGCGAGTGGACATTCGTAGGCAAACACACACAAGCACAAGCGCACACATGCACGATATACATACGTATGTTTGGAGACTGAATGCGGCGTCGACGGCGGCGGCGGCTACCCGACGGACGGACGGCGCCCTTAACCCGAACGGACACAAAGTGGACGTTTGACAAAACCGACCCTTTAGATTGTATTCAAATGACAGGGTCGGAGGGAAACAGGCACGAGACGGGAGGGTGGCGGCAGGGGCGGAGGGCAAAAAACTCGGAGAAAGGAACACAATAAAAATAAACCCGTCGGTAATATATATCCGACCCAATAAAAAGCGATATGACTTTTGCGGTCGAATATCCCTCGCCCGGCCGATTGTGACGCGTGAGGATTGCGTGTATACATGTACATGCGTGTATGCAAATCTCGGGGAATGCGCGTTATTGGATTCCTTCCGCCCGCGTTATTTCTTTTCAATTTCCGCGAAAACGAGCTCGTGCGCACGCGCGCCGGTGAAATTTTCGACCTGCGACAAGGGTGGACAGACGGACGGACGGACCGCCGCCGAATATAATATGTCATTCGGGGAGCACCACCGCTGCAATAATGTATATACGTACTCCGATGTATATAAAGCACTGCGCGCCTGACGTCTCCCCGAAGTATTACACTATTTCAAATATTCCACTATATTATTAAATATATATACGCGTGTGTGCGTGTAAATGTTTGTATACTTGTATACGTGTGCAACATTATTTACACATGTACCCGAACACGTGGTGGTGTATTACGGGGCTGCAGTTTATTTGTCGTACCCACGTGATGTACTTATGTATACGCTTTTTCGTCATGCCCAGGCACGATTCGCCTGTAAACGCAAATCGTGTCAGAGTCTCGCACCATACAACATCGATCACGTGTTTCGCGATTGCCTTCATTGAAAACATTGCACCTATAACGGGTTTGCATGTATGCAGGACGTCCCGTACGAAGATGGTAAACTACTGCAGTCATGTCTCCTGTGATCGTGAAATGACTACCTCACGTTTCAAAGTTAATTTAGACTTTAATTATTGTTTTAGCTTATTTATAAGAAAAAAAATTGAAGTTTGTTGGCTGACGAAAAATACATGAAAAATAATTCTGAAATTAAATATTTTGGTTTCGTATAAGATGTAAAGTGCGTTTATAGTTAATCTTCATTCGATCTATCCGTATAATATATATAACATACATATGCTCCTGGGCCTATATTTGTGTGTGTCCTATAGCACACAATATTCATCTCTGTTGCAAATTCATATATCGTCCTTTGGCACTGAAAAAAATGTCATATTGTTTGCATTTATTTTTACACAATTAAAAATTATTAGCGAATATAGTACAATGGTTAAATTATATAATTTATGAATGTCCAATAATCTTCTTTTTTTTTCAAATTAATTATAGTTCTCAGATAACTCAAAACCATCACTCGAAGTCTCGTACAACATAATATACCAGCAGTTTGCTACTAATAAGGTAATGTACTATACAATAGATATAATAGATCTACTGAAGTAGGTTTGGTATTCTTCTTACTCTTTTTATAGGTTTATACATAATATATGGCATACACATAGCACAGAGTGAGTTTTATTACCGGGTGAACCTTGAAGGCGATTTGAGGGAAAAAACATTTCGAATAATTCATTGGTTTTATTTTGCTATTTAATGAATTCGGATACGTCCGGCAACTGTTCCGTGCGATTTTGAGTCTAATAAGCGGTTTGCAATAGTATCAGTCACATTTTGGCTCGGAGAAGAGTTTTTTTTTTTCTATTGCTTTTTTTGGAAAACAAGAGTTTAACCTACAGACAAAACGTATAATTATGTAATACGGCAATGAATACTACCGAGAAAAAGTGTAACTTTCTTTGATTTCCTTCTCATTTGGACTATATCACATCACGGTACACGCGAAAGGTAAAGAGCATCACATGAAATAGCCACTGCTCGTATACGTGTTTTACATATTATTCTAATGTATACGATATAGTATATTATTATGTTACGCCTACGCACGTCATCGGCGTAAGCTACGAAAAGACACGAGCGGTACACTTGAGTATGTAGGGCGACAAAACGACTAAGGCTTTCGATAAACGGCACGCGGAAGCGGATTTACTAGAAACGCGAAGCCACTCTACTGGGTGTATATATATATGAAAGTCCCGAGAATACGATTTCCCGCACGTTCAGGAGGGGCGGGCGCTGTACGCATAGTAATATGGCTCGACGACGTTATCGGCAAATCTCATATTATACGTACGGAGACGAAAAATGACTTTCCGCGAGCTATAATACATGTATACATGTGTGTATTATTATATACATATATTACATAACATTAACGCGTTTGTACACTGCATATACGCGTAGGCGTGGCGAGCACGTAAACATATCAATAATATATAATGCGTAATAAAAGTAAGTGTTCGATCGCTGTCGCGGGACGCAAATCAAACACGGATTCCCACCGCTGTCATTGCGTTTTATTATTGTTATTATAACATGATAATCGTTTATTGTTACTGTACACGGAATTATCGTCATGTGAAATGCCACAAGTCAGCGCGGGGTCTATTGTTCGAATCGAATATATAGAACGTCATAGAGAAGAACCCGCGCGGGCCCCGTCGACCCGGCCGTAACAGCCGCGCGTAACGATTGTCGGTGTACAGCAGCCTGTATATACTTTATTTCATACGTATATACGTGTATACTATTTGTGCAGGAAATGGACAGACATTGGTAAATTGAAATGGGAAATGATTTCTAATTACGAACACATCGTTTTATTATTATTATTATTATTGTTGGATACAATATTTTATTGTATATCATATTTTCATATTATTCCTGTGTACGCGCGCGCGCGTGTGTGTGTGTGTGTATCTGGTCGACTTCACTCGTACCGGAAACGTCTTGTAACGACGTGTTATATACAATGAACAATTTTTATTTTACTTTTTTTTTAATGTTTAATATATATATATATATATACACATATTATATATTTATAAAAGCCACCCCTTCTTCTCCACAGACAATAGATGA
Organism: Periphyllus acericola; assembly: GCA_949715065.1. Lineage (NCBI taxonomy): Eukaryota > Metazoa > Arthropoda > Insecta > Hemiptera > Aphididae > Periphyllus > Periphyllus acericola. The sequence continues at coordinate 20,361,511 of OX454270.1, read as the reverse complement.
AAAATCGTTTTTGTTGTATTCGCGCCCACGATTTTACATTCACAATGAACGGTTGTCTTAAGGTTTTGTATTATTATTATTTTTTTTTTCTCACCTCTGCCGCCGTCGTCAAATCCCTCTCGTACACTATGCAGCACATCAGTATATGCACGCGCGTTCGTATTATTGAAAGGGTTGCGGAATTGGAATTTAATTGGGAAGGACGGCGGCTGCTGCTGTGAACAAAACGGCGACGACGACGACGACGACGACGGTGCCTCCCACCTGAACAATTTTCCAATCCTTTAACACAATAGACTCATTACTCGGTTTTTGGCATTTCCAACGGCCTCTACTCGTCACCGTGCTCGCACCCCGTCCGCCACGCTCGCGCACGTCACCCCCACGCCCGACCGTCCGTGTTAAACAATGGGCTGATTATATAGAGTAGTACATTATTATTTATTCCTTAAACGAATATTCTCTCGTTCTTCTCGGTAATTTCATTAAACAAAAATAATATTACGCGCGTTCGATTATAACGTAATAATTTAACCGTCTTTTAAATTCGACGCGACACAATAACTCGAGAACGCCGCGTACACAATGCCGGGCCCCGTGATAATGCGTATACGTATATAGGCGGTGTGAAGTCGTCGGATATTGCGCACTGGCTGTACGGGAAAGAAGTATAAACGGTTTACGGTTGACGTTTTAAAAGTTTTACACACCGAATGGACCCACTCTGCGTACGGCTGCAGTACATGGTACCGAAAAACGCCGTGGATCATTGACCCGCAAACCTTTTTATTTGTAATATATTTTTTTTACAAACGTGCGCCCCATACTGGAAAGGCATAATATTTCATAACGATCGTGTGCGCTTTGTTCGTCATCTGTGTCATGCGTAAGCGATATATTATTTGTCACCAATCGAACCGATAATTAAGTCTCTCCTCATCAGTATAGGGTTAACTCCGAGTGGTTTATGATTAGAATGACTTGATTTTTACCTATTTTTGGGGGGGGGGGTCGCGACCCTTAAGACGTCGAGAATTCACGATGGTATATCGGATTGTCCTATCCTCATACTCTGTCGTTCACCGACGTAAACTGCAGTTATGTGTGTCGTATATTACGCAGAGTGATTCGGCATTTGATTTTGTATTGGTATCGCGCGAAATGCGGGTTATACCAACAATGCCTCGAAAGTTTACCTTGTGTATCGTTGTGTAAATTGTAAACACGCACGCACATACACACATATTGTATGTATACATGTAGAAACGCGTTATGCACCGCAGGAATATGTTATCATAATAATATTAATAGTACTTCAAACGAGGCGAAATGACGACCATCGCACATGTCACGTCGGTATTTATACGGTTTTGTATATTAAATATTTTCCATGTTTCGAACGCCCCGCGATTCCCGTGAACTCGGAATTCCGACGCTTACGGCGTACACATGCGATACGCGCGAGGACGGATACAATATTATTGTCGTCATTCCGTTTGCCTCGGGAAAAAGATTCCGACGACCGCGAGAGCGGCGGCGAACGACGTATTTTTGCCGATATTGCAGTCTGCTGCTGCGCGCAGGTACAAAGCGCCGATCCCGTGCTGCGGTAAGGGCTAGCGGAGGGCTGAACGAGGGAGAGGGTGCGTTCCGCGGAACAATATATATGTGCGTACGACCGGCTAAATGCACATGACTCGACACCGCGGGTAAATTACTTCCAGTGGATTGAATGCGATGGTTTGCTGCGTCTACTACGCCTCCGCCCGAACGCGAAACGGTACCGAACGTCCACCGATAGACTTACGAGCCCCCAGGACATAGCTGGATAGACGACTGTATCTGCGCTAGATACTCTGGAGTTTCCCGATCAACATCTATAGCCCCGACGACGTGGATCTCCGAGGGCTGTCGTAAAATATATATATATTTATCAAATCACCAGCACGCATGACGTTTCGTGCTTAAATATGGTAATCAGATGCGTACGCGTGATTATCAGACCACGGCGTCGATCAATGATAGGCCGAATGACACGGGCGGACACGACACACACGGAAGTACTCGATATTGTTAAGATGTCAAGGTGCCCGCGCTAAGATGAAATAATATGTCAACCGACGTCATGTGCGTGATGATTGAACGCTGACGTCTTGAGATGTCTCTATCCTTGTCGTACAATACCGTACTCGATATTTAAGCGGATTCTGCTAAAAACGGAGAAATTAGGCTTGCATAAAGTATACCCGCAGTATAATAATATATCGCACGCGTATTAATTTAAATGTTTTTGAATTAATATCGAACGATGAGAATGAGTAATAGACTTGTGGTATAACGATTTAGAAAACGGTTTTTTAATGCAAAGTAAATAGTCATGCCCACGTACTATAACATTTTCTATAACATCACAGTATTCTGGATACGAGTAAAATCTTAAGTGATCAGTTGACTTCGGAACGAATTAAAATCTGCTATCAAAATGTTTTCTTCAAGGCCGCGGAGCGTTTCGGAAAAATAGAATACGTCTTAATTATCATTCTACGTCGTGCGCGTGATGAACGTGAGTCACTGCATTCAATCACCTCTGTACAGTTGATATCATATACCTAAATATATGTGTTCGTATTAATCATTACCACGAGCACGACGATTAATATCGGCTGCAGCTCTCCCATGGTGGCACACTGACGTTTTTTGTTTTCTCACTTTCGGCGACGCTTCTCATGAAATCTTACCCCTCCCCCAGCCGCATCGACCAAATAAAATATAATAATAATGATAAAACGCATGAGCGTGTATACCTATATGTTATTGTGATCATAATAAATATATCGGGGTCGTTCGTATTAATAACATGGTCGTCGTGAAAACGTATAAGCTCCGTAGGTAATCCGACTAGTTCGAACTCTTTGTCTCATCGTGCGTACGCGTACGTATATAATACTGCATAAAATACCTCGCGCTGTCGGTCAGGTGGCGCCGGTGCCGAATACTCTACACCAGCGGTTCCCAAACTGTGCACCGTGGTGCCCTAGGGGCACCGTGATCACTTTCTATGGGCACCGCGGTCTACCAAACAGTTTAAAATGTATAGATTTTTTTCGTTATTATTTTCGTAAAAACTTTATAGCAAATAATGTAATATTTTCTATTGTATATTCGTTTATATTTTTATTTGTTTATTAAAATGCATTTGTTTATAATATTAAATTAGCTGTGTAGCTTAGAATGCTTAGATTGTATTAGGTTTAGTAAAAACGGTTATCAATGAGTAATTTTTATTGTTCTGTCTCTCTCATGTATATACAGCAGGGCACCGTGGCTAACTTGGGGCCGCTAAAAGGGCACCGCGGAAAAAAAAGTTTGGGAACCGCTGCTCTACACGATACTATACCGTGCGGTCCCACGAATAAATTACCGACGAATTCACGAAATGCATTTCTCGGTCCAAACATGTTATGACGCGCATTGACGACGGATCGCAGGGTACGCCGGACAACCGAAGCGGCGGCACCAGCTACCCGATGTGTTTTCCTGTTTTTTTTTTTTTTTCCTCCACATTTTCCTCCGAAGTTTACGACCCAAAGCGTTACACGCGCGCGATGGACGTACACGTTTGTATTGTATACATTATGTATGCGATACGTATCGAGTTCTGTACAGGAGGTGCCTCACGGGCCGCGCAGACGACTGTAACGATCACACGGCGACAGTATTCGAGAATAATACAAAACACACGACATGCACGCGTATAAATACGACGCGTCGTCTACACATGGGTAGGTGCACACGTTGTGCGTTACACGCGGGGAACACCGACGGGGGTATATTACGCGTATAATATGGGTTGTACGTCTACGTATATAAATTAAGAAAACTAATGACGGTGTGCGGCCCCGTCTCCCGCGGGGCGACCGATTGTTTTTGACGGGTTCGTCTGCGATATCGGAATACCATGAAGAAAACGCTGCGGCCGTGGACTTTCACGACGAAAAAACAAAGCGATAAATATGACGTATCGTGGACCGTGAACACGTGTAATCCGATCTCCGGGGTCGCGCGAGGTCCGCGGCGGGACGCGTAAAAAGTCGAAAAGCCTGTTTAGGGGACATTCACGTTTTTATCAGTTTTCCTCGAAAACCGTCGTCACCACCTCCGTACCCGTGCGCGCACGTCGATTTGCTCACGAAAACTTCTGTATAATGTGCCTCCGCCGAACTGGCACTAGCCCCACGCCTTTTGACATGTTTCTCGTACCAAATGCGGCGGGTATCGGCAACGTTTACACGACAATAATTGTTGACACCGCGGTGCGCGTATCTCGTGTGAAAATAATCATAGGAAAACCGAGCGACATGAATCGTAGTCTTATTTTTTACTCATAAACTATGCACCATACTCGTACGTATGTCGACGACCGCACAACGAACCTATAATAATTTCGAGGATGAGATTTCATTTCAGATGTACAGTGTGTTCTATGGCTCGCCACGTGATTCCGAACATTTTTTCACACCGAGACCATTCACCGTTCTTTTATCCCTGTGGCTCAAATTCGCTTGTTTATTTCTGTACTTTACAAGAGTTGTACGATATTATTATCACATTGTTATCATACGTCGACTGAATTCGGTAGCCACCAAGACAGAACCCATGCACCTGCATGCAGTTTATGTACTTACATTTTTTTTAATTATAATTTTTTTTAAACTCTATCGTGACATTTGAACCTTTTAGCAGACGGTTTTTGTTTGATTTAATCCACAGCGACCAAGATGGTAACTTTTTGTGAAAGTCTTCGGAAAAAAAATGTCATCGAAAACCGTAACGTTGCAAACAATCGCATTGTTTTATCAAAGTGTAATATAAGACTTCCTATTCTTGTACCGGCTCGTAGATTTATCGTATCGCTTGAATTTGACGTGACAACCTCGGCGACCGAATTCGGGACACTGGACCTAAAAAAACGTTTGCCACCCCTTGGTACACAGCACGCGTGCTATACACTTATACACGACGTACGGACGCGTACGTATAGAGTAACTCAACGTTTATTATATACGACCGGCTGTCATATATATTATAATACCGTGGTATATGGTCGTACCTATCTACCTACCTACCTACCTACCTATACATATATATATATGTACACTATTATTGTAATATATTATGTGTATACGTTGTGTAGGTGGTAAATAGTCAAAGGTGTATTATATATCATATGGTGTACATAAATAATATATATTGTACTCGGTCGTTGCGAGGGACGCGTTTTTGTCGAAGTACTATTTCAATACGCATCAATTACTGGAACAATTAAAACTATAGGTACGCGCGCGTCCATCGTGTGTGTGTGTGTGTGTGTGTGTGTGTGTGTGTATGTGTGTGTGTGTGTGTGTGTGTGTGTGTGTATGTGTGTGTGTGTGTGTGTGTGTGTGTGTGTGTGTGTGTGTGTGTGCGCGTGTGCGCGTGTGTGTGTATTGTGTATAGGTAGACTTGGACGTTATTTTAAAAATAACCGTGTTATTATATAACGCGCGCTGGTATATATTGTTTTTGGAACAAATCGTATTGTAAAACAATGTCTCCACAACACTTTTCAAAAAATAAATTAAAAAAGACGATTTTTAAAAAGACATCATAACATAATGTATACGCATACAGATTTAAATAACAGTCGTATTCCTTTGTGTGTTCCACTCTAATGTCTTCTAAACCTAATTTATATTTCATTGTACAGCTAAACACGAACAAAAACATAAAGTTTTTAAGGCTGAAGTCGCATTTATCATTTCTATTTGAATTTATACAATTATTATTATTTAAAAGAGATAATGCACTGCTCGGTTGACGAGAATGTACGTTACACTGTATGGAGTGTATCTTTGTCCATACAAATACATTTTATGATTATACGCTCGTTAACGGTGTCACTTGCCTATTATATAATGTATTAAACAATGTACACACGCACAGCGCTTTGAAATCATCGAACTCGTCGCATATAAACGCGTACACGGTTCGGTGAGGCGGAGTGCTGTCTCACAAGCGACATGTACTGCAGGTTATGGGCTTCTGGTGACCGAAGTACGACTATCGCACGCGGACATCCAGTTGAAATGGTTTTCGATTTTTTCACCGATTGTAATGATCGTTATAAAACGACAAAAATATATGTTTCTCGAAACAGGCGAACTTCTTAGCAGTTGTTGTGCATCCGCGTACCGGTTAGTTTTGTACTAAAACCCAAGTAATGATTTTTGGACCATAGCCAGCGGAGTTTTCTTAATTTAATAATCACATTAACCCGACGACGCTTACCTTTGATTCGATTACGGGTTCCCTCCGATTTCACAACGCACCCGCGTGCGTTTATACGAACAACATGCCGGGACCACCACCGCGGCGTTTAATCATCTCGTAAAACAAATAATTAAAACCCGGGCGAAACTCCTAGGTCAGGCGAGACTCCGCGGTCGGGTGAGATGAAGGGACGCGGGTGAATGATAATGCTGTAGGGGTCTTTTAAACTTGAAACCTATCTACCATTGTCCATTGCTTTTGAAAAAAAATAAGGTTGTGATCGAAAGACGTCGGGTGGATCACATTATATTTCTAAAGACAGTCGACATAGAAGTGTGTAGAGCCAAATGTTAGGTACTATTGTTCTAACTCCTGCTTAAAAAAAATTTTTTTGGAAATTATTAAATGTCTATTATAAATGCTAATATAAGAAATCAGTAAATGTTTCGAAATATTAACAAAATAAGTAATAAGATGGTGTACTAAAAATTCGTTGTACTACTTTATTTCGTCAACATTTTATGTTCTAGCGAAATTTTCTGCGACTTTCCGGTAAAACCATTTTTATCGGCTACAAAGAAAATCTTATAAAATATCTTGTATCCCTGAAACACGAACATGCCATTTTAAAACATCTGCAGATAATCTGGCCAGTTCAATAGAATAGTGTGTGACAAAATGCTATAGGCGGTACAGTTAGGATTTGAATCTCGATCTCAGTTAAAAGTTATTCGCAATTTGTTCTCTGTTTTTCTCGATTATTCGGACGCCTGTATAGAAATTTAAGAAATTACCCTCTCAAAGTACCAACTATTTCCCATTGATCTCCCATGACTGCGATGATCGAAGCAGTCCTTCTGGTCGAAATCGGATACACAGTCACTAAAAAAAAAACCCCAAATCGCGGTAAAACCAATAAATTCCTCCTCGTTTCACTCAAAATCTAAAAGAGGAGATAAAAAATTATAATGTTATAAACGAATAAATAAAGACGCGTTCAGTGCACGGGCTTCAATACGCGTTAAGAAACAGACACTAACGATAACATTATGCGCTTGCGTACTTGTATGCATATACATGTATAATTACGTTTTTGCGAACTGCGCTCTGTAGTATATGATATATTGCAGCGGGCACTGCACATATATTATGCAGGTATTTCGCATACAAGACGTTGTACAACACGCATTCGCCGTTGACGTGGGCGGTGGAGATGTGAAAATTATGGGCTGAAGAAGATATTATTGAGCATGTGTATAAATGAAATAAAAAAGCCCGCGAGGCTCGCAAAAGGACGTTAATAATGATTTGAGGCAAGAAAAAATAAATGGTAGTTGAAAACTATTGAACGCGAGACCGCTTATTCATTATTAAATACGTCCAATATAAACGTCATCGTTATAATAGGAACGCTGCCGCGTCAAAAACCATTTGACGAGTCTTTGTGATTCAGTATTGTACAGGTAATAGTATATATGTATAATATGGAAATGTCTTGCGCCCCTTCACCTACATCTAGAGCCGGCTATCCGTATATTGTAGACTAATCCTACGCGAAAAAAAAAAAACATGACGAACTAATCATTTTTAGTGTCGTGCAGTCGGATTCGGCTGTTCATATAATATATACCGGGTGTGTTTTTCGACGAGTATTTTCTCGGCGAATTCGCATGTGATTTTGAACAATCGTTTTTAAGATTTTACTCTTCATAAATATGTATGATAAAAACGTACCTATATTTTGCATTCGTCGCTCTGGGTCAGAACGTTTTTCCAGAAAAATTCCATATTATATACAATACCTAGTTAGAAAAAATAGAACATCGAGCCAATGATGATCAGGTTAATATCGACGTACGAATGCTACACGCAATATAAGCTTTAAAATATGTCAGTATAAAAAATTACTGTACACTATATCGTCTCATGTTCGATCGTAACGTATCAATATCTTAGAAAAATGTTTGGATCTTTTAAATAGAAAATTCAAAACGACAGCTTACAATTAGAAGTTAATAATATAATATTGTTATCGAATAAAAGAGTTAAAAATTTAAAAAGTTCTTATTCAGTAAAAAAAAGAAAAACATAGTTAGGTATACCACAACAATTTGCGCGTTTTAAGTATTGACGTATAAATGCGTATTGTACAATGGTAAGTGAAGATGATTACAAATTTTCAAAATCACTCATTGATTGTCTGGAATAATGATGGCCTGTTGTTAAAAAGGAAAAAATCACCCTGTATAATATTATGTATATTTATCTGTACAGTTGGCGTTTAACTGTGTGAATATGGCTTTCAGCACGAATGATATTATTATTTTCGAGTGTGGGCAGCTCGGCGTCGAAAATAAAAACAATCCCACAGCCATATATATTATATTATTATACATACTGCAGTACTATACTATCCGTACACAACCGAATAGTTTTATTTATATAATATCAATTCGATACTTTCGCAGAACTGCGCGTTGGCATCCGTTGTTCAATCTTCAGGATAGCCTTAACATCGAGATTTTTTTCCCGTATCATAATAATAATATACTACCGCACTTTAATTTAATTTAACCAGAACTTTTGTTCAGAATGCGGTCCTTACAACATATGAAAATCTAAATCCTAACGAAATGCTTGGTTTCTTAAATAACTGACTACTTATAGTGTACGGGGACTTAAGCTCAGCTCAATTTGGGGGATGTGTGAAATGTGAATAACGCCTACAGTAATAAAGAAAATTGTTCACATCAATAGTAACTTTTTAGAAAAATGACTTTCCTAAAGGTACATATTATAATAAGTTTACGGTGTTGTGTGTGTGTCGGGAGAACGGCTAATAACAAGTTTATCCACTGATTTTGGCTAATATTTTAATTTTGAACCTTAAATCCACCAGTAGTTAACATCATCCAACTGCATATTTCTAATGATTATCTAACGTTACCCATACGAATAGTTTAACGACATAAGTCATACAAAAATGTTTCAATTGAAATATAGGCGTTATAAATTATCATTATTTTTTTTTGCAAAATGAGCATTAGATTAGATTTTATATTGCTTGTTTTTTTGTCAAACATGAAAAACTATTATGCAATCTTGAATCCCAAGACAAATATAAGATTTTACAATTACATGCCTTATTAATACACCGAATGCAGACCAGTTTTGCAATAAATTTCAATTTTTAAGTAATATCGAAATACACAGCACAACTGTGTACAATTATTTTGAATGCAGGTACAACGTATGATTTGTATTGTTGCAACGTACTTGGTTTATTGTAATTGTTAAAGGTATTTTACTTACCACGTGTACGGCCCACGCGCACCCACCAATCCAGGATATCAATAGAAATTTAAATTTCAAAATATTGTATTATTGTATACTTCAATTCGACACTAGTTTCAACTGTATGACTAATGTTATTACTTATTTAGTCATTTGTCCGGTAGCGGTAGGATATTGTTAACTTTATCGGCTAGTAAAGAGATTATCCATTTGTGTTTGTTTGGCTCAAGTCCGACATTCTGTCATTAGCCAAAAGCTTTAGTGAAACTTATGATTAGCCGTGCTTCGGACATAAGCCGTAACATAAAATGATATTATACTCGTTCTCGCGCATGCGCGTTGCAATTAATATTATTATTGCTAATAACTGTTATATACGTGCGCAGCTTTTCGTACTTGTTTACCGTTTCGAACGTTCTTCTAATCGACAACCGCGATCTCCGACTGATCGCGTATTAGTTTTAACATCATAATACGGGGTACGTCGCGGGACGAACGACTTTTTTTTCTTCTTCCACTCGTCGTCGTTCTATATCACCGGTTCAGATGATCGAAATCGTCCTACGTCCAGGCCCGTAACTCCTGCGTCTTGTACACGTATAATAATAATAGTAAGTCTTCGCGCGCGCATACGTAACTTCCCGTAAAACTAGTTCTTACGTTTCATCGTGAGCCGCGGCAAAAAGCAAATTATATTATATAGGTACATGCGCGCTTCGCATTGTGTCCGACGTATTACGCGTATAGCTGATGCTTCTTCAACAATGGTAAACTATGAATGAAATAGTGCTCTTGCAGTATGTCCGAATGTACGAGTGTCTACGACGTTCGGGTCGTGTGCACCGTTGAGGTTATTGTGGAACAAAAAAAAAACCGTTTCATTCATGTACCGCCGGCTGCCTATTAAATCTCGATCGATTCGATTGTTAACGAAATCAACGCCCGTGTGTTATGATAATAACAGTACTCCGTGTTAGCCGTCAGCGTTAACAATCGTCGCGTTCGTGTTTTACGCATGTTTCACGTTCGATCGGTGTAATAAAGACACGCGTAGACAATGTACGTATATTGTCACGGTTATACGTAGTGATTATGTTTTTTCGAACTCTCTGCGGACAATGTTTTGAACGGGTCGTTATAAGTCGTCCTTGTCGCGCGCGGTCACTATTCCAGTAAAGGAAATACATTATTTCCGTCATATTTTATTTGACGAACGATACAACATGAAACTGTTGAACACTTAAAGCTTAGTAAATGCATTTAACCGCTATTGCGTTTCACCTTTCGTTGCTGCTATTTCGGGAAATTTTCCAAAGGAAATTCCCCCGTCGCGGTGTACTAGGCATTAACACGGACTCGTTGAAAGCGCGGTGGCACTTCACAGGCAAGTGTACGGGCGACGGATTTGATAATTGAATAGCGATCGAAATCTTAGAAATCGTAATCTTCCGGAGGCCTTTGAATGTTTAGGCGTAGGTTATGTTTAGTGTGTCAAAACCACGAATAATTTCAATCAAACGTGGTGCGATGTCAATTGATATTACCAACGGCGGCGTTCGCAGCGTTAACATGCGCTTACAACATCATAATTATACGTCGTATATGATTGGAATAAGGGTGCCAACTGCCAATAGCGCGTTATTGGAAACGTTTTTCGATATTTGTACAGCGCGTATGTACTGCAACTCAATCTAGACACCGGCTGCGTTACACACTATATTGCATTTACATACCATACGTGAAAATATTCGGTAAATGTTTTTCGGTTTTAAGTTTAAAATGTTATAGAAAATAATCACTCTTATGATTTTCAAGGTAGGCATGCAAAAATCAACATAAAAACGAAACTATCGTGTCAGCCTTTTCCCCGAATCGACCTACTATAACTTGTAAACGAAACTAATTCGCTCGTACAGTTTGTACTACATGTACGAGTGTATATATTATAATATATACAACGCTGTTTTATAATTTATTTCTAACGATACTCCGATAAAGTTAAGTCTGTGCACGCGTTAGATGTACAATATTATATTATAGCAATAAAAACGATTTGAACTTTGTACGTACACATGTGAGGTACGTACCGCTTTAACGTACAAACTCGATATATTATAAGCTATGTATATATTCATAAACCAGTTTACCGAAAACCGACGGTGTCGGACGTTATAAAAAAAAAGAAAAAATTTGAAAGAGCAATAAATATAAAGATTATTCGATGTTATCTGCGACGACTTTATTATGCGTATTATACGCTCCGTGCAGGTACGGGGCGGTGCACAATTTTGAGTGATATCGACAAAAACTCATTCACCCACACTGTGCGCCCGTCGCTCTCGGGAAAACCTGAAATACAAAAAAATTTCGTCTGCGCGACGAACGATTTTTTTATATTATTTTTTTCGTCTTCTCGTATGCCGCCGACGCGTTATTATTATTGTTATTGCTATCGGTACACGTGTATCGACTTGATCTCCGCGCGTCGTCAGCTCCGTGACCCCCGTCGGTATCGGTGTATTTGTTTCGCAATTTTTTTTTTTCTATCGTTTTCCCATTCCGGCCGAGGTGAAAATGACAAAAACGCGACGCCCCGACCGTACGCGGTGCGCACATTACGCGTTTCGAACAATCGACGTATTTGGAATAATTTTTAATATCGGTCGCGCAGATCTCGCGCCGCACGCATATAAGTGTACCTGCGTTTCCCGAACAATAGGGACCTATGTATCTAATATTTTTCGGGCACAGCACACGCGCGCACAATCGGCCCACCCGATCTCGGACACATGTTTTCACGGCAACGTCTTGTTCTCGCGCGGAGACGTTCGTGGCGGGTCCCCCGTGCAGCGTGCGGTGCGGGATATTTTACGGGCGACCCGATCGCCGGCGACTATCGCCGTGCAATATACACACGTATATCTGTGTAGTATCATTATTATTATTATTAATACTTATTCTATTATTTACCGCCCCGCACGCCGGCGCGTGCGTGTGTACGGAATTCTTCGCCGGCAACCTGCAGCAAAAGCAGCCTAACCTTTTCTCCCTCGTAAGCGGGCTCGCGTACACACACGTACGCACGGCGTGTAATATACAAACAGACGTAAGAAATTAAAAATGGAAAGAAAAAATAAAAAAAAAACACTGAAAAATATGCCCCGGGGTCTCCGAGTCGGGGTGACAGCCAATTGACGTGGATACCGAGATGGCGGCGGCGGCGGCGGCGGCGGCGACGGAATATATATATGTATATAATGTGTGCGCTCTATAGATTAATATTTTTTTGTTCGTCGGCGAGCGCACGCACGCGCTACAAGGTAATATAATGAAATTACGAAAAAAAAAATATAAAAATAACTTGATAATATTTTACAGCCCGGATAGCATCGACGTCGTTTATTATGTCCAATAACATTTTTTCGGGGACGGAATATAAAAATGTAGTGGTCTATAATTCTCTGTCCTGCCCTGTCTACCCTCACCCCAGCCTGTGTGTCTGTCATTGTGTGCGCGTGTGAGTTTGGTTTCCTCGTCGGAATATTTTGTTGTCATACTATTATTATTATGCACACGAGTAATATACCACATTCTCGGGGGGTGGGGGGTATGCGCTTCGGAATCCGATTGGGCCCAGCGGCGGTGATTGACGCGTCGATGGTGTACGCGCAGTGTTGTCGGCGGATGCCGTCAAACGCGCGGGAAGAAACGAACGAAAATTGAAAAAAACAATGAAGCGATCGGGCAAAAAATAATATTCGTACACACGTAATCGTAATCGCGGGTTTTTTGCTTCGCGCCCCGTTGAAACGTTGCATAAAACGACGATGATACGTTATAACGTGTGTACGATCGATCATAACGTAACACGATTGTCTCTCGTAAGCGCGTGTGTATAAAAACAATCACCACTGCGTCGACGGAAAAAGGGTATTTAAAAACGCGTGTACACACGTGTAATACTGCTTACGCGGTGCGTCACGTGTGGCGCGTGTGCACGAGAGGAGGACACGTGTCGACGGCGTTTCCTAGTCATCTTTTTTCACCGCCGAAATGTCCTTTTACGCCTTTCCAAATATTGACAATGCGCGCGAACATTATGAAGGTCAATTTCGGGGATAATCGCGTACAACACTAACGACAATAACGACGACAACGATCAAAATCGCCCACACACAACATACGCGTTTAATATCCACACACGCGTACAGCAGTGCAGAACACCAGCGGTAAAAAAAAAAATAACATCGTAGAGATACTGAAATCGAGATAAACATCATGTACGAATCTAATTACGGTATTTATGACGTCACACGGACGCAGTTTATTTTTTTTTTAAACGTTTTAATCGCTGATGTCGGCGGCATTCGGTACTCGCAGCCCCCCGGCCCCCGACAGGGTTTCTAAATCGGATTTGCGATTGATATGCCACGTGCGGCCGCCACTCGGGTACATACGTATGGAAATCGGGTTTCCGCGACCATCGTGCACGGGGCGGTCTTTGAAATCGTTCGCGAGGGCCATCAAAATAATTAACGCGAAAACACAATAATATTATTTAACATTGTAATTTTTATAGTGCGCTACCGCGAACTTTTGTAAAAAAAACTATTAACATAACTTTACAATACATAATACGCGGCGTAAACTGATTGAATCGCAAACACGTATCGCGATACGTAACATTTAATAACATAATATATGGACGTGCGTCCTATTTTTTTTTTTTAAGGACTTATATTGGTGTTTAATATTTTTTGAAATTCAAACGAAACCTACCCGTTTTCGTGTGAACGTTGATCGATGTATACACAGCTTTCACATCGGCGGTCGCGTAAAAAATCTGGTAAATATCGTGGGGCACACAGCGTTTACGTTAAAATATATGCGACGTAATGACGGCGTACGCAGGGACGCGTTACGCTCGTTGATTTCACAAATTGGCCACATCTGTTTCGACTGCCGTTTCGCCGTCTAGGTCCCTTCGAACGAACACGTACAAGTGTCTATTGGACGGACGTGTAATATTTTCATGCACCGGAATGCAGTGTAAGTATGCATTATACTAGGCCGAAGACGACAAAAATATATAGTGCCGACGCGGCGGATTCTTTTATGTAGCTTGCGAAAAGGGAACCGGAGAGAACGTTTTGCTCGTTTTTCGCGAAACCCACACACGCACACACGCATGGCTTCGATTGTCGTCTTGTGTAGGGCTCACCCGGTGGATGCGAGCAGCTGCGCGAGTAAACATCGCCCCGGAGCACAAGTGGCCGAACGACAACAGTTTGTTCAAAGGCTACGACGGTATACTGCGTATAGGTACGTGTAACCTGTAATCGATTTAGTCTTTCGATTATTATTTATCTTATACAACCGTACGCGTATATATTACAACGCGCGCGCCATCGCGATAATATTGTCAAGTATTTTTCGTTGTTTGCTTCCGCTGCAGGTGATCGCCGTATAATGTACCCCCACGACGTTTACATTTCACGACAATAATAATATCATTTAGATCAATGGTGTATTATACGTAAACACCGAACCCCGTGCAACAATGATAATAATGTGTAGGCACTTGTAATATCGTTTATGCGGATACTCGCGTGTCGCTTCAATGTCCACAAATTGTGAACGCTAATGCGCAGCATAAATGTTTCACCTTTCGATGTTCCAGTGCGACGTTTTTATTCGATACAACCGGCGCTAAACAAATTTAAATGCTCGTTAGATTGGTATACCTACTCACAAATGATAAATAGTTTATTTTCAGCGCACAATGATAATAATAAAATAGCATCCCCTAATAATTGAACAATTTAACATTTTCATCACTACACAATAAAATGTTGGTAGAAAACTGTCAAATATATGTTTATTATATTTTAATACATAAAGTGAAATTCGTTTGAGACGCACCCACTTAATGCGCTGTCTTCTGTCGACACATATACGGTCCTAGACATTACCTATATAATACTGCTTACTGGTCGGTTTAAAACCCTCCTGTTATAAGATGCTTGGTTTTCAATATCTCATCGGATAAGACTCTCTTTTTTTCAGCAGAGGACGATAATATTATACAGTTATTCAGTGAAGGAGTAAAGAAATTATAAATCATTTTGTTTACGTCGACGTTTCAACTGATAAAGCGTATAATACATTAATAGTGTTTAAGGTTTAGCATTGTTCAGTTCGTTGCTACTGGCTAATGCAAGTAGAATAAAATGTAAGGTGGTATCGGTTTCGGACAATAAACTGTTAATTTTTAAAAAGATACGATTCGTCGCAGGAAAATCAAAACCAAAGAATATTGCTGATCGTACTTTAAAACTTCCTGCAGCAAAAACAAAAATAGAGACTTTCTTTGCTTGCACACAAAAAAAGACGATAGGTACAATGTTTTACCTGTTAAGTTTTGTTTTCACTGCTTTTGCAAACAACACCATATTTTAAGCACTTATATGTTTTCTTTCAATTTCCCCTTATAATAACCCTTTATCGCTGAATACGTCCTTTCGAGCTGGTCTCTTGTCTTAAACGAGACTTACACTTACTGTATATTATAATCATTTTTGTATAAATGATTTAGTCAAATGCACATTCGATTTCAAAGCCTTATCTGCTTTCAGTATTTTGAATCACGAATTATTTATAGCGATACAATTGTCTTATACAATATTATATTATCATATAGACATCACACGTATTACATATCTATACTTTTTCAGGTGTGAACGGTGGAGTTAGCAGTGAACGTATTTCCCTGGTATAGCGACAGACGATACGACACCAACGGATGGTCCTTATTAATTTCAATGCGTTATATACTGTCCAGTGTCCGCATATATGAAACGAACAGGTTGGTGTAAATAGCTTTTCGTGCGGCCCAAACAAGATTTTGCGCTCCACGGTCAAGACCACAGCACTCGAAAGTAAGGCTATACGTTAAATCATTATATTACCATAAGCAGCATGCATTAATAGTACGGATATGTAATATATATATATTAGTTTATATGATACATTTTTATAAAACATTGGCTTATATTATATCTTTGACTGAATCTGACACGTTATATACCTACAACTTATGAGACCCATGTGCATTAAGACTTTATTTTTTCACAGGAAGGGGTAAACATCTTGTCCCATCCCCTCTCTCTGCTCCTACTCCTCCCAATAGGTGCATTATTATCGTGAGATAAAACCCATTGGCTGTATATTGTCACACAATCGCTAACAGTATGTTTTCCGTTTCGTACTTGAAATAATAAATATGTTACGTGTTATAACGGTAGGTCAATCATTGTTGTTGTAATTTTACTTTTTCGAATACTATCGTGATGAGGATCAAATCCATTGGCTCACAATGTGGTATTGGTATGTGGTGCTTGTGCGCGCGTACTCTCACTAGTCACAACGGATTTGGACGGAATATTAAATTTATGTTGTGTTTGTGTACTTTTCGTCTCAGTAATCTTTTTAAAATTTCGGAGATATATTTTTATGTATAATACGGGTTTCTAGCAATCTGCGTGTAACGCGCAGATGTTTTTGATCGTATAATAGCGTCTAGAGAGGGAAATAATATTTTTAATAAAACAAACACGTTGCAAATTGTACGGCGTATGCGGTGTGCTGAGGAAGGAAAAAGTTAATTTTCGATATCTAACGGTGCCGACACAACTCGTGTTGTATACAAATATAGTAATTCGATGTGTGACGTAAACCGAATAATTGTGATTCGTATCTGTAATTGTCAATTGATATAACGCGAGTCTCGCGTAATCGATCATTGTATCAATAAATTAGATTGGATCGGTGCCCGCACATTCGATCTGTGCAACGAATTACCATTGTAGTAAACTAGTGAATACCACTCGTGCATTTGGAAGGAAATTGAAAAATATGTCGTCATAATATATTGTATTATACTTTCGACCATTCAATTTCACCAGCGAAAAAGTTATATAATATTGTTAACGTTACAATTGAAATATATATTATGTTGAGCAAGTTATTTGATTAAGAAAGATTTTTTATTTCAATGTTAATTACTTAAGATCGAGTTAAAACGATTGCTACGTTATCATATTATACGGGGGGAAAAATTGTAGTATAACTTTTACTTGGGGCGTTTAAATCTGTTTAAATTTGAATATCGTTCGATTTCAACCAAATAGTAATATTATATGCCAGCTGCATATCGATTGCTTATATTATTGCTGGGAAGAAGAAAATTATTCGGCGTTCATCATGAGTTGAAAAAAATGTTTTCATCGCTCTCCGGAAAATTATCAACGCTCCACCGTATGTATCGAAACTCTTCACAAAGACTTTGGCATGAACACGATTGAATAAGAAGCTACTGTTTTCTTCAAAAAGATTCTTCTCCAGACTTGAAAATTACAAAAATGCAACAATAAGTGTCCTAAATACCTCTTCGCTCCCAAGGAATCCCCATCGAAGGCTCAAAATAAAATTGTGTCTAGAACCGTTGATCTAAACATAAAGTTTCTTCCTTTTGACACAAGCATGTTAGGATAACGCCGTTGAAATAGATGCGCGCGCCTATATATAAATAGACCTATCATAAACTTATTTCGTGAAAAATGTTAAGGCGTTCCGCTTATACTCAGATATTGTGACAATAAATTATTAATTTTTCGCTGTACGTTATAATATACCGCTCGCTTTGCCTCGTATACTCATTATTCTATGTAAGATGTATTCCATAATTTCTATTAAAAATGCTCTACATATCCCATGCGGTGGCGTACACACATATATACGTATGTGCATGTGTTATTGCGACATGATATCGCGTAAGCAAATACGAAGCAAATAAGTTTTCTACATTTTGAACGAAAACGTGACGCGATTCAGCAAAAACGTAACGCTCGTGCAGGTCTGCGATACTCGACGAATCGTATGCACACGCACCGTCACATGTACAGGTGGTGTACACGAGCGGGTATTTTTCGAAAAATAAAACATCGCCTGGCCGTTGCGCCGTGGCACTTTTATGAATGGGGACCGTTTACGGGGACGAGGCGATTACGAAACGTTCTTCTGTGCTACAACTTTGCCCGGCGACTTTTGACCGGTTCCCGGGCCGCAGCTCGAACGACATGCGCACGTGTAACGTCTATTCGTTTCCACAACTCTGCGGCCCGTGAAAACGCTCGCGTTGACATCTCAGAAAGCAAAATAAATCGCGTTTAAAGGTACGAGTGAGCGCGCGCACGTACACAACGCTCCGGAGGCCATTTGTCTTCGGAAGTGTAGCGCAGCGCTGTTCATGTGTGTCGTTCACCTGGTCGGGAAACTTATGAACGCGTGTATCGGCTCGGGGAGGGGAGACGTTTACAAATCGTCATCGTAATCGGTGTTATTTTTCCTCTCTCCGTCGTCCCCTACCGCCGATGCAATCGTTTAACTTCCCGCCCGGTTCCGTGTACACACATGCCTACACGTGATCCTATATAATGTATAATCCGCGTGGTCCGCTAATCCCGCGACCGATGCACAGTGGCTTGTCGAGCTGATCATCAAGAGTTTAGAAACACCTACTTTAATAGTTTTCGTCGTTAATAGTACTCGGTGCGCTCGTCACGTTAAATGGTAGAGATGAGAACGGACCGCGCGGAATGTTCGAGAAACGCCGCTCGTCTCGGCACGAACTGTTGCTATTGCTGCCCGTCTGGAAATTGATATTTGAGGCTCCCGTCTTCACGGTGAAGTGATCAGCGAACGATACAGTGCAGCCGACGATCGACCTGCTGAATAACGTACACGGACTTGACCGCGGGCCGTTTTCAATGCTGGCAGCGGCCAAAACCGTCTTCAGTTCTACACCGTCGCTGCGGCGCGGAGGGCTAACCGTCTATCGGGCTGGCGACCGTTCAGCTATTCGCCCACCCGCCACAGCCGCCACACGCACTGCGCTCGTCAGCGCTAATGAACGCCAACGCTATTTCCACCGCGCGCGCAGACGACTTTAATAACTCTCTCTCTCTCTCCCTCCGTTCCGGAATAAATGGTCCGACAAAGTGTGATTCCGTTAAAATTATAATAATATCGTTTTTGATCGCGCTGCACGCGTATACTACTGCAGGCCATGTGCAGCTGATGCGCACGGGAAGACGCGTCATGAATTGGATGGAGCTGAACGTATCGAGCAGAAGTTTAATGGACAATTAAAAAAAAATAAAATAAAAAAAAGGAATCAAAATAATACGTAAACGAGATTGTTTTCCGTTTCCGAGACGCAAACGTGTAGTTCTCGAGGTGCGCGCGTGTACCTAATACTAAGCTGCTACGCGATGCGGCTATTTATATCTATACTCGTGTACGATACAATTAATTTGATTATTTTGATCCGTTCGGTTATTACTTATAGCTATAGAATTGGGATTTTGTAGCCTTATGTAACACAAGAAAAAGCACCTATAATAAAGCAATAAAGCACTAAAAAAAAAACAACCGAAATTAATTTTTATAACCCATAATAAGATTGTAAAAGATGTATATCACGTATATATCCGATTCGTCGATTGATAACACATTTGTTTAGATTCGCGCGTTCTATCGACTGTAAATCGTATAAGTCTGCCCCGAGCATATTTACCGAGTTCTGGTCGGATAAATCATTTTCTACACAGTATAATTATGACCATCCGATATGCTATACAATATGAATCGCTACAAATCAGTTTATACGAAAAAGTTATTTTATTCATTTAATTTGTTTATGTGTTATTACTTTTACTGCAAATATTTTCTCCAAACCGTCATCGGTACACGTTTTATACGCAATAGGTACACACTTGTGTGTATATATTATGATGATCTACAAGTTCGTAGAAGCAAACTATTATACTCACCGTACACACGTCGTACATAGTAAATGAATATTATGGTGTATGTACTAATTAATTTCGCAGTATTATTGTAATATATTTACACAAAACAAATTTACACCGTTTCGAAACAGCCCGTGTGTGCACACGTATTATGCTTATTATAAATAATTAACGGATACGCTGCGAGAGTTATCATTGTCATCCGGAACTATTATGATAATAAGGCGTATCACTTTATGTCATGTACCTACGTATATATATATGCACACGCAGTATGCACGTATATTATACGGACCCCGCGGAGTAAACGCGGACGCATATATTATTATTATTACAACGTTATTACACGAGAGCCGTTGCGAAAATCTTAAAATTTCCAAACACTCGACCCGATGAATTTTTTATTTTTTTTCGTTCGCCGTTAGACAACAATAATGTATGCAAGCGCGAGAAAAAAAAAATAGATACACGTATACAAACCCTCGTGTTATTATTATTATTATAATATGTGTACACTCGACGACGCGATTATTCACGAACACACGTCGTATCTTGCGCACGTTCGCGCACTTGCTCATTTGCCGGTCCGACGACAATGATATAGGTACTCGGCACGCGCACGCACGCGCCGAGTATATATATGCGATATGATATGCGATTCAGCAATTCAAATTGAATTTCGTAGAATACAACTGCTTTAATGTTACGTAATCATTATGACTCGCAGTGCGTCGGACTTGACATTTTCCCGCTCGCAGCCACAGTCGTTGAACTAGCATATTTTTAAACAGCTCTTGCGCGTTTTTAATTGGATCTATACACACACACCGGGCCGATTTAATTGAGAACGTTGAGTAGGTGGTTCACCGCCGCACTGCAGCGAAACGAACAACACCGGAACAATACGAGTATTTAGTCTTCTGCACTATAGTGTTTTATCGATTTACATGACGTTTAATCGCTAACGATTCGAAAAGAATATAATAGCTACAACTGAGTACAGTTCGATTTCTTATTTCAATTTCTACGCTACATGGAATAGAGTATAGGGGGGAAAAAAACGTTTCAACTGATATACATCGTATTCCTAATCTCACCAGTGAATTTGCATCCTACACGTATATAGGCTCGATCGTTTCTACGTAATATGTGTAATGATTGTCGGGCCGTAATGCCGTAGTATAGCTTCGAAAAGACGACCGGGGGATGTTCTGGAAAACACGGGTCGTCGGTCTTCCCGTGTTTTTCCTTAATATATAATATATATAATGAACCATCGCCGAAGAAGGTTTCGCGGCCCATTGAACACTCCGCCGCGCGTCCGGTATAATGTATGTATATATAAATATATATTACTCGTCGTTTGTACGTATCGGCGGCGACGCGACAGCCGCTTAATGGGGAGGTTTAAAACAAATGAAGGCGATTCTTATTATTTCGCGAGTGGTCCTGCACCGCCGCGAGAGTGTCTAAAGACAGGAGCTTAACGTCCGAGCGCAATAAACGTGATTGGATTAGCCGTTGCAAACACACGCGTACACACACGCGCGCGCGCGCGCGCATACTTCGTGTCGATTA
Source organism: Periphyllus acericola (assembly GCA_949715065.1). Taxonomy (NCBI): domain Eukaryota; kingdom Metazoa; phylum Arthropoda; class Insecta; order Hemiptera; family Aphididae; genus Periphyllus; species Periphyllus acericola. Next base: position 20,339,459 of record OX454270.1, on the reverse strand, counting down.
CTCGTCGTCGCCGGAGAGAGAGACAGAGAGAGAGATAGATGGATAGAGACTGCTGAGAGGGAATGAGACGGCTTGCCACCCATAATTTATACGAGCACGCACACCGCGGCTGCACGGCGGATAGCTCGAATAGTATATTTTTCTCCCACGCGAAAGACACAACGGGAAAAGAGAAAAAAAAAACCCATATAATAATATATTCTTATTCAGACGCGTAAAATATATTGTACTAGAGGGGAAACAGATATTCATCACGCGGCGTGTATACCTATATATACACATACGAATATTACGCGCGCGCTCGCGTGTGTGTGCGTGTGCCCTATTGTCACCCGAAATCCCATATAATGTACCTACGCGCGTATATTCATGTGTATAGAGAAAGGTTCCTCTGTAAAAGTCGTTCGAGTGTCATCGACGGCATAAGAAAGAAACATTGTCGGCAATATATAATATATATGTTTCCAGGGTAAGCGGTGGCGGATAAAAAAAAATAAAAAATAATACGTATACGCAGACGCGCACGCACACAGGAACCTATACCGTCTACACGCTCGTAGCAATAGTAATAATAACACGCGTGTATGCCATATATATATATATATATAAAGTATGCGTATGTGATATGAACCGTTGACAATGGGGAGTTAAGACAGAAAAAAAAACGCACTGCGGTGGTGCGGTACGAGGGCAAAGAAAAAATTCGCTCCATATTGTGCGCCGTGCGATTATATATGTATAATAATACTATGCGCGTATTATGCACCTATAGCTAGTCGCGAACACCTGGACCTCGTGATTTCCACCCTCGTTCCTAGGTGTACGTGTATAAGTACCGAGCGGTTATTTATGTTTTTTAATATACACGAAAATCCAAGTGAACCCGTTTTTTTTATTTTTTTCATCCGATTTGCTATACTACTCTTTCGCCGGCTGCTCTTTTTCAACGATAAATACGCACACCGTGTTTTTTATATATACATATTATTGTTATCATTATTATTATATTTTTTTATGCACATACATAGGCACTACACTCGCGTATGACAACGAACCGTAGACGCGTTTATACATATATATATATATATATATACGTATACTTCTCACTGCGCGTCTTCTATATTATTATTATTTATCCTTTTATTTTTCAAAAGAGATTAAACCGTTTGAACCGTCGCAAAACCGTGAGTTATAACTTTGGATTTTTTCCCCGAAAAACTGACAACTATACGTACGAAAAAAAAACTACCCGACAATGACGGTGTATACATACGCTCGCATTCAGACTTCACGAGAGGAACTGCGCGCAAAACTGTCATATTAATATATCCCTTGATCTCGTTGGAAAATACCTACAGTTCGTTTAAAATAATCCGTAGATATTACGCGTTTCAAGTTCTATATATTTACCTTATGCTCAAGATTAAAAATATATTCAGTTCTAATGCGTATTTCCGATGAATAACTCTGTATTCGAAGCGTACGCAGCTCGCGAATACCGTGTACGAGTAAAATATTTTATTTGTATATTGTACCTATAGTTTATCGTTTACGTACAACTCTAACCGAAGAACTCTCGGCTCGGTGTTAAAGTCTCCGCAAATGCTAATCAAATAAAACGAATTATATAATTAATCTCTAAACGATTTTTGTAAGTTCTCAGGTTTTTTCTATCAACCGCTGTATGTGTACAATAATAAACTTACGTTGATTATTATTATCTTGTATAACTTGATGTTTTTTCTACCGAATAAACTATAATTATTAATCAAAAACGAATTATTTATACACTGAATGATGGAAAACGGTAATTGAATTTCGAAACGATTTGATTCGGACACTTTATATATATATGTATACAAATACGTATTATTAATTCAACGATAGAGAAAACTCAGCGAATACTTGGAAGTTGGAACTCATATTTTCCGCGCAAATAATATAAGATGTAATAATACGACGTAGCAGTGACGTAAAGTCGTATATACGTACGTTTTTCCTGGAACGAAATCTCGATTAAAAAAAGTTGCTCCGATTTCCATCCGAATATAATATTATAACGTTCCTGTAATGAAAAAAAATTATAATTCGTTTATCAAACGGGATTATTTTCTTAGGGTTTTCCATCAATGTGTGTGTGTGTGTGTGTATAAATATACGTCGGCCGGACGACGGCGAATGATTGAATTATCAAATTTACGTCATTTAACAAGCGAAATAAATTAATAAAATAAAAAAGAAGAAAAACCGCACACCCCTTCGGAGGCCTCTCGCGTATACCTTTTTTTTATTTATTTATTTATACTCGCGTACAACTGATATATATGTATATGTACATTTTCCGTCGGAGATAATTCGGTTTAATTCAGCGGTGCTTTTTACGTATATAGACGAAGACAAATAAGCTTACGCGGCGGCGGCGGCGGAGGTCCGTGGTGCGCGGGGTCGTCGAGGGGCTCCCGGTATTGCTAATCAACGTCGGGAACCGTTATTCGTCGGACGCGGTCGGGGGATGAGGAGACCCGATGCGATATTGAATATTCATAAGATTTAAAGGGAAATGTTTGCTTTAAAAGTTGCACGCGGACCCCGCGAACGCCCGCGCCGCGCCGGAGAGGACTGGCAATTTTCCATTCATTCGTGAAACCTGCGCGCACCCCCCCCCCGCCGCAACCCCTACGCGCGCGCGTGCAAGTCTCCTGCACCCGCGTTGCAACGGCATGATCGCGCCTCTTCGTCATCGTCCGTACTCTGTTCCGCGGCTTCATCTCGTCCCTGCGTCGTCGACCGCTGTGTACGCGCGCTCACCCCCGGCCGCAGAGCCCCGGGCCGAAGCCGTCTTGTTATCCGCTAACGTTCGAATTCCGGACGGGATTTATGATCGCGCACGACCTGCAGCCCCCGAGTGCCATGTATATTATATGCGCGACATACGTGCGTGGTGCGTGTGTATACAGCGGGTTCATCGCGCTCGCGGTTCATAATCCGTCGGTCGCGATGTTCGACCGGAGGTCTCAAACCACTGCGGGGGTCGCGCGACCCGGGGTATGGTCGAAAATAACAGTTTGTTCAAACGCGTCCCGCTAGTACTAATATTGTTACCTGATCGTAGACGCACTACGTATATGTTGGCAAGCGAGTCAATCCTATTTTAAGCTTTATCCGTCTTCAACGATCGACTGTTCTGAACTACTATCTCGTATCCCTTTCAAGGTCCCCTGTCGTCATACAGTTCTTATAGCCGTTCCTTACCTTTCCGTATACCTTTCTCTTCTTCAAGTATTTCCTTAACTTCCCGTAGTATTCGTCTCAAAATCACTGACTCATCATTTTCTTCACAAAGTTTCCCATAAAAGAAAAATGTTCACTACTGTTAAGTGTAATAATAATGAATATATCATGTTCTAAATTCATTTTTTTTCTCTGTGTAATCCAACCGCATAAAATTTAAAACTTGCCACTGGTTTTGTTCACATTTGTGTTAAAAAAAGGACCAATCCCTTTAATTGTATAATAGAAAGATAAATATTGCATTGTTTTCATAGTTGTGTATTACATAAAATCAGATACAATCGTTGACAATACCGATGTAACGAACAAGCTGTTTCAAATAACTGTAAATAATGTACATCGAAAAATGTAAACTGCGTTTAAAACGCAAATAAAATCTTAACGTACTCTCGCGTTGACTGATTACAATATAATATATTATGCGCCCGTCACAGCGTGTACAATCTCCCGTTCAACAATACTTAATAATCATGCTTATTGACGTTTTTTTTTTTTACCCGTGCACGCAGTATACATATTACGTTTAAAAAGATTCCTCGGGAATCGGGTGTTATCTTACCCAACGTATCGAATGGTGTTGATCGTAAACATTATTAACTGTCGTCGCAGCAATGGTATTCATAAAAAGTTTACTGTCGCACATATTATGCGTAATATTCCACGCGTACTACGAGTGTACGACCGTTTTCGCGCGTTACCATGTGTACATTACAAAAACGTGATTTAGAATAATTGAAGTGTATTCGTGTTGATGGCGCCGCGAGGGTGGAATCGCGCAAGAATAATAATAATAGTCCGAGAAAAGCCACCGCGTCTCATCCATCCCCCTCGCGCGGCACGTCACAGCCGTGTCCGTTCGTTACGCGCGTATAATGCTGTATACATTTATGTGCCGTCGTACGCGCTATCACGGTGTTACGGCACCGCATTTGCCCGCGAAATGTAAAACGACGCGTGTATTCGCATTTCGATCATCGGTGTCACGTTCGCGACGATATCGTTTGTGAGGATATTATTATAACGCGCGCACGGACGTGTCAAAGTCGCGATGTATCTGCATAATACATATCGTATTGTGCGTATATACATATATATCGCACCGGAGGAGAAGGAAAAAAAACAACGTTCGTGGTATGCACTTTTTACCATGTTTCCTGTGACGGTGGAATTCCAAGAGTACACGTTTCTGGAGGCCGAGTCGAAATATTTCATCTGCGGCACTTAATGCTCTACAGTTATAAGATATGGTTTTACTATATCGGTAACTCAAATATCCGTTGGAAATGTTCAGAAGTGAATTGTTCTGGTAAAATAGTAACGAAAATGAATGAACGTACAAGTGTTTTCGATGATAGTCGTCGATTATCAGATTGCCTAATCATTTCTTAATGTTATACCTTATGTATTTCACAGTACAAATTATTCACGAACCTATCACATACGTCAGTGGCGCAACCAGGATTTTCTTAAAGGGGGGGTCCAAAAGTATAAATATTTTAAATTAACATGAAAATTTAATTATTATTTTATTCTTTGTTTAATGTAAATATTGTAATTATAATGTAAAATTGAATGATAGTTAAATGTAAAAAATAAAGGTAGGTATGTACAATGCTGTAGAGTTTATAAAATGAAATCTAAACGATGGTTTGTACTGCTTAAATGATTTATTACTTCCTCAGGTGTTACACTGACTTCGTAATGGATATTGAGAGCAGCTAACCCATTGAATCTTCTTTCTGATGTGGTATTTCTCAAGTAACTTTTGATTCTTCTAAGTGAGGAAAATGATCTCTCCGCCTCACATGAAGTAATTGGAAGTGTGATAAGTATTTGCAATAGCTTATTTATATTTGGGAAGTAATCGGGATTGCATTCATTAAGTATTTAAATAACACTATTATATTGGATATAACTGCCAGTCAAATAACAATTCCATAAAATTGTTTCTGATTTAACTCGATAAAAATCATCATTATCGTTAGCATAAAACTCAACAAGTTTTCTAAGTTTTTCTTCATCAAACACTGAACTTTTAAGTAACATTTGAAATCCACATATTGTATTTTGATGATTAACAAAACGATCAAGAACAGAAATCAAGAAATGGTAGAAACAAAGTAATTCTAAAATATTCTTCGGGATCTTTGGTTGGAATATTAGCTCGGTTCATTTTTGTCAAACATTTTTATTATTTTAGAAAGACATGACACGGTTCAAGGGGGGGGGGGTCCGGACACGGGAACCCACCCCCTGGTTGCGCCACTGACATACGTCATGCTAGTGGTGACAATAATTTCAATCCTAATATGTCTAATCTATATTAGAACATTTGACGTATATTCTAATTATTTATTAGATTTGTTTTAGAGATACTATTTTTTAATGATTTTACTGTTTAAAATCTAAATATTAGAATACAATGTTTATAATTTTCTTACTATTCCTACAATACTAAAAATGTCGACGGTATTCATTTTTTTTAGTTTTACCGTAAAAAGTTTTCTTCAACCCGTATCGATAACCAACTGTTATTAAGATAACAATGGATATAAGATTGTTTAGGTACAACTATTGTGGCGAAAATGAGGAAACGAGATAGAGAAAAATCCTTAGTGCTATCCATCAATTGTTCTATTCCATAACCATAACGAACGATGCAGTAAAGTTTTACGCCGACCCATTCGCTTCCCCCTTCGAATCGAATTATGGATTCGCCGATGGTATGCGATGTACATCGGTGTATCGTACAGATATATACAATATACACGTTTATATTATTATTTATAGAAGATTTTCCCGCGCGATTTTCTCGGAGGGGCTGCTGCAGTGTCCTGTGCATGTGTCCGTGTTTATGAGTGTTTGTGTTTGTGTATATACGTGTGTGTGCGTGTTCTCGGCGGCGGAGGGAAGTTTAATTTAATTTCCTGTGACTTATGAGCCGATCGGACGGCGGCCGAGGGGGAGGTATAGGGTTAATGGTTAATAACCACTAGAGAGGGGGGGACGGGGAGGGACAAGAAAAATCAAACGCAATCCCGTTTGCCGCTGACGTGAATGGATCGACCGTGACAATTTAAAGACGTGGTCGTGTCGCCGCGTTCCCGCGCGTTGTTTTTCGCGTGTACCCGTCCGCCTGCCATCTCCGCGGATCGAAAGGGTTGTACTATTAGTGCTGTTGGTGTGCGCGTGATCGTCCGAAGATTGATCGGACCCTATCATTCAATCCGGATGGATTCTCGTCGTCGTCGCGTATTTCGCTGGTGCGGCGGCAACGAGGGATAAATGATGTACGAGGTGAAAATCTCGTCGTTCCTCGTAGGTACATGGCACGGGATAGCAACCTAACGGAACCGGCCTACCTCGTTCAGAGCTGGTACATGTCATGAGCGCGCGTGCAATACAATAATTGTATATGATAACTTAAAAATAACTAAAAATATTATATAATAACTGCAGCGCCCGACAACGGCATGTTGATGTGCACATTTTCCGTACCCAAGCGTAATACTATTATTGTTCTATGTACGCCTACGTAGCATGATGAACTTAAGCCAGATATTCTCGTGGTCACGAGTTACAGCCGTAAATTTTTATTTTTTTTTCATGTATATTTCTTATAAATAGCTATTGAACGATTTACGATAAAATACATATCTACCAACTTTCAGCTAAGCTGTTGATGTTGGTAGAGAGTTGTTATATAACAAACGGTTATATAGATGTATTTACATAATTAAATATGACAGTTATACTGTCTGAATTAGTTTAAACATTAATTTATCTATTTATGCTATTGTATTAACAAGCTATACAAATAACTAGTAAAACGAACTATTCTATTAACCAATTTGAAACAATTTTACTTATATTTTTTTAAAATTCCTGGTGTTACGGAACATATTTTTCTTGATACGAATCGGCATTGAATTAAAACATGTTGATCCAACATAATCTACGAATGTATGACCTATTGCCTTTTTCGTGAAGTTTAATTTTACATCATATGCTCTAAATTCCCTTTTATTCTATAATTTTTCCATATCAACCCATGAATTAAAATTTGGTTGAACGTATCAAGTTTTGTTTGCTTGGGCAAATCCTAATGATTTGTCTGTGTTGCAACAGAAGCGGTTGAACTGCATTTCTGGCCAGACCACCCCGTACCAATAAACCATATTGGAAAATCGCTTGATATAAAGCGAAATAAATAATACGTAAAGTTTTTACTGGTAAAGAAAGCTCTCTATTTATAAAAACGATAATTTACTGTTCGCCAGCGTGATACAATGATATTGACATGTAAGTTCCATCCTCAAATTTTTATCTACAGTCAAACCTAAATAACGAATACTGGAAACTCTATATACGAGTAGTATATTATTACATATTACCTCATGTCTCATGACAGATGATAACATTTCCATAATATACTGTACATAAAGTTGTTGTTCTCGCTCTGACCTCGTGTTTTCCCGTCGATAGGTCTGCTGTACGATCAGTAAAAAACGGGGGCTGTCGCGATCCTCCGCTAACGGCTAGCTGTTCTCGCGCGATATACATATATGTCCGCAGCAGCCGCCGTCCTAAGAGATAAGATTTGATTGTGATCATTACCAGGGCTAGGATATTTGTACGCTTATAAAAATAATAATATACGCATTTCGATTTTTTAAATATGCAAAAATATGCGTTTGAATATTTTAAAGATACACATAAATATATATATATAATATATATAGGTGAGAAAAAATGATTTATTAATTGATATCGGTGGTAAATAACTGATTATCATATTATAACAATATATGAGTGACATTGAAAATGTGAAATCATTAATGTATTCATAAAAGTATTTTATATACTTTTTCATACTTTGTAGTAAAATTATAGCTTGGAACGAAAAGCAAAAATTGATTTTAATACGCTAAATCATGGTTTAAATTTTGATCATCTAACTGCAATAGTTAATGATTCATCAATCATTATAAATTCCAAACGCAATGCTGTACGTGTTCAAATTACTGGTCTCCGTTTTCTGACCGTGGTGTTTTCATTATCAGAACTCATGTTTTTTTTTTCCAAGCCTATGATAAACCTGTAAGAGGTACGCAATGCGTATAATTTATATGCAGCCACGGCACAGTAAAAATATTGCTTTTCCTCTACCCGCCATTCCCATAATGAGCAGGGAAATGCATTTATTTAATTTTGACAAGGATGCCGTATAGTAACGAGTAGAGAATAATATGGGATATCAATTTCATGTGTCGTGCTAAAGCGATATTTTTTCCCCCCGAAAACGCACGCAACAGTGTTCCGAAATCGAAAATATCGACTTAATACGAACACCTGCAGCTAAACATATAGTTCAATCGATTACCTGGTTGAACAGCTAGTGAAACTTCGCACTCCATATGGCATATACTATAGCAAACATAATAATTTACCAGGACACTACCACCTAACGTATACAGCTCGATCAGCTCGGCATTCCGAAATCAAAATGTCAACTTTTTTATATTTTAGAAAATAAGTGACCAATTTGTAATAAATTGTATACTGAAATTCGAAATTTGGTGACCAGCAAGGCGTCCACAACTCACAACACTGCATCCTCAGCCATAAGAATTGTTTCAAGGTTTGAATTTTTGGGTACAAATTGCAGGGTAAAAATTACAACGAAATGGTTACCTACCTATTTTTTAATAGCTGGTGGAGAAGACGCGTGTACGCAAATCGTACACAAAACTGTAGTAATACGACCATTTTCCGATGCTCTTACCGTGTACCCGCTATACGTTATTCTCGGATATTATATGGTTTGTACCAAAATAAAATAAAATCGTAAATAGGTCCAAGGGGCGCGTGTATTTGTAAAAAACAATTAGGGCTGCATATGTCAACACCGACGAGAGTTATTATAACTGACGGTTGGAGCGGTGTGAGTGCTTAAAGTCGTTTAATCTCCAAGATGTTTCGAATTAAATGCTAATAATCAAAGTAATTTCGTTTAATGATTTATGTGCAATAGTACGCGTACGTTGAATACGAAACGTTTATTAGTTCAACGTGGCGGGTTATAAATCGTCAGTGGTAACATAAATTCGGAAAAAAAAAATGAATAATATTGTATAATTATGCAAAATAAATAACGTAGTGTACTATTACGGCGCAATACCTACTTGGAAATATTCCATTTTGCAATTATTCAGAAAAATTCGGGACGTAAATAAGAATTTAATTTTTATATATTCTTTCGTGTTTTAATCTATAAATATTAATACAATACATAGCGATATACTTGCATTGGCTTATTTATATTTATTTAGAAATAAAAACAACAATTGCTCGTAAATTTTTCCTTTTATTATGACAAAATTAAAATAATTTTTTAAAAAATCACGGTGACTATTACAATGCAGTTTTCTTACGCTAGAAACAATACTAAAATTGTTATACTCATAAATTAAGATGTACCAATTGTAAACACATTTCTTTGTATTTGCATTTTTTAAAAATTCTTTTATGCATGAAATAACTAAAAAAGAAAATAAAATCATAAAGTAAAATTAATCTCGTTTAAATTTGTAAAATAAAACAGTGAAATAGGTTTAGTAAAATAGGTGAAATAAAAGTATTGTTGTAGCTTATACTGGTACATTATAATAACAATTGGTTATAAATTATATATCTATAAGGACAAAATATTTTAAAGTAATGCACATTAAATGGTCAAAGGAGACGGCGTTCATTTATTTGTATAAGAATTTTTTGGTTAAAGTACTATTTTAATTGCTACTTATTTATATTTCTCTAAATAATTGATAATCTTGTTCATCTACTACTATTCATTTTTTTTTCCAATTAAAAAATAGTCAGAGTACTAAATATATATATATATATAAAAAAACCCAAACAATGTATGAAAATTGTAAAATTTATAATACTAATAAGCTATACTCAATATAATTAATCAAATTCTCATGATGTGGGCAGAAAGCCATAATTTAATTAAAGTTTTTCCTTGTGCACCTCTTGTCTACGTAATATAAAAAAAAAACACTTAAAGATATATCACATGAAAATAACTGCCGCATATTTTACATAATGTTTTGTTTAACTGCATCATCGCTAAATTAATGACATGTGTGTATCATGAGAAACAATTCATAAAACGTCTTTACCCTTAACCCAATTTATGTGAACATTAAAATTAATTGAATTAATAATACATAGTGCTTTTTCTTTAGACGCATATTATTATTTTTTATTGTGTATAAGAAAAATGTAAATCAGTGACTTTGACGTATTATTTTTAAATGTAAACATTTTTGGATAGTTGAAATTTATCATTCCAATAATATCGAACAATATAATATTAATCTATAATTTGATACAAACAATATAATTTATAAAATACTAATATTTTACAAACATTTTAGTATACCTTACTCATGTTATTGATGTATTTTGCAGTTCTTAGAAGTTTATCGTCAAAGAATAGATTGCAGAAAAAATTATGATACCGTATACTAAAATAGTCAACAAATTCAAACGTTTGCTTGATACTGATATGCTTCAACAATACGAATCGTTAAACTTACCAATGTACGTATAGGAAGATTTATACATTTTTGGACTTTGATAAACGAAAATCTAGACAATGGGTACACGTTCTTTCAGTACATAATAGGAGCAGATCGGTAATATTTTCGGTGTTGACGACGAATAATATTTCTTTATAGCTTTGTCACTCGAAGGGTTGAAACGTAAAATCCATCTCGAACAAGAGTACGAAAACTCCCCCGAAAACCGTAAGGACAATGGTGCTCATTCAAAAAATCTATCGAACTATTATCCTTTTATTTCGTTTTCTTTTTGTCGTATATTAACACTTATATGGGATTGCTTTTTCGGTGGTAAATCGCTATTGTGCCTGCGCATTTTTTTTTATACTATTCATTCACCTATATGCGTTATTATAATCGTTGCATTTTCTTTAGCGTCTTATACATTTTTTATTTTTTTACCTTTTTTCGTGCCGTACGGTTTATCTATACCGATCTTAAAATCACCAGACGATGTTTTGACTGCTCGGGGGACTTTAACGGTTGACCGAGCTCTGAAGTGACACAATCGACGTGGGAGCACGGCGAAGGCGTATTTTTCTCGGATTATGAAGGGTTGGACGGTTTTCTCGGCGGCGCGGGGGGGGGGGGGGCAGCTGTTTTTCGATTGACGAAATTCAATCGAAAATAATAATAAGACGAATAAGAGAAAACCCCCGAACACATTATACGATATTGTCGCACTCGAACAATTTATAATGGTAATGACGAAAAAAAAGAGCACCGGCCGTACAAAATAAACGTCGCAGAAAAATATGCCGACGGAACCGTGCGAAGAATTATCATCCGCGGTGGGCAGGCAGGTACGTCTCATCCGGACACTCGCGTAGAACGCACCGACCGTATACGCGCAGAGCTATCTAGCGGCAGCGTTCCGTAGTCCCGATGTCGAACCGTACGACCCGCGGCGTTTCCTCGGTCCGCTTAGACGACGGCCCGCAACCGGACTCGGCGGTCGCACGTGGCCCGCAGCTCGTGAGTAACGGCGGCGAAACGTGACGGCGAAGGAAATGTGAATTTTCCCGAAAATTGCTCGTGGCCGCGCGACACCGACGGTTCCTCAACAAAATTTATTCGAAAATAATACGTATTCACATTCGTATGTACTCTCGTAATAATGTAATTACGATAACAAAAGCGGTAACAAAAACAATAAAGCGGTTGTCGCTTCGCGAAAAAGTTGACATTTTGGATTACCGTAAAAACAACGGAAACGTAGGAATTCGTGCACTCGCAGAAAAATTTCAAGTTGGAAAAACACAGATTGCAGATATTGTGTCGAACTCAGTAGAAATTTATAAAGCGTGGGTTCAAAAAATTCAATACATTTTGAATTTAAAAAATTTATCCCCTCTGAATAACGGACACCTCCGAATAACGGACAAAATATTGGTGACCGAGAGTGTCCGTTATTCAGAGGTTTCACTGTATATAGTAGTAACGATTGTTACACGTAAAGTCGTATGACTCGCGATGGAAAAACAACGGTGGACGTGTAATTTCCCGTAACTTTTTACGTTGTATTTTATATCTCTCCGCATCGACTGTCGACATTTCGTCCTTCAATACCAAAAAAAAAAAAAAAGTCTACACGAACATTTTTGTCTAATATTCTTTTTTTCTCCAATTCTACGGTTATGTAATATTGATACCATAACAACACGAAGAAATGCGAAAATTAAATTTTTTTTTTTTTTACCATTCGATATGGTATTGATACAGGTATATTGAATATCGTACATAGTATATCGGTGAATAATCAATATTTAAGTCACAAGTCCTTAGATTTAATGCCGAGAAAAAATAAAATAAAAATACATACCTATTCTAACGCTATAAAACTTAAAATTATTCATATAATAAAAAAATGAAAAATTTATTATGATTATAATACAGCTTTTCACGAAATGTATTTATTAGGTAACTTTATTTTATCTACTGTCAATAATAATAATTAATTTGGTAACTAGTTGATTCGTATTATATTCTATGTATGTTATTTGCTACATAATACTGCTTTACTAGAATACATCAATACCTTGGTACTATTTATTCCTAAATTAATTACTTTTTTATCACTTATTTAACGTAAATCTCTACCTCAAGCGCAATCACATGTATTTTATATTTTATACTGTGTTATTCTAAGTAATTATAACAATAAATTTAAAAATATATATGTAGTTATAAGTCATATAAATCTAATAAATAGCTAAGTTTATAACATGATTTATTGAATAATAAGATTGAAACAAGGCTAATAGATTTTTTTTAAATTTTACTGTGGGTTTTTTATCATAATTTGGGTGCTTTTTCAAGAATTTCAGGTTTTTTTTTTAAATTGTTAAATAGTTCTTCATTGCTTAAATCCTAATCCTATTATAATAACGAACTTATTAGAATAATTAACTAAAATTTTAATGAATTTATTAGTTTTCAACCACTCGCCAATTATATCACACAGAAAATTGGGCTAGGAGGGTGGTGGTATTTGACTCATAGTCTTCTACTCTCAAGCTTGTAAGTGATATACCATTTCCAACGGGCTACAGATAATTAGACCCCATCTTTATCTGATTTTTTCGATTTCACCTCGAAATATAAATAAACAACAACAATTATCACTTTGACGTTTGTCATTGAAGAATGTTATTTGGAGAGTACTTCGAACACTTGTTTTATTATTTGTTACGTATCGAAATATCTGTGGCTTAAGTTATTAGCAGTTAGATTTGGTTGAACATACATTTTCTTCTATGTTCGCAATATAACTTGAGTCCAGATATTGACGGCACTTGATTTTTTTTTTACGTCATGCTCTGCAAATCGAAAAGTTTCTAGCTATGAATGTGTTTCGAGGAAATCGATAAGTAAGAAACTTTTTTTTGTAATTTTGGTGCATATTTTACTATTTTTCACTAAATGTGAGAACAATGACGAATTTATTATATTTTCAATATCTCACTCTATAACATAACGTTAAAGAAATAGCTTGAGAATTTCAAAATATACAACGTATATTAGAAAATTTAGTAAATTAAATGAAACATTGAATTCATTTCAAAATGTATAAAAAATGTAAGTAATTTGAATGTCTTTATTATGAGTTTTAATATTTTTTAGACGAATAAAACATTTTTTAAGACACTCTCGGGGGTTTGGTAACGCATTATCACATCCGGATCCCGGGCCCTTATTATACACAACACGTGTAATAACTATTATGACGGTAACGTATCGAAACGGGGAATTTTTTCAAATATCCTCTCGAACACGTTCGTAAAAATTATCCGTTGTGAACAAATACGAATGGAGTGCAGTTGACTTTTCCAAAACGTTGTTTACCGTTCGAATTTTAATTTTACACCCGTCAAGTGACGACGTTGCGGCCATTGCGTGCCGCGTAATTCCGTTTGATGACTTTAAAGTGCACGCATGAAAAGTAAAATGTATTCATTCAATCGCGACGTGTCGCATCATCGAACGTCGTCACCGCCGCGAGCACGGCGACGACGACGATTCGAACGCGTTTAAAAATAGCCGAAACGTAAAACCTATATTACTATAAAATGGCACGCGCGGGATTAACTAATTTTAGTGGTCTACTCTATTATATTTATTTACTTACGCGCATATATTTTATTTCGTTTCGTTTTTTTCCCCTTCCGCTCCCCCCGCTCCTGCTCCTCCTTCTCCTACACCGATCGTCTGACGTTCCCCGAGATGTACATCTTATATAATACACATCCGAGCACGGTTCTTCTCCATAATCCGCCCCAGGAAATATTACTTTTATACACATCGTGTGCGCAGCGAGAGGATAGACACTAATTTCTGTACAGTCAATGCGTGTAACGCATACGTTGGCCGAAAACGATTTAATAGAATACACACACACACACACTAGCACGCACATACATATTATATATTGTAAAGCGCACACGGTCGCATAGCACGCGAGCCGCGCGTCAGGACATTAGTACACGTCTTGAGCCGTTCAAATGCGGACGAGATTTGGACGGGAAAAAATAAACATGGGACATAAATTACGACCGCTAACGGACAGGCGAACATTTTTTGGCGGAAAACCTACGAATAGTATAGTTGTAGGTGCATATTATGTGCGTGCCAAACGAACGGCGAAACCGTATACGCGCGGTGTGTACGATTGAAGGAGTTTAGGTAATATTGTACTGGGCAGCTATGCGCGACTACGCCACGATATTATAGCAATCCGCCGTGCGTTTTGTTCGGCTGGCACCGTAGCACCGTTGCGTCTAGAGTGAACATTTGAAACGAACAAAATAAATGCATAGTATATTATACGAACACCAAGATTCGATCCGGGCCATTTTGAACATACAGGATGGTCCACCGTGGTGTCCTGATGAGAATGTCTCCGTAGACATAACGTTTTCTTAAATGTTCAACACGGTCGTGTTCCATTAAACTGTAGTTAAACACAAAAAATGGAAGAAAAAAAAACTACAGAAATATATTTCCACTGGACCATCTGTACTAGTAATTAGTATCTTATTCTTATGCTCATGAGTCATGAGTGAGTAAACAGGGTAATGATTGTGTTTCGAAAGCGTAAAGGCTTTTTATACGTCATAAGGATAGTTTATGTACAGGTATAGGTACTAAATTACTATAATCTATATAGGTGTACTATTCTCGATCGAATATTAGCTATTTCGACATGATAAACGTTGAAATAAAACACTTTTAATCTTGGCGACCCATCATTATTGGCATCATGACCATACATCCCTGTCTCTGCCGTTGCTCTTAGGCAACCGTAATAGTTGTACATAATACGAGGTAAACAATATATCGTTATCATCGTTTATTGGACGCGAGTTGGATTTCGCTAAATCGTTTCCGTCCGATAACACTGTGTGCATTATAAATATGATGACCCGTCGCTGCTACCGGCTGTCGGCACCGCAGGATCAGCGCAAACTCACTGGTGGACCCGGGGCGATAACGAGAATCACGCGTGTACCGGTACCGGGTTAGTATTTTATATTCGTGTACACATATTTTTGTCTTCGAGCCGTGCGTATTATATTATGTTTTCGTGATTTCTGCGTCTCGCGTACATTTCACTGTTTTTCACCGCACTTATAATAAAATAACACTACGCGGTGCTGCGTACCATAAACACACGAGTGCAGATCCAAATGACATACTTAACGATAATCATAACGCATTCGTGCGACGTCGTATCTGCGTGATGAGTGCCTATACGTTTTCTAGTTCTCCCTCCGCGACCAATTGCGATGTGCATTTGGCCGATATTCGACCGACGGCGTAGCGTCTAAGTATTTTTTCCTCCGCGTGCTCATTTGCTGACTATTCTTAAGCCGACCGTACGTTCGAATACTCAATGCGTGCAACTCCGCACGATAACAGTACGCAGCTCACCTAACCCACCCAGTTCATTTTTGTTGCTCATTTATCAAGTTTCACGGGCGTTTTTACCATGGAAACGTAACGATTTACAATCAATTGATCGCCGCGAATCGCAGTAAATAATATATACCTACTGCTGCTGCAGCCTCTCGGGCACAGAAATATCAGACCTCATCGTTATTGATGACACATGGTTGTTGTCTCGTAATGTTTGTTGTCGAGCTTATACCAACTACGTTAATACACAAAAATAATTTGAAAAAAACCTAATTTTTGTTGTTTTTTTTTTTTTTGATACGTGTACGGTTATAGCTTGTATATGAATAGTATAAAAGCGCCAGTTCTAGCGCACTGTGATCTTTTTCACTGGTTTCGTGATATTTTTTACTTGGTTTGATAAAAATAATGTACACAAAATCAAACGAATGCTTTGTTTATCCATTGCTCAAACAAACCAAGTCAGAAAGATCTTGAAACACTTTATAGCTATTGCCCAAACAAACCAAATCAAAAAGATCTCGAAACACGTTATAGCTATTGCCCAAACAAACCAAGTCAAAAAGATCTCGAAACACTTTATAGCTATTGCCCAAAAAAACCAAGTCAAAAAGATCTCGAAACACTTTACAGCTATTGCCCAAACAAACCAAGTCAAAAATATCACGAAACCAGTTCGAAATGAAAAAGATCACAGTGCGCTAGAACCGGCACTTTTATACTACTTTTATGTTGTATATGAATAAAAGTATTTTTTACTTAATATACTAACAAACGTGTGTCATAGAGTCGAGAAGTTTATTTAATTTAATTGTTCTGTGAACCTTTGGATTTATTTTCATCGAAGTAAGATTATTGATGTTTTCGGAAAAAAGTTTGTCGTCCACAATAACTTTCGTAATTTGTGATGTAAAAAAAAAATTTCGCGATGAACGAAAAAACTGTTTGACATATTTTTTTTTTCAGTTGAATTTATTTGCACTTTTAATAAATAATATACGATGATAACACTAGATAATGTTAAAAAACGGACGTGCAGCGTGTACTGTTCACCATCGGGACAACATTCGCGAACGAGTATATTTTACAAAATGGGTTATAATTCCTTCGGGTTCTTTCTTCAACCGACGCGTCCGGTACGTGTTTCTGTTGGTTTGGAAAAGAAATGACATTTCCACTCGTGTTCGTGAACTGTCACGGCCATTCTCGGTCCATGCCCCGAGTCCGAACGCTGCGTATATATAATATATATTATACAGTGTGTGTGTGTGTGTGTGTATATTGGTAGACGTGTACAAGTGCTTGGGTGGAAGAAGATACGGGGTACGGGGTGTAAAACGGGAGAAATAAGAGAGTACGGCCGGGGAACGAGAGCAGAGAGAGCTTCCGAGAGATTTATGTGATTTCGCAGGGCTCAAAGCATGTCTCCGGTAAATCGATCAACCGCCGTTCACACTTTCGGCACCTCCTGCTGCAGCACCGGGCACTGCGATAGCGGCGGTACATCCGGCCCGGCTGGCCCTCGACAATCCGAAACACTTATATTGTCCATATACGCGTCGCACGTATAAGTGTATAGCGCACACACACACACCCGTACATAACGCGATATATCCTAACCTATCTAATATATCTTCGTATGTACGCCGCGGAAAAGGAGCAGCGAAAACCCGGAGCGGTTAGACGTCGAGTGCGCCGACGAGCGTTTAGCTCTTAAGAGGGTATCCGTGTTCGGCGTGTGTACACCGGAAACGGTCGAGCTTTTAAGTCGGGAAGCTGTAAATTTTCTTACGTATGCGCGCGTGTATGTATGTATAAAAGAATTATATGTACGTGTGTGTGTAACGTACTGCAAGTAGCGATCCCGAAAACGTTGGTTTTTATATATACGTTATTGCTATGTATTTACTCACGTATACTCGTATAATATAATTGTACGCAAGCTTGGTACTTAGGTAGGGGCGAGTATAGTGAACAATAATCCGGAGGATGGGAGGGGGTAAATGTTTGCGATGGTCGTAATTTTTTTTCAATTTCCTAACGTACAAATTTAAAAAAAGTATTTTTCTTTATGTTCATTTTGTTTATAATCTAATTAATGGTTCCTATTAACGATATCCACATATTAAGTCTACTTACAGTTCCATCATTCAACTGTTGAAACCGTCCGACATTTAACCTTTTAAAGCTTATAATTCTTTACGGCTACTTAATATATATTGATAAATTGCTGTCATCATGCGATAACACGCTCTCTATAGATCTATTTTATTCATCACCATTCTTGTACTACTATATTTTTATCACTTCTTTTCATGTATATCAATGGGAAAAAATTAATTATTATCGCATCCCGGTACATCGCCCAAACTTGTTATAATATATTACCCAATTCATTGTTTATATGTGTGTTTCTATCAATGATACAATGTGTTACATCTTATTTCCGTTTACGATAGGTTAGGTTAGGTTATGACATATTGTACGTGTTTTACTATAATTCGTGCCTTCGGGCGTTTATCAAACATAAATACCGTAACCGATATATTCCTAACGCGTATAACAACGCCCATACAACAGATACACGGGCATTTTACTTTTGTCGCATTTTTCTATTTTCGTTCGGAACACCGCGCGAGGGGGGTTGACGTAATGCAGCGGTCCCGGGGAGCTGCAGGTGTACACTTCTTGACGCGGCCCCGTAGATAATAAATGTGCACCGCATGTACAAATCGGACGCGAACGAAAATAAAACGAAATGCCCGCGAGCGCCTCCGCCGGTTCGTAGGCTCGTTTACCGGACACTGAGCAAACAACCCCGCCGACGTTCCACGGAAATCGTCTGCTCGCGTGCGTGCACGTGCTCGTCGAGTGTTTGAGTTTTATTTTCGAGACCCGAGACGTCGTCTGTGGCTCCGGCGGCGCGGCGGATTATCGGCCCACCGCGATGTTTCTATTTGTGTTGAAGTTCTTCCGCTCCGCCGGCCGAGTATAACGTTTGTGAAACTTGCCCGGCGACGGCATGGTAATTACGGCCGCGCACGGTGTACATACACTAATTGGACCAGAAAAAAACACCGAAAGCGGGATCGCCCGGAAAAATACCACGTCGATTTCCGACCGTCTGCGGTTTACCCCCAAACCTCCCCTCCGCGAAAACGCTCGAGTCCGACTTGTGCTCCCATCAGACGTCTGGTACACGTGTAAACGACGTGCCTAAAGTGTCCACGCGTCGAGTGTACACGTACAGGGTGTCTCCTAACCTGGATTTACGCAGAGCCGTTTCGTTGACGACAGTTTGGTAAATACCTTAAAGAAGTCAAACGATTTACTTTTAATCCTATAACTGTTACAAATTTCGAAGACAGTCATTTTAATGGACTTATTATTCTGAAAATGTTGACCGCTCTACTCTCAATTTTCATAGACTTCTTGATTTTTAATCATTTTTCTAGTTTACGAGAAAATGGTTCATACTTCAATTTTAAATAATAATATGGAAAAATGACGAAGAGATAATTATTTACGTTATTTCTTTGTAAACTTAAATAAATTATTGAAAATCATGAATGCAATGAAAACTGAAAGTCGATCCGTCGACATTTTCAAAAAAAAAGTCCTAGAAAATAGCTTTCTTCAAATATCACAAAAATTATAAAATAAAAAGATAATTTACCAACTTCTTTGATTGTACACTTATATTTACCAAACTATTGTCAACACAATTGCCCTTGCCCAGGAATACAAGGTCGGGGATGACCTGTTAATATAAGATATTCAGTGAAGAAGTTATGTTCTTTTGAATATAATTGACCGTAGCTCTGGAGCATTAATGGTTAATGGGATCTTAATATTACAAATAAATGCGTATTGATACAGATGATTTTAAATATAGGAGTATAAAGGTTTATTAAGACTTACCAACACAGTTAACAATCATAGGGCTGTTTCGTAGTTGTACGGAATTCGAGTTAACGTGATGGTAATCGCAGAAAACTGGCGTCTTCTTACATACCGATTGTTGATCATAGGCCTTACAATGTAAACTGTGGATGGGGGGGAACTTGATGTTAAGTCAGTGTTTATTATTTTTCTACAATAGTAATAGTAAAAGTAATATATATATATATATAAAAGTAACGATCGTTACAATACTCATAAAAAAAAAACGTAATTTCATTATCTTTATTAACACGGAAGATATCGCCCCGTATAATTCCCGACGGGGCACCCTGTATATATATGCTGTAGTATAAGCATGGAAAATTTGTATCATTATCGCTTTATTTATCAAGTAGATTTATGATAAAAACAATAAGACACATCACATTATTGTAGTGATGGTATAAATAAAAGCTTGGACGTTCGAAAACCAGGAATGTAATCGACGGTACAAAACGTGTTCAAACAAAACATTTTCTATGATACGATAATCGAAGAAATACCTATGGTTTGTTAGTCATTGATGATGATGATGTGGTTAAGACAAATAATATAAAAGTGAGAATGATAAATATTTTACGTTTTTTATGTTTTATAGATTTTTATTGAATAACTTGTGTGCATTACGTACGTATTTAATGGATCGAATATTTAAATTTTACTTAAAGCGCGATAAATAGGACACAACGCACACGTTTACCATGGCACAAACATTGAGTGTATTACGACGCACCTTGCGTGGAACGAACGGTGGTGACTTTTATTAATTTGAAAAGGAGTAACGAAAACGCGGTCACTTGCATAAGCGCGAATAGAAGAAGAATCGGTTTATATCGCAGAGAAACAATAAAGTCTTTAACCGCAGAGTACTCGTCACGTGCTTCAAACGTTTATTTCGAAATTGAAATGCAATGTGTAGTACGAAAAATTGAACATTTTAGGACCTGCGGGCGTTTTATGCCGCCTATAGTCGCGGGCAGGGAAAAAGAAACGAAAAAACGCGCGCGCATACGTACCGTTTTTATTTCAAAACGTGTGTACGACAAGGAAAAACAAAAAGTGAACGTGCAGCTGTCGGTCTTGTCGTTTCCCGATCTCTTCCGTTACTCAGAACGAGATGAGAACAGTTTGTTTGGGCACAGTCTCTTATCGACCCCGCGATCGCGTGGTGTACAACAGTATAGCTCTGCAGTTTTTTCTTTCGACCGTGATGCACACGTGACACATAATGCGAAGAAGAATTTCGATGCACGAAAAATGTCTTGTCGACAGATCATCGGTATTGAAAACGGCAAACAAATTAAACACGAAACGCTGAACTTGACGGTTATAATATTATTTATACAAATATGCAAGTGGATGGAAACTACCTAGGTACACACTTGACAGTATTATAACGTCATATCGTTTATATAAAATTATTTCGGTCCTAGTAACCATGTGCATGTTATAATAACAGATACCGAATATGATGAACGCGTACGACTTTGACGGTGAAAACGATAATATTTTTAGGAGGAAAAAATTGAACAAAGCCGTTGGGGACAAGAACGGGGATAAAACAATACACGCAGTACATATACTCAGTGTATGTTGGGGTTACATGATCGAGGTAAACGTTTCACCCTCTCGTCGAAACGAAACAGAGTCAATAATTATAGCAGCCACACCTATTAACCGTGTACAGTACGTATTATATGTACGGTTTTCGATGGGCTCGGGGGGGTAAAAAAAAATAATGATAATTACAAGAATGTTACAACAATGAGTGAGGAAATTCATTTGTCGTGTCCGATGTTTGATGCTGGGTATTAATCCGTTTAGGAGCGTACCGAGCCCTCGGCGATCAGCGGGTGCCAGGTGGCTTTAGCGTTCTCATATTTCTGTGTTCGCTTACGTATATGGTTTGATGATATGCGTATCAACGATCATCAGTTTCAAATTATTATTATGTGGTTATTTTCGCCCTACACGATATGTCAATAATAACGAAACAATGCGATCGTCCTTTCGAAAAACATGTACGTCCGATTGTGCCACACAACCTGTGCCCACCACGTAAAGTCCAAGAGAAGGTACATTTCTCTCCTTAAAGTTTATCTAGACCATTATGATCTGTACGGATGAATAAGAATTAAGTTTTGGTCGTTTTTTTTTTATTTTCTAATCCGGTACAATTGTAAAAGTATGATTTGTTTTATAATTTTCCAGTCCGAGCACTATTTATCATAATATTTAATTTGTTAATAGCTTTTTTCAAAATATTTCAAAAAATATTATCAAACGCTCATAGAACGAAATACTGGAATTCGACGAAGATCAATAGGATATTGCCGATGTTGGTAATTATATTTAAAAGCGATGACCTATCCAAAAATGCGATTTTGTTTAAATCATGAAAAAAAAACCTTTTGCTTCAGATGTTCAAACAACATGAATACAATTTAGATGAGCTAGGAATAATCTGTTGAATACATTTTACAGTGTTTTATTACAAAATTATTAAATGTATTGAAAAAAAATGTAGGTGTATGATCAAATGTATTTTTGACACCGCCTACTAGTTATATTTTTTTCGCGAATCGTATATTAAAGGTACTTTAAATAGATTTTATCGTTGTTAAATCGTCAAGTGCTTTTAGCGAATTTCACTCGACTAAAATTTCTGATTATTTTATTGCATTTAAAAATGATATATGGTTCATGTTATTTATAAAGCCTATTCAAGTTTTCGAATTTTCTGATATACATTTTTTTAATTTTAATCTGAGAAAAGTCATTATTATTCATGAAAACGATCAATTTAGTCACATTTAAAATTTAAAGTGTTTAAACACTTGTGTAAAAAAAAATAGTGACTTTTGAATGATATGCATTATATATATATAACAACCCATAAAAAAAGATGTGGGCTGCCTATAGGTTGGGTTGCCAAAAAATACAACTTATAAAATTACTTATATAAATGAGCTTGTTGTTAATATTTAAGTTTTATGAGTTAAAATATTAATTTTACATTTGGTTAAACTTTTTAGAATGGTATAGTAATCTATCACGAAAATGAAGATATAAGTTTTTAGTCTTTAAAAATTCTTAGTCCTAAATTGAGTCTTATGTGCTCTATTACCTATGATTTCCTGTGAATTTTCTATAATTTTACGAAAATTACCTTAAGCAATTTTAAACGGTTTGAAAATTCAAAAAAATACCATTCTAAAAAACCAAATAGATTAAATCAGTTTCATTCGAATCCATTTATCCGGCAGATGTGACAATAAATAAAAACACCTATTTCATTCGTTACACGACAACTATTATATTATAATATCATATATACTCGTACATATAAATTATTACTTTTAGATTTTAGTGTTAGATTATCCTTTTGTTGGTCTTTTAAGATCGAAATCAGAATTTCAGTGATTTATTTTATTGATTAAAATAAGAATATTTGACAACACATACGTAAATGTATAAGACGTAATATACCTTCGTAAATAATTCACATATTTTAAGGTATTTCCATGTTTTTTCAGCATTCAAATTAAATATTAAAGTTGAAATATGCATTAGTTCGATTGAATTTAGATACGTTTTTATGAAATAAATGTGGTTACAATAGCAAACATAATAA
Source organism: Periphyllus acericola (assembly GCA_949715065.1). Taxonomy (NCBI): domain Eukaryota; kingdom Metazoa; phylum Arthropoda; class Insecta; order Hemiptera; family Aphididae; genus Periphyllus; species Periphyllus acericola. The sequence continues at coordinate 20,315,546 of OX454270.1, read as the reverse complement.
TATTTTATCGATATTGAACGATATTATTATTCGTTTTATTAATATTATTTGTACAATTTTAAGCACTAAACTGTTGTTTACATTGTGGAAAATATTAATAACTACTGCCTAAGGCTTTATTTTTGATTGCTTCTGTATTGGCAATACAGATGGAAAGAATCGTTAAACAAGTTTTGAAATGTGATCTGAAATTCACAATTAATGTATAATTGTCCGTACAATTTTATGAGTTCCTACATCTGGGTAAAAAAACAAGAATAATTCAAAAAAAAAAAAAAATACAAGTATTTGTTAAATACAAACATACGAGTATACTAATGTAAGCTAAAAGTCAAATTTTTCTAAAATTATTATTTTTATACTATTCTCGTATGAAGTTATTTATCGGTCAGATTTGAAATGATTAATGTTAATTATTTCATCCCATCCATTAAAGAAATTTAGAATACAACAAAAGGAAAAAATTGAATTTCGACTATAATTATCCACGCTGCACGCACGTATGTGTAATAATTTTGTTCGAAAATCAAATTAATTATTATACGCTATACGAACTTGTTCGTTATTTTATTTTTAAATTTCAATTCAACCTCACGATTTAAGAATTATAAATCGTAATGGAGTGTTATTTATTCATTTTTTTTTTTTTTTCTGGCCAAAAGACATTTGATATTAATTACAATTTATGGTTGACCGCTAATAAAATGCGTATTTCAAAAATGTACAAAACGTGTACGCTTGTTATTTTCATGGTAAATGCAATGGGACTATATGAATCTTGTTGTACATTCGTCATCGTTACGTAACCTCTGCATTAACCAAAATGAATAAGCGCCATTATTATTCATAGCAATCAATTTATTCTGCGCTATAAACAACACGGTGGCGTTCCAAATATAACATTAATTAAACGAAAATCAAAGCCAACGACTATCTTGTATAATAATACGTACACAATATACGCGTAGGCTGCAATTCAATACGGCGCGTGTATATCTTATCGATATTTTAATACGTTTCGCTGGATGTGATGTACGTATATTACGTGTATAGGTACCGAACAATAAATCATTGGTGCATTATATTATTATGATTCGCGAAGAACTATCCGCGAACGTTGTTGTAACGCGTATAATAAACTAATATTTCAATCAGTCTTTCGACGTTTATTTAATGTGTACAACTTAATCATCCTCGGTAGGCGCCCCCTATATGTACACGCGTCGAGATGCTATAATATATATTTATCGAAATGCTTGTTTTACCCTTTGATCAAAAATATCTAATCGATGTAAAATTGTCGATAATACTCAACAATACTTATTTGTTTTCGAGCGTATATATTGTATATAAAAAAAACTTAACTCGTGTTCTAAGCGCAATCGTTCGTGAATTGATTGCGTAAACCGAATGAAAATAATATGGCAAGTACAAGCAGTAAGTATAATGTTAAGCGGTATGAATATATTTTCTAAGAATAAAATCGGATTTAAAATATTAATCCTGGACGTTTTAAGTGCGTGCAATTTCAATTTCATCACTGATTAAATTTACATGAGATTATATCAAACGAATTTCTTTAGTATTACTGCGATTCACGTACATAGTACGCCATTATATTGTAAAACTATGCATCAACCGAAATTAATTACGTGACGTTTAAGCGCAGTTTAATCACAGGTACAAAAAGGTACATATATTATGTACCTACGTCAAATGAAACTTTTATAGTCATAATACAACTAATTGTTTTAGATCGAAAATGGATGATAAGTAAATATAGAAAACAATTTTTAATGGCCAAAGGAGAGTAATAATTCTTTTTTTTTCAGAGTATATTTTGTCTACGATAATAAAAATGTGTCACGCAAAATTCTCTAACTCTGCGGGTAAGCCATTCCTTTTACTATGTATGCAAATATCCAACCGAAACCCGAAACAACTTTTACAATCCTGTTCCGTGCCTTCTACACGTAATGTTTAATTGAGAATGTCGAATGATTTCGCGTGAGTGCGCATAACTCGTACGTATATGTAATAATAATAATTGCTGTGGATTGAAGAACTTTGGACAAATCAGAAATTAGTAAAAGTATCGATTCGCGTGGGACGTTTATAAACGAATGGGTTCAATCAACATCGTGAAAATAAAAATTGCACAATGTTTAACGGCGAAAACTATCTAAAGTGTAAAGTTAAGAATGTATTGATACTAATCAGACGTTTTGGACAAAGATAATATATTCATTATTTTATAGATAGATCGATTAAAATAAATTTTTGTTGTTTGAATGATATATTATATGTATGAATAATATTTGATATTATGAAGTATTCGTTTATAACGTTAATTAACTTAAATGGGAACATTTTATTTTTTGTAATCTAAATAACAAATAAATACTTGTGATAAAATTAATTCACTATTATTGTTTCCACTGTTAGATTTTCGAGTTTTCCACATCAATATGTATCCGTCCGTACACATAGTTTTTCGTAACGTAATTCCGTCGGATTCATGCTCGCGTGTCACTATTCTATTTTTAAAATATCTTATACTGTGCAATGTAATTATATTATATTATACACTCGTAATAGCGCGCGTGAGACATTATGATCCTGTACGTTTTGTTATTATTATTTATTATAATACGGCCAAGAACGGTGATAAATTAAAAAAAATTAAAAATGTACGACAACGGTACGGTTTCGGTTTGAATAATAACATTTATTGCACACGATCGGCGTACGTGTAAATCCATTGTGTGTAATATATATATATATATGTGTGTGTGTCGGCCGTGAATCGAAGAACTGTCGTGGTGTGTACGCGAAACGAGAATATCGCAAACGTGACGAATCGGCATCCGCGATAGTATTATATTGTAATGCATAAGACATTTACGTATTTTATAGCGAGCACGCATATATGCGCGCGGTTTGTTCTCCGGTCGTCGCCGCGTACACCGCAATAAGACCCTCTCCCTAATGCCCAGGATATCGACTGCCATCGAAATTTCAATATGGACAAAACAATATGTATATGTACACGTAAAAAACACACACACACACACACACGCTTAATATGTACACGTCACACGTATCACGTTGTGTGTGTGTGTACGCACACGCGCACGTCTCTCAAATAATAATCGAGCGAAACGCATAATATCGCGTACGTATAACTCGTGCACAAGGATCGCGTGGGGCGGTGCAGGGCAGAGGGAAAATGATTCTCCAAATCGGTTACAGGAAAGTCGTCACGTCGTTTCCGTTTATTGCCAGTCATTTGCCGCACACGATAATGCGTCGCGCGCGCGGTGGTTGAATATTTATATTATTACGTATATACGTATATTGTGTGTGATGTGTGTATATTCTCGCGGTGAATTCACGCGCGCGCGACAGAAAAACCCAGGGGGTAGGGGGTGGGAAGCGCGTTCGACGTCTTTATTGCCACCCCGTCGTGAGTGGCGGTGGTGTATGGTGGCGCGTTTCGAAGCCGTTTTATTTAAAAGAAAAAAAAAAAATGGAAACCGAAACAACAAAAAAGTAATAACCGCGCGAGAGGAGGCCCCCTTTTTCCTTATTATTTTCTATACGTATTTTTTTTTTTTTTTCCCTTTTCTTTTTTGCACTCGTGAAAAATCGTTGCCCATTTAATCCACACGCGCGCGCCGTGCTCACTCACTCGCACTCGCGCACCAATTCGCATCACACGCGTGTAATACGCGATGGAGTTGTTGATGTTGTTGTCACTCGCGCGATGCAAACCGCGGAGAACGTACGGCCGTGGTACCGACACCGTTATTATTGTTATACATTATACGACGTGTTATTATCACGAGTCATTTTACTCCGGAATTGGATCGAACCGGAACGCGCGTCGTTAAGTCCGCAGTAAAGTCCGTAAAGACCGGTCGTAGGGGGGGGTTAGGTTAGGGGGGGGGAGAGAAAAAAATTGTATTCCGAGTTTTTAATCTCGCCCGCGCCCGCGGAAAGAGTGGAGCGATTGTCGGCGTCGGCGACCGGAGGGGAGGTGTTGGTGGCGGTGGCGGTTGCGGCAGGGGGGGGTGGGGGAAGGAGCGGGAGAAAAAGACGGGATAAAAAATGAAAAATAAAATGTAAACCGTATTAATCACCCGAGGGGGTAACGTTTAATATCGTTATTGTTATCGTTATTATAATATCGCCGAAGATATTATTACCTTGGCCATTAAAATCGAATCTGTCGTTCTTTAACGAGTTTTTGATGGCGAAAAATGTTCCACCCGCGGCCGATTAGTATATATGCGTGCACGCGGGCGAGAGAGAGAGAGAGAAACACGCTGTCCTGTCGCCTGCCCGCCGCTGCCGCCGTGGTGGTGGTGGTGGTGATGGTAGTGTGATTGGAGTTTAATTCTAGCCGAGACGACGGCTACGACGACTACTACGACGGGGAGAAATTGGAATGATTAAAAAATAATAATAATAATAATCATAAAAAAATAAGAAAAATAGTAATAATAATCGACATCAGAATTGGAAATTAGCCGTCGAAAAAAGTTTTTTTTTTTTTCCCCTTGATTGAAACCGCTCCTCTCGCGTACATGGTACGTACAGACCGTCGCTGCAGCCTCGGGTATAATCAAATGGAATTTGTAATTCCCAATTTTCGCCTCTTCGTTTTTGTTTAATGTAAATATATTTATTTTTTTTCCATTCTTTCGGAGTACTGCACCGCGGTACCGACTCGCCGAACAACTCGCATTCGCTGTACACACGCCTGTATATAAAATATTATAATAAGCACCCTATACCAACATTATGTTTACAATAATATTATTTTCTACTCTTTAATTCTTTTGGAAGCGTTTTTTTTTCCTTATTGAAAGACGTTTGATAAATCTCGCATAGTGAGTTTTTAAGGTGTAAACGTGAGGGTATGGTAAACGCAATGCTCTGTATTTGTCATTATTTTCAACAATAATTTATAAATATTCAAAAAGAAAAAAACATATCATGGTAAATAATAAGTTCCGTCCTTTACACGAACACGTGCGCATTTTTTTGAAACCAATAGTTTCAGACCGGCTCAAACACATTTTCATTCTAAATACGTTATGCGTTTGTACCTAAATTAGTCTAAAACTAGAGCTCTATACCCATCAATTTATCCAAGTAATAACTTATATAACTCAAAAGTAAAAATACGTATACTCCGTCTCCGTGCCAATGCAGCTTATTTCATTACTACACTGCGGGCTACAAAAATAACTAAATGGTTTTTTTTCTACGTTCTAGACGATTTTATGTTCAGTTTTTAGTGTACGATTAATTTATTACAGTTATTTGATTAGAATTTAGAAGTCTTATAATAATGTATATGTGCTGCACGTGCCATTATAAAATAGTTTTAAAACAAATACGAGTGTAATAATATAACAAATAATTGTGTTGTATAAAATACGAGATAATTATGATTATTCGCAAGCTTAATTTGAAGTAAATGTTAACATTCAGTCGAAAAAGTTATGTCATATACGTATAAAGACATTTTATGACATTTTATTATAATTGTATTTTTCTAATCATTTCCATTGTGAACAGCATCCGTATCGTAAAAGTAAAATTTCATTTAAACTGTCTATAAATACGCATAAATGCCAATGCATTTACAATACCTATTATTCAATTTGATTTAAAACAAAGTATAGGTGCATGTAGAAAAAATAATTTATAGGAGAACTTGACATAAATAACTGGTAATGCTGCAAACAACACTACGGCATGAACGTTTATATGGTTTTTCTTATAAATAAACAAAAAATTATTTTATATTGAATACCACCGCATATATTACTATGTACCTAATAAAAAAATAAAAAAAATGTTTAGCACATTTACATAAGAGTATCGTTATTCTCAGTCTTTTGGACGCTTTAGAAACGTGTTTTTTTACCCCTTTTCCAATAAATATTTCGTAGATCGAATATTATTGTCAAGACGATTTATTGAACAGGGTCGTTTATGATCAGCATCTGTCCATTGTACGAATAAAAGGTGAAAAAAAATTGAGAGACAGAGAGAGAGTGAGTGAGAGAGAGAAAGAGAACTTCTCGTTTCCAAAATATTATCGAGATGTTACGGCGCGATAAGGACGTGCGGGTTTTTGATTATTAAATAATATTATAATACTTGTGAGTGAAAAAAGATCTGCCGATATACGCCTGTTTTGATATTTATTGCTCCATGAACTCACGTTTCTTATTTCTTTATTTCGTTTTATTTTCTTATTTTTTTTTAATAATAAAAGAATAATTTGTTTATTCGTCTGAAGCAATAAAATATAAATATATCTGACATGACAAAACTCATAGAACAAAAAAAAAAAAAAAGGAAAATAAGAAACACAACGGCGGACGGGGAGAGTGGGTATGTATTAATACATACATATATAATACGTACAATATTTTTATTCTCATTTCATATATAAATACATAAAAATCTGTCACCGCAGTACGTGAGCCGGTTGCGCAAACACGGCGCGTGAGGTAACGTTTCCATTGAACAAATGTCGGCTGGTGGTAATAAAAAAAAATACGTATATAATAATATCATTAATGGGAGCGGTGCTGTTTGCCGGTGGACTTTAAAACATTATTACTTTGTTTTTTTTTTTGTTTTTTCGCAAACACCGTTTTTGATATGTTCGGCGGACGACGTTATCGACGACATGTATCTGCACGATTCGTCGTGATCCATTCAAAAACATGTACAGACCCCCGATACAGGTATATTGCTATGCGCGAAATGACTCGTTCCCGGAGACGTCATTACCCGCGGTCACTTTTGTTTCATATTTTCACATGCTGACGCACCGTACGCGCGCACGTAACGACACAATATTATTATTATTATTATCATAATCGGGGCTGCCCGCGCATACGTAGGTATACGAGCGCGATCCGCGGGTACAAAGAAAATCGCGAGACACGTATGCACGGCCATGTGATTTATCTAACGGCCGAAATCGTTTAGAGACGATAACGACCTGCGACGACGGTAGGTTTTCACAATTTGAACCGTTCGTAAGATTTGACCTCTGTGGGAACGGAAACGCGGGCGCTCACTATCCGTGTACACGTGTACCTATATGTGTTGCGGCAAACGAAACGAAATAAAAAACATAGCGCACACACGCGCGGTCTTGTTACATGGGACTTGCCCAACATCGGCCATAAAAAAGTACACACGATAATAGCCGAAGTACGGGACGCGGAACAAATTTACATCGAGATTACGTTGTTGGCAATAATATTATTAGAATACGAAAAAATTCACCATGGGAAATCGTGTGCGGTTTTTTTTTTTTTTTTTTGGAGAAATAAACTATAGACGAAAACAAAACAGAAAACGCGCAGACTATTGCAGTGAAGCATTCGTGTATTTATTATAGTAATATGTATACGCGCACCACGACCGAACTTCTTCCCGAGGTATTTCGCGATATTCCAACGCCGTTGCGAACGAGTAAATATAAACGTTCGCATGCTGTTATCATAATAATTAATAGATGATTTCTCATCGCAATACGTAAGACGCATAAATGTCGATTCATACGACACGATACGGATTATTCAATAATTAATATTAACGCGGCCGGTGCATGCAGTGATCGCATTACGACAATCGCACATGTCCGTCGGGCTGCTAAATTGATTCTAATTCGTACCACGTAGACTCTCTTATATGACTTAATTTGTGTTACAGCGTGCGTCGTATTATTTCAAAACAATAAAACGTTCTGAATAAATAAAAGTAAATATTTTTAAACATACTGTGAATAGATTATAGTATAAAAACGTCCCTATACATAATTAGCTCTGTAGTTTATAAAAAGCAGTCGAGATCAGTTTTACCGGAATACTTTTAATTCATACGTTTTGTGCTCAGTTCCGTATAAACGTTCATTTTATTGTACAGCAATAATTGATAACGACATTCCGTTTATTGAAAAATTTACGTTTTTATGATTTTAAGTTGAACTCATTTTATGTCGATAATATTCAAACATTCCTTGTTTTCATGATTTTGAATTGTTTTCAATTTAGTGAGCTTTAAGATATAATAACAAATACAAAGCGCTTTTGAAGTTACGAGAACGAAAGGGCAATAGTTTTTAACGGATTCAATCGTGTTTAATGAAAAAGTTTTGTTGAAAATATAACTAAGAGAATTTTTAAGTTGTTGCACGTTCAGTAAAATGTAGGAAATCATAATAATTCAACTTTAATACGGATCAATATGATCAACGTTTGGAAAAAAAAGACGACAATATGTTATTGATAACCGCGGTTGTGTAAATCAAATAACATTGATCACTATGGGTAAGCCGGTTTTTAACACGTTTGAGTTATTTAATGGCTTAACTGTTATTTGCACGTATTCCAAATGGAAATAGTAACCGATGATGTAGCCAAAAGCGTTACTCGTTTTTATTATCTTATGCGAACCTACTATATATACACATCGCGTACACTATAGTATTGCATAACCAGCGTAGGTACATACTCAAAGATAACGTCGAGTTTGATGTATTCCGTAACAAGTATTATAACATTTTACGCGTACACGGCGGAGATAAATCGACGTCGGTTCCAAAATGTTTTATGGCCTGTGTATTGGACCGCCTAAATTATTAAATTGCTCATTACTTTGCATGATTTAAAATTCAACGATATTTGACACTTGAGTCTGAAGACCGAAAAATTGCATGCGTCGCGTATCCCGTACACGTATATGCGCGCGCCGTTGTGTATATACTATTATCCTTATGTATATTATTATTATATGCTCCTTTCAATGGCGCGAATGCAGTATTGAAGGGTACATTTTTAATAATAAACAACAGCGCGGCGAGTACACGACGCGTAATATATAATAATATACTCCGCGTACGACATCGCAACGCGTTTTATACTCAAGCGTTGCAATACATATTTCAAACCGTTACCTCACGTCCGTACTCCGCTGCACACATCACACATACAGGTGCTAAATATTTGCATACGATATAGGCGTGTAATGCAACACGCGATCGGAACGAACGGTCGCGTTTCCACCGTCGTCGGGTCGTGCGCACACGAGTTGAGATCAAATCGATCTTCTGCAAACATAATTTTTGTACGCAACACGATACCCGATATTCTGCAGTCGAATACAAAAAGAGCACATGTCGCGGTTTCAAACATTTTCGGGCAAAGACTGTAACCGCAAGAACGTTGTCTTTTCTGCCACGAATTTAATGTTAAATCATTTCCGGTACATCTATGTGGGGCGTATATATGATGTGCACAGGTCGTGTGCACGGTTTTCACAAAACCGTATCGACATTTGACTCGACAGTGTAAACAAGCGATTTTTATTAAGGACACGTGCCTTTTTCGCGTATTTAGCGATCCATATATTTTACTTTCGTAAATCTATTACGTTCACTTATTTCGCTATTATACTACGTGTACAGTAGATACATTCTTATTGTTATGAACTCCACTCGGACCGCGCGCGCTACCTATACTTTTCCCTCAGTCACGCGTTGATGCGTATACGTGTTTGTAAAAGATAATAAAAAAATATAAGGAATTCTAGTAAAATTATATTACACATAAATAACGATGTGGCGAGGGGAAAAAATCGTTTAATAAATTATTTTTTTATATTTTTTGTCGTTGCACTGTATAATATTATATTATTGTGCGTTCGTATATACCTTACCTATATATATGTGTGTGTGTGTAATACGTACGTGGACTACTGTGACAGCCCCGAGGCGTATTATTCGGCTAATAAAACTATCAGGCACGTATTATCAGTGAAAATATATAAAAATATATAGTATATATAAAATATAGTCGCCTGCGCACTGGAAACCAGCTTAAACGTTATCAGATCAGGTGTATTCCGTCATTATTCATGTGCATTTAGGCGATTACATTTTTCATGTCGTCCGCGTGATATCAGTAGGGAGTCCCGAGCCCGATGCACCGCACAATGCCGTTGTTCAATATCATCATCATCATCATTATTACTATTATTATTATTATTTGTATGTTTTATTTTTCGAAACAAAATCTCCTCGATGCATATTTAACAACAATTATTATAATTATTATCGTCGGACATACGATTTCTCTGTACACCACGGCCGTCATCATCATCATCATCATCATCATCATCGCCATATTCGTATGATCAATATAATATTATAACATTATATTATACAGACGGAGGGACTCGTAAAAAAATATTACAACAAAAGTACGTACACCATATACGTACGGAATTAAACCTTGAAAAGCAATAAAACCGGAATTCCTGGTCAATCGTCGTCGTCGTCGTGGTCGTTCGGCGATCAAATTGAACGAGTGTAAAACGCTCATCCGGGAATTGACTGTATAATATAGCGCACGATGAGCCTATTTTTTTATTAATAAATACGCGCAGCGTCCGCGCGCACGATAAACGTCAACAATAATTACACTATAGGAAACGTGCGTAGGTATAGGACAACAATTATTATTACGTTCGTGTCTACTTCGAGAAACGCGCGTACAATGCTATACATAACCGCACTGCAGTCGGCCGACGTTATAATGATAATATTGCGTTCGTAGTCGAAGCGTTTTCATTTTGAACTCCGATAACTACGGGATGCGCTCGGTCAAATGCAATTTTCGTTTTCGAGCGACCAGCGGTACACTCGTTAATCATTATTATTCGCATAGGTGTGACCGTTTTTGCATAATATTATGGTTTTCAAGACCGAAATCTCGAATGAACCGTTTTTCACCGACATTTTTATGACGGAGATTCGGCACGCAACGTATACGTATATGTAATGTTCAATAAATATTAATGCGTACACCTGTTTATTAAACGCGTGTTACTGTTGCGGTGACGGGGAGGTTTACTGGCCCCGCGGGAAACCGGAATTAATCACGGTGACCTACCCCCGTGTAATTTGATTCGGCTCTCCGATGTACGTACATCTCGACCTTTTTTTTTTAACCCTTCCGAGTTCGATATGCACTAGAATACTAGATGATTTTGTTTTTCTCGTAATCAACGTACAGTATTTCACGCAGATAGGTACTCGTTGAAAATTCAAATCTGAGTGTATGCATGTGTATAATATACTCTGCGTTTTTACGGAGACAAAAAAGATCCGAGTGAATTAATTCGGTCGTCTAAAGGAAATTATGAGCGAGTACCAATAATGTATGTTCCCGCATAATGCATGTTATACTATCTTTGTACATAAACTCTTTTTTGGATAAACTTTTAAATCGGCGTTGGGGGGAGGGGTAAAAACGCAAAGTCGGTGCTTAAAAATACAAAAGGGTACACATATATATGTACGATGTACCTGGAAATTCGTGATAAAACTGAACGCTGTTTACATGCGTGTATAATATATTTAAATAGAGTTTATGTCGCATGGTGTACATATATTATATACCTATACTTTTTATGATTTATATGAATTCATTGCAACGAAATGTAAATTGTAATACTAATAACACAACGATATGGAAATATATTATAAACAGAGTATAAATATTAATCACCCGGCTTCAGCGCGATTGTTGACCTAGATCGCGGGAGTTTCCCCCCCCCCCCCGAATTTACCGGTTTAACGTGTATTACGCTTAGGCAAACAATTTCGACGGTTCACGGATAGTAATCCCACTGTAAGTACTATAAAACGCGGTGTCGGTGGGTCCGAGCGAGTACACGGTCTTTTTATGTATAATCTATAATACATATTAAGTATAACATACGTATTATTAGTTCGGAAACGAAAAGAAACGGTCAAACACGCAAAGTCCGCCGCCGCCGCCTGCACCTGAACCATATGCTCGGCGTATATTATACGGAACGGAACTGCAACATGCACAAAATTGACGTATCAGTAATTTACGTATCAGCCTTAACGGACGGTCGTGGGGCGTAGGTTTCGAACACATAACACTATACACTTTTGACGTTTATACCGTATACACCATATGTCGCGCGAAACGATAGTGCGCCGAGCACGCGAAACGTCGAAAAAATACGGTATAGCAAATCGGATGGAAACGCATATTCTCGTCATCGGAAAGATAGGCGTGATTTCACGTCTGTAGATTATCCGACCCATAAACGCAGGCGAACGTTACACGATGTACAGGGTTTCAACGCGTTCGGTGGGATCTGGTCGATTCCTAAGTACGATCTTTTAGGAATATTATGGTGTCCAGTGCACAACGAGTCGCTGATCACACTATTGCAGAGTTGTGCACTTAAACAAATTTTGTAGAACAAACGGCTCCCACTATAATACTCTGGCGACAGGTACGCTTCGAAGATGTCGGCGAACTTTATAGCGTTTTATTATAACGCGATGATATTTTTCAGATTATGTACATAATATAGTTATCGGGTTATCCCGAGGTTATATTTTCACGGGACAGTATTTAATGTCCGATCGCACGATAGATACCGCGGTGGTATCCATCCGTCAGATCGGTCGACCGGTCGCTCTTTGATGTTTTTAACGCTAAAACCCGATCGGATCGGTATACTACGCGGTACGTCTGAACTTGAAAATGTATTCATTCAACTCTTCGGCCGTGCGGTAATAGGAAACTATTTTAGGCGGATAAAAAAAATGCTTCAGAAGCGAGTCAATTTACAAGGGCCATTATCGAGTTCATGTAGTAAATTTGTAATCTAGACACAGTACACAACTTGTTAAAGAAGTCTTTAATAGTTCATAAAATAATTATATAACGACGAAATGTTGTGATTATGGATTGTCTTATAGGTAATGCGGTTTAGTTAAAACAAACTGCGTGCGTTTCATAAAACTAACATTTGCCATTGAATGCCTTTCGCTAAAAACATTTAAAGCTCTTAATTATTACAAATATTCTTATTGATAAATTGATAAGAAAATAATGCGAATGCGACACGGTGCTGATTGAAAATTTCGAATTGCGGCGCAATAGCGAACGCGTGATAGTGTGTGCATTACACGAATTTTAGTTTAATTTCCCCAATGTACATATTACGCTCGGGTAATAATAAAGTTGCAAACGACACGATATTAAAATGATACAACCGCAACGCGTTTCTCAAACCTAACTCGTGTGCAGCCCATCAAGTGTTAAGCGAGATATAACATCGAAAACGCCTCGAACTCAACTCGTCCTTTTTTGTTTATAAGTGTACCTATAACGAATTTATGAAAGTTAAAAACGAAGTACGTCCATGTAAAGTTTTTAAAATGGTTACAACATTAACATTCGCACGCATACGTTTCTCGGCTGCCGGCATATTATACTATCCACATGATTGCTCGTGGCTTCTAAGAAACACCGGTCAAGAACAGTGTCGGTCAAGAATACAATATCTACACATCTGTAGCTACATGACATTTGTCCGAATACGTGCGTGCGTGCTGGGGTAAAGGTACCCGCAGAGCCGTGTTGGCGGGCCGAGAAAGGCTTATGAATACTACGGGTTATCTCCGTCACGTAAACGCGCGCGCAGCGTCTCGAGATTTGCCGAACTGTCGTCGTCGTGCGCGCGCACTCGGCTAGCCGGTGCATTTGAACATCACGTGCATGCTCACTTGTGAACGTCTACGTATACTGTTATTGCACGCGTACGTGTACGGGAGAAGACGCAAAGTTACGATATCGTCGTTGCCGGGCCTTACGGAGAATACGATGTGACACACGCGCTTTGATATTATTACCGTACGCGCCACTCGTCGTGCCTACACGTGAAAACATTATACTTTATTCGCCGACGCGTCTCCACGTACGTATTTTCGTAAGGTAATAATAATAATAATGATGACGACAAAGACGAATAATAAAAAAATAAGAAAAAAAACCACGCGGCAATCGCGTCCTTTGCAGATAACGATCGCGCGTTATTATATTTTTATGTATAGGAAGTCGCGCGCGCCGCGGCTGCAGTCGATCCGCTTCTCGGACCATAACTCATACAAGCGCTCGCAACACAGGTACACGTGTATAAAAATGAATCGTAAACACAATATTATTATAATATTATCACGTGTATACCCATGTACACGCACACACGTCGCACACACACACACACAACGCCGGTTTTCCGTAAATAAATCAGAGACGTGCATTTTTAATTGGATAACAACAACTGCGCTACATAAAATATGTACGGACGTGTACGCATGTAAATCGTTTACGTCGGCGCGGCGCCTGTAAATGGGGGACGAGAAAAAATTTCGCCCCGCATAGACACGAAAAGGACGGTTTGACGCGAAAAAGTGCTTTGGACTCGTAGTGAAACGAAAAATATATTGGTTTTCCTGTACACGAACACGTACGCATCACAGTTGCAAACGTGCATCGTACAAGTCCCGCATTGGCCGTTACTGCAGTAACTCTCGCATAATAGCAGAAACCGCATTCACTAGCAACAGTTTTCGATTTTCTCAAAAGTTTTTCCAGTGTTGATGAAAACCTGAACAATTTGATATTTGTATTTCTATTTACCTTTGTAGAAATGAATATGACCGACTTTCAACTCCTGCGCTGCACCCCTATAACTAAGTAAATAACTGCTGCAACACACGTTGTCGAACATTTTAACGTAATATTGTTACATTTAGCCTTAAGGTATACAAAGATTGCCGATTTTGACAAGAAACTTAATTGAAATATACAAGGTTATATTGAACCATGCTCTCTCGCCTTCTCGTTCCCCCTTTTTGGCCGTAAAATTGCTTAGATTTGGATTTTTTCTTTCAAAGATATGTTTTCCGTTACTTTTTTTCATGCCACTTTGTGTCCTGATTTCTGTTGCCATCCAAACTTTAATTTTTCGAATTAAAGCACTCTTTTTTCACCGTGGTATTTGATTTGGTAGCATAATTCTATAAATATTTTATGATATAGTTTTAATTACATGTAATAGCTAATTTATATTTATTTATTTATTTATGTATTTTATTTATTTTAAATATAAACGGACGTAAGTCCTTAACAAATATTTTGAGCGTAAACACGGTAATTATGATACAACGGTGTCATAGGAATGACAAGTTACAAACTAAGATACATTGTACATTTTTAGTTACTAATATAGATAAGTGGACAAAAAGGTAAATTACAACAGAGAAAGATTTAAGACGAGACATGCTAAACAAAATCAAAGGTAATTGAATTACCCGCAGCCATTAGGATATTAGAGGGACAGTTTATCATATAGTTTGTTTTATGAGGGAAAGGATAGAATAAATCATTGCATCGTGTATCACGGTGGTTTATTTTAAAACGGATGAGGGAGAGAAGCTCTTCACAGTCGATATTCCCAGAGAGTAAATTATATAAAAATTTGGATAATAATAAAGTACGTCTAGTTTTAAGTGGAGAGAGATTGATGAATGATAATACTGAATCATAGGAACCATGAGGTGGCCTATAAATATTAAAGTTTAAAGAGATGAAACGGAGAAAGTTATTCTAGATAACACGAATTTCGCACTTATCATATGCAATTTTAAATTTAAGCTATTTCGAAATTATTGGTCCGACTTTTGATAACGTTACATTTCAGAAAAATTAACAGAATAATATTTTTCACGAAAATGTGGTGTTCCCATTTGAAAAAACAAAGTTCAACCCTTTAAGTTGGAATAAAAAAAAATATGGAAAACATGTGTCTTATGGTAACTTGGACATGTAAAGAAAAAAAATCCAAATTTAAGCCTTTTTACTGCCAAAAAGTGAGTTGAGTCTGCGTGTCAAGAAATTCACCCTGTATAAATACATTTTCCAGTTTGACATTTTAGCGCGTATTTTTTATCAAACGATTTATTCGAGCGACATTGAATTTTATTTCATTTCGATTTATCAAACTATAAAAATATAATTTAATTTATTTAGTTAAATATTTTTTCACAACAATTGCAGTAAAATATTCTGGGAAATCATCAAAAGGAATCCATTCGAATAGCTGTTTTGATCGAAAATCAGGAAAAATGAATTTATTTGCAAAAAAACTTTACACCCTTCATATACAGTATTTTTTATATTTACTAATTATTTAGCGGAAACTAATAATATAAATATTGTTCAATGGTTGTTTTTTCCGCACCGGATTTCAACCGATAAAAATGGTTGTATTTATAACGTTGTTAACTATATGGTGTTATACTTGTACATACAGTTATTATATTACTTATACTGTGTAGATGATATAAATAAGAGCTTAAACGCATTTAGCACGCAATGCCCGATTGTATTGAATGAATATTATTACGTGAATTTTCAGTCCACACCATACTATATAAATTATATACATATTTAGTTGCATCAAAAATATTATTTGAAATTCGAAACGTTTTACGTTAATTTATAGCCGATATATAGTTGAAATATTTAGATTTTTATCACGTTAACAGTCACTATTCAGTATTCTATGTGTCGGCACGTTTCAAATCAAAATTGAAATGAACACAAAATGAATACCGTTTTGAAGTCGGAAAGGTACTCCAAGGGGAGACGTTATATTATACTATAATCGTTTTTATAGATCCGTTTACGTGTACGTACAAAATATCGAAAGTCACCGCGGCATTTTACATGTAAACGTGTTTTGATCGGAATTTCAGAACATAATAAGGCGCCTATAGTGTCTTAATAGTAGTTTATACCAAATACGGTAATACGATTGATATTCACAAGTGATTTGCCTTTGTAATTTATTGTCTTCGATTCCTCGATATTATGTTATTCAAATTAAGCCTTATTGGCACTTATTGCCCATATGCCTTTAATGTCTCTTGGATTACACGACCATATTATATTCGGTCGTTGATCATCCGTTATTTATCGCGCGGTATTACCGATGACGAGGCGAGTGTAATAAAATAAATTTTATTCACCATCGGAATTCCTATATGGAATGATAGGGTTTTTTTTTTTTCTCATTTTCTTTGTTCTTGTATATGTTTCGACGCGAAAACATTTCTTACTGGAAATAACAGTGGAACCATCGTAAAATATTGAAACTAAACAATAAGTTGATAATTGTTTTGCTATCGTTTATAACACTATGTGCGTGTGTGTTATTTCGAGTAGTCGGCCGGGACGGATGCCGCGGCCGACCGACCGCGCACAGCGGAAAAAAACAAGGATCTCGACGGTCGGGGAATCGTCGGGGCCGACAATAAGTCGCGTCGCGCGTAGGGCGAACTCCGGAGAACGGGCGGGCGGGCGTGCGCGGCTGTCGATCGCCGTCGCCCGCACGAGGTCCGCGCGCTGCGGGAGGAGCTGAGGAGACGGGGAAAAAGTTGCGAGAGAGAAGAGAAGGAGTGATGTTTGAAAAAAAAAAACCGCGGCACAGACGTACACGACGTGTAGATGAAATCACGATGTAAATCACCGCGCTCGAGAAGGATGAAAATACAACACGGCATGAAAAAGCGAGCGCCCGTCCGTCTCGGTCCGTCCCGCGCGCCGAACGTGTCAGAAACGAGCCGCGGTGACGGGTTAACATGGCGGTCGGGATGGACGATGGTTATTATTACGATCGGGCCGATGCATTTGAATATAATGTTTATACATATTATTTAATAAACGTTTAATTTCCGTGCCTTATTATTAGGATATATTATATCTCCCGCCCTACGTACCCGTCTCGACGCCGATCAACCGAATCGATCTGTCGGGTCTTCGAGCCGCTCACCGGTATTTAATAATAATAATAATAATATATTAATATACACCACTTTCCCGCCCCCCCACCCGCAGACCCGCCGGGTCGTCCGCCGCTGCCCCTACAGGAGCTTCGATAGACACGACGACGACGACGACGACGACGCGACGCCTGACGCGCGCAGTAATTAACTGTCAGCGATCATCCGATTCGATCGTCGCGGGGGGATTCAACTTTTTTTTTTAACAATTATTTTATTCGTTTGTTTGTCTCTTCGTCTACGTCGCTCTGCGCTTCTCACCACTGCCTTCTTATTATAAAAACCGGAGGAAAAGCGCAGAAGAGAAAAAAAAAACCGATACATGTATAATATATGTACGTACACGAGACGTACGGCGTTAGTTCGAAGAATAAAATCGACTGTCCGTTGCGAGTAGTATAACGTACCGTATAATTAAACCGAAACAACAACGATGTAATAATGATTCGTTGCATACGAACGGTAATTATTATAGCCGTACGCATAGGTACACGCGGTCGGTCCCCCACCTCCCGTCGGGCCGCATCACTTCCCCGACGACCGTTTACTGCACAGGGGTGTGCGTACGCGTGTAATTATTACATGCCATCGCGTTTAACCACCCTCTCCTACGTCGCGTCCTTCGTCAAGCCGTGCAGTATGCAGCCGGCGGAGCGTTACGGGTCTCGAAGGTACACGACACAGCATACATATACTCGTACGTCTACACCGCTGATTAATATACACGTATTATTATTATTATTATTGTTATTCCATCCGACGCGCGCACCGGCGGCGGCCAAGTCGGGCCAGACAAATCGATTGCGATTAATACCGTCGCGAGCACACACCAATCAGTGTCGCAAACCCAACGGACGTAACGAATGGCACCACTGAGCTTCCGTCGATTTCCATCCCGCGGTCACAGCACACGTCGCGTCGCGAACCCGTTGCGCGTGTGCTTCGCGCCAACAATGTATTATTAGGTGTACGGTGACGTTAAGGGTTTATCGTGCGGAAAACAATTCTATAACGCATTCGAAACGGAAAAATCGTCTCCGCCTCGCCCCGCGATAAACGTATATCGTATATGATATATAATTTATATTGTGTTCGCGGTCGTATATCACGTCATCGCGTGCACGATCTAGCGCCGAACCTTTCTATCGGTCGGCGATTATT
The DNA here is from genome assembly GCA_949715065.1 of Periphyllus acericola. Classification (NCBI taxonomy): domain Eukaryota; kingdom Metazoa; phylum Arthropoda; class Insecta; order Hemiptera; family Aphididae; genus Periphyllus; species Periphyllus acericola. The sequence continues at coordinate 20,296,609 of OX454270.1, read as the reverse complement.
ATTGTCATAATATATCGTTTTTATTACACAATTGCAGCGCTGTAAATCGTCGCCCGGTACAGTGGTCACGGTGACAGCGGCGCGAAAACGACAAAACCTGCACCGACGGATACATAAACTATATGCAATGCGCGGGACAATGATGCTGTGTCATTTTTAACCGTGAACGAATCACGTCGTTTCCCAAGTGACGTTCTACACCGCGACGTAAACGGTTGCGATGACTTCGGCCTAACCTCGGTCTTTCGGAAAATTTCGCTGTAATCAGAACACCGTCGCTCGGAAAATCTCCAGATAATTGCGTAGAACAGCGAGTTTTCATCTCCTCGAAGCTTGCGTTTCTCCGCGGTGTCTATATTATGTGCATTATTATATTATACTCCTAATCGTCGAGCGATGAGATTTATTAAAATAATTGTCATAAAACTTTCGGATCTATTGATGTAACAATCACCGCTTTCCACTAGCTACTAGCAGTTTCGTTATCGCATGGCTTTGAAAATGTTGAAGGGAACCCGTTGAATAGTACACAAAATATGTTTTACAATTGTCTCATACCGGCGCATAAAATGTAAACATCAAGTGCGCTACATTGAATGCAAACATTTACCAATATAACCTGAAGTCGTGTTGGGTTCCAATTAAAATTAGAAATCCCGCCGCACAATATGTGTGTCTTCAATATTATTATTCAAATAAAATCCGTATGACGGCCGCAGCGGGGAGTAGGTACGTGCTATCTTTTTGCTGACAAAGTTGATTGAATAATTTAAAACTATTTTCAGGCAGATAAGTCGTGATACGATTAAATTAAAGAACACAATAATCTTGTTGACTTTCTCCTAGATTTGCATGATAGCACTTCATGATGTGATAAAATACGATTACTCAGACACTTCGTTACGATAATAATATATGTGATTTCTAAATAACTGTTTACGGACTAAAAACGTTCTGCGTGCGTTTCGCAAAAAGTAGTTTGCGTAAAATGTACAAAATTCAAATTGATAAAATATATAGTTTTTGGCAACAGACGTATAGATAAAAGCAAAAACTAGTTATCTGGTTTTGTGATTATATAGGTAAATAAAAAATTTCACCTACTATAAGTCTTATTATTTATCGAATAATCGTAATTCTTACTAATCTTAGAACAAAAAATGTAAAAAAATGATTTTTACAAGATTATTTCGAAATCTATTGATGCAATATTGTACAGTTGATTTGAAATTATAGTTTACCATTTGATTTCGAAATCATTCGTTATAATTTAACCGATCCAATCTTATTTATACTGAACATTCATTTTCAATAAGTGTAAATTTTAAAATACATTTTTTCCCCGTCAGGATAACTCAACGATATTGTCCTGCGTAAAAATATTTCAAGCTTATACGTATATTGAATCCAAACAATGAACTTTTTCAACGCCCTTTTTATGCTTTATCTATATCACGCATGTAATTCAATTTGTTATACAGTTTAAATGTTATGTTATACCTATAAAAACACCAAAATGTTCATTATTGGCCAACGTATTACAGTATAATCGATAATATATTCTAATATGTATGTACTACTACTACATCTGCAGGTTTCGTAGAACATGAATTCCATCATTCGCTTGATTTAAGATTAATTAGTTGTTCGTTTTCAGAGGCTGCAAGACATCAAGTCGTGATGGTCAATCGAGTTCAAATCGTGTATTACACTACACCGTACACGTATATACGTATAATATGATAAATATGGTTCAATTCAAGGACAGTCGACCCCCGAGGCCTGATTATACCCGACTCGAGGAGAGCTTACGTATGCATAAATAATAATAGTACGATGTTACCGTTTCACGAGGAGCAGGTACGAGATCGAGACGGACCCGGAGCAATCACGGTTTCCGGAGAATCGATACGGCAAGTATTTGCCGGCGTCATCGAGTCGATCGGTGCGGCGTAATTACAAGACGATAGGCGTTGCCGTCCGATCCGGTTGGTAGCCCGATTTCCTTCCGCTCCTCCTACGTATGTATAGGTACGCGTCGTACAAGTCTTTTGTTTTTTATTTTTTCTTTCCTCCCGATCTTTGCCGCCGCGAGACGAAATCAATAATACATATAATATATAATATTTCGTTGCGCAAAGTATGCGATATTATTATAGTACGTAGTTGCAGTCGCGGGAATGAATTTCCGTTCGGCGGCAGCGGCGAAGGCGTCGGGTACCGATGACAGGGGAGTGGGGCGGAGGGGAGTTGGATCGAGGGGCGGCGGGCGAACGGGGGGCGGAGGAATCGACGTCGGGTGGGAGGACGGGGTGTCATGAATAATTCTCGGTGCGGGACGCGCGTATATAAAGAAAAATATGGATGGCATCTCATCAATATGCATGTTAAGAACGATGGACGGGTAGGGTAGCGGGGTGGGGGGGGGATTGTGGAGAGCACGACGGTTTCGTATAGTTCATAATCTCGGCACATCAATATATCAGCCGCCTCCGAGCGAGAGCATTTGCATGGAGAGATATCAAAGCGAAACAAAAATAAACTAAATATGAAAAGAATATAATATAAAGTGTACGCGACGTACGCGTTTAAATATTATATCATATTCATGCACGCGTATTCCGCCTCGCGACTACGTAATGCGTTTCGATATTATTTTTATTATTATTATTATTTATTTTTTTATCATTACTATTATTATATCGCTGAACGAAATGGTGGCGTCGGCGGAGAGACTTGATTTACGCCGTTGTACAAAAAATATATTTCGAGAGTTGTAGTGTACTGTTGCAGTTGATTAACTGGGACCCGCGTGAATGATGGAGGTGGAAATGGAAACAATACGGCGGCGGCGGCAATCTTACACGCGGATCCGTTGAAAATTCCATAAACTCCTCGGCTACCCACAGAAATCACGTACCAGCTAGCGTATAGGACTATAAATATTGTTACACACGCGACCGGGCTGTACGTATTATCGTACATGTGTATTAAATAATTTAAATTTATTTTTTACATTTAATAACAAACGTGTATACACCTATATTTGTACGTACCTGAATAAAATGAAAAAAAAATCAATTACACGTGTTTTTTACCCCCTGTTATTTTTTCTTTCTTTTATCGGGCCGTTTGGGAATAATAAAAATTATTTTATCTCAAGATGACAACCGAAAATAACGTCAAATCTCCGCGTTATGTAAATGTTGTATTCAATAAACTCATACGCGCGCATATATATATATATATATATATATATATATATATATATATACAAACGTATACCTACATATTATATTATAACCGCGCGCGCGCGTATCAACCCGATCTTAATGGCAGGTGTTTGAGTATTGTCTTCCGATGTTCTACACGCGAGCTTAGATTATTATGTTTACAAGCGTTATGGGCTACTGCAGCTATGTGCTAGGTTTACGTTATTTTATCATCTCGCCGTCCGCCGTTCATCTTTACGCTGCAGTGTGATTAGAATATATGATATTATATGTTCCTGGTCGTTGTTTCAGACTTTCGCGTCTTTCGGTCCTTTCAGATCTTCGCTGGCACTGTTCCGTCAGGCGTTCTACGTTATACGCTTCGTCGTATCATAATATCATGTTTACTCTCGCAGCTGATGATTGAAATTTTCGAGGAAGTATGCAAAACATGTCTGCAACTCGCTGATGCCTTTCATTCTGTCGGATACTACCAATATATATATATATATGTACACGAAATGCGGGCAAATATTTTCTCAAGTGTACACATAACGCAATATAGAACTGAATTAGTAGTTTTTGCCTTTGTCCTATGTATATTTATCAACACAATTATTCCTAAAATTCAACCCACCAGCTATAAGCTTGTGCAATTTTCGGCACGTATACGTATAGTATTACAAAGCATATTTACTGAATATTAATCGATTTACGAACAAAAGTAAAAATATATTATGTTGGCTTTGCATTCAATGGACTCTGCAGCGGTATAGTGTGTTGTTATGTAATAACGACATTTGATAAGTAGGGCAAAGAAACAAAGAACGCCGTAGGCATAATGAAATTAGATCAAGAAGTAAAAAAAAAAAAATTTAGACTTTAAAATGTTATACCTATTAAGTGTTAGATTAAACATATAGGTACACTATATACCTATTCAAAAGTAGATAATATATACTGAGGATGTGTGTGCATTTTGGATAATAGGTGCTTTTCAAAGGACAAATTTGAACAAAACATGGGCCAAAATACAATATAACCGTTTGTTACAAGGATTTATACTTCATATATTTTTATAAGAATAACTTTTTATTATAATTTTTAATTTTTAAAACTTTGCTAGTAACTAATTCATAACTACTTGAACTGTGGACTGTGGTAATATGAGTATAATACTAATAATTATAATAATTCACCGTATAGGACAAACCAGAAATAATAACAGTCAGTACATTCATCGGTACATAGTTTCTACTTGATGGGTAAATTATATAAATATATTTGGTATTTTAAATAGCTGGTGTTGTTCATTAAAATATCAAGATAAATATATTTATATATACTCGTATATATATACAACGAAACAATGGTTGAAAGAAAGAAAAATGTCGTGGTCCCTGGAATTTCGCTTTAAGCAATATTCACTTAATGCTTCAGTTGGATCATTGTTTGATTAATATACTAATACAATATGATATTTTCATACTAAGTATTACACAAGACAGTGAACTCTTCGAAGAGACCCAGTGAAGTGTTTCAAAATAAATTAATTTTGCATTATAGACTATACTCAGGCATTTTCCTTCAAAACAATAATGTTCATAATTTCATTTAATCCGTTAACAGCTATTATATACATTATTGCAATATAATAATTACATAAGCCCTTAAGGGTAAATGGTGGGGATATTAAAAGCGTTCAAACGAGTTTAATCGATTACTGAGTAAAGCAAAAACGTTTAATATTATTTAATTTATGCTTGAAAACCAAACAATTAATAACATTTTATATTACATTGACGATCTATTAATTATATAAATGTTTTATAAGTTATAACACTATGATATTTATTATCTTAATCTATATAGATTAAAAATATCTAAATATTCTAAAGTTATACCGAACGATATAAGAAAAGTAAATCGTTCAGTAAAATAAATAATTCTGAATATTTTATAACAATAGTATCATAATTCATGATCAATAATTATATCTTTAAATTAAAACTATTGTATTCCTTATATTTTATGGTAAATCATAATCATTGGAAAAACTGAACATTTTAATTAAAATAGGCCAAACATAATGATTCCTACTCAGACTGACTCGCTCGCTAAAGGACAAAAGACTTTCGGTACATGTATATCGTCCGTACGTATCAGACTTTGACCTGAGACCACGGAAAGCTGCAAGTCTTCAATCAATCCATCCATATAGGAACTCAGAGTTATAGCTGCAAACAGCCATGTTTTGTACCGTTAAATTTTCAAAAACATAATAATATAAATTTCAAGTACTCAAGTAAATCATTTTCGTTCTCTTATATCCAACATATAGGCAGGTTGATGAGCTTTGTAATAACAATTGTTGTCGCTAATGCGAAATTGTTGTGTCGATGATCGAATTTTCTTACCTTCATACATTTAAAAATTATAAACAATAAATTATAAGTGTCAATTTAACTTTCATGTTAATTCTCTGTGCATTTCAGCTCGGGCGTTAGACTAAGCCGCCTAATTAGGCCGGGCCATAGTTTTGTCTATGCGGTTATAACACTATGTTTAATAATCATAATTTATTGTTCTCAATGGCTTTTTGGATATTCCTGAAATTTTATCTGATGTACAAGTACGCGAGTTCATTCCAATAGCTCTAGAAACCGCATGCTCTATTCTTATTCCTCAACATTCAACTTCTTATGGTTATAATCAACCATAACACCGTTTGATTCGTTCCTTCAATAATATATCCTCTTACTTTCTGTCATAATAATAAATGTTTTGTTTTAAGATACTTTGTTAACTATGTTCTCTTAATGTTCACATAATGTGACTTTGTACCAACTTAGAGAAACGCTGACTGGAGTCATAATAATTTAAAATAAAATAAAAATGTTTAGGCGTTACAATTGTATAAATCATCGCATACAAAGGTATTTTTCTATGCATGACCACAGCTATATTATTTCAACGAGAACGAACACTTTTATAAATACTTTAAAAAAAAATCAAAAAATCAATTTTCGCCTGTTATCTTATTAATATTATATTATAATAATATTCTGTCCCGTCTTTATTTGTGATTAAAATCTAGGTATTTCTGCGAATACGAATGTATTTTATCATTGCGTTTCGAACAAAATGCTTATGTAACACGAGCATATATATATTGCTATTATGCCGCCAACACGTTTTCCTTTTTAATCTATATAATACCTGTACCGGCACTCGTTGAATATAATAATAATTAATGATGTTTACTTGCGATGTTATTTACACTTAAACAATTTCGCAACACACTCGCTGCAGTCGCAATGCCCGGAGTATCCGGGAAAATACTTGATTATTCCGTGCATCATTTACACATTACTGGCAGTTATCGGACGGACCTATGTTTTAATGTTTAAACGCCGGGAGATAAATGACTGCATGATCGATGCGTTTTACGAGATGCTGCAGACAACAGGTATTACTTAGCAACATAACTAGTACACAATGACTAAATAAATGTAACCTATTCATTTTTTACCCGTGCTGAAAGCTGGTTCGTGCCGGTGAATCACTGCAAACGTAGAAAAATAACAACACTATAGGTATACATGCATGTATAATATGTTATTATGTTCACGATGACGCGTCAGACCAAGAACGCGAAATGATCGATTACGCGTACCTATACACGCGTAGACCGTAGGGGTTGACGGCAGGGCTCGCGATTGTTAATAAAATGTATAACCTGTCCAACAAATTGATCGATTCCACGGTATTTGTGTGATTCACCCGGTTTTCGATAGCCGTAATAGAGAACACGGTGTTATAGTGCCGCAGGTAAAAGTGTTTAAACACACTCGACGTACTGTTATTGTAACGTTGAAATTACTTATTGCAAAGGGCGAAAATAACAATACATTTCTTTCGTCGCATTGCACGCGCGTATATCATATGCACACATTTATATAATAGGCGTATACCATTTTTAATCGAATAGCAATAATAACATGTTAATAATACCTTTTGCCAGTAACGTCGATCGCTGCAGGTATACACGTTTTAATAATACCCATCGTCTGGAACGTGATTATCGTACATTTATTCGGGCATAATTTTTAACATTCGCCTCGGTATGTCAATCCCATACGTTCCGTTTGATTTGCGTGTGAATAGCTATACGAGATAGGGAACAGTAATACGTACATCTAAAACGGTTTTCGTTTTCAGGCATGTAAATCAACGAAAAAATGAACGCTCATGAAATATTCTGAATTATTTAATTTTGAATATCCTAATGGTAAGTAAAACAGATTTGGTCAGTTTTTCCTGATACAAATTTCAACATCTTATATCGTTTACTGCAGATAGTTGGTGAAACCACTTGAACAATAAAATACGATTTTGGACTGCATGAAACCTAAAGCCCCAATTGGCCGACTATGTAGAGTTGTATATGTTTTCTGGACACTATAGTATAACAAATATGAGTGCGATAGATCCCTTAATTGAGATTCTTTTTCAAGTATTTTTAAATTACAATTTTGTTTTCCATCAACGTTTAAAATTCGTAAAATCACGAGAAAAGTAAATAATTTATTTATCTCGATTGATCTACGTAAAAATATGTAAATTTCATACCTAGAGTAATGTCTTGTCGGCGTGGATATTTTTCCCTGAGAAAAATCATTAAAACGCCTTTGAGACGTGCACCAAGGATACAAGGGTGAGGAATAGGGGGCCATTGCCCCCCCCCCGTTCACAAAAAAAGTGATTATAAGTTTATCTTGATACTTTTTTTTATATGTTTTAGTAGATATTGATTTCAATTTTAACTATATTTTTCATTCAAAATTAAAAGTTGTTGCATTCTAAAACAATGAGACTCATCACCAGTATTTCTGTCTAAAATGTGACAAATTTCTATACTCGACAAATTTTTATATTGATTAATAATAAGACAATTTCTATACCTATTCCTATAAGTTTATATTTATCGCCCCCCACCCACTGTTTAGGACATTTGTATCCGCTTTTGATGTACACAAGTGTATAACTCTGCACTTGGGTCGTGATAGCGTGACGTGCGTATAGTGCATAAAGAACGTTTACGGGTGGTTCACGTGTGCGCGAAACCGACGGATCTGCCGAATCGCGAGATCCCGGACAGACGGTGGTGGTTCGAGGTGCGGGAAAATAAACGGATAGGGATAAACGCGTCAGATCCCTGCTCCTGAACTACCCCCAGTCATCGGAAAACGTTGTTTCCATCAGGACAACTGCACACATATAACACGCGAGCACTGTACACGATGTACACACTATACTTTTATATAAAACATATGCGCTCGATCTCCCCGCGCGTACGCGTAATTCTGCATTACCTATATATTACACGAAATATTACGCACACATATTGTATGTATATTTATCACACGTACACGCGCATTTCAACGCGTTCGCGTCAGTCGCATTTCGTCGTAATTTCTGGTTAACACGGTTTTAATATTACACGTATGTACACGTCGCACTCATCGTCCGCCGGTCCTGTACACGGCCGTCACCTATAACGCACAGACAGACTCGCTTTTGCGTATGTGTGTGTTTTCCGACGAAAATAATTTATTTCGGGTAGATTTTACTTGAAAATATCGCCAGATAGAGCCTCCCCCCCCACCCGTCCACAACCCCCCGCACTAACACCGGTTTAATCCCCGGCAAGTCAAACACTATATAATATATACATATATAAGCGCGCACGCACTCACCTGTCCTCTGTGCAGCAGCTCCACCACCACCTCTTCAGACCGTTTATTTACGCCGACACGCGCGCGTGTGCGTAATATATATATCACGCGCGCCGTGTACTATAACAATGTTTATTTGTCCGGGCTTTTATTATTATTATTATTATTATTATTATTATTATTATTATTATTATTATTATTATTTTACACACACACACCATAGTGGACCTGGCGGAGGTTTAATGACGTAAAGTTTTCAACGCCGATGTACCGGGGTGCGGGCGCGTGCGCATTCGCGTGCACGCTGTGCGCGGCCCTCCGCGGGGGTGGTGTATAAGTTCGCGGAACAAGCGTGTTCGTACTTTTAACACGGGCTGTCGGAGCTGCCTAAAATAATAATAACAATAAATCAAGAAAGCACACCGTCGACATTTCCAACTGCCGCCGCCGCAGTTGCGGCCAAACCCGTTTGTGCGTTTGAACGTTACGTCGCTGCGCGCAAACACTCCGACAATTATTACTATTTTTATTATTATTATGTATTATGATCATCGCCGTTGTAACTACGGTAGTGGTATAGTGTATCGGACCGAGAATTCGTTACCGTGCATTACAATTCGTGTGCGACGCGTGTTACAATATAATGATCGCAGAAGACGACGAGACAGTAGTAGCAGCAGCAGGCCAATACATGTATACGAACTGGATTACCAGTGCTGGTTAAGGAACATTTACGAATGGGACAATGTTACGAACACAGCAACGAAAAAAATCAACGGTTTAGCCGTTCTCAAGTACATACCATGCGCCGATCGATTATAGAATATATATATATATATATATAGTCATAGTTTCCCGTCGCCGACTTAAATTTTTGTTACATTAGTTTCAAATATTTAAATTTCAGTAAAAAGTATAAAAATATTCAGCCACACCAAATCTAATCAGACAATCAAAATAAACGTTATGTTATCACTATGGTAATGAGAATTGTATGGTATTTGTTTTTTACACCAATACTTTGGAATAGTCAACCGGAATTTTCTGTTGCCAATGTATAATAATTGCTTGGAAAGTACTTCCACCGATTCATCATTTTGTACAACGACTCGCATATTTGTTTATAACTTGAATGTTTTCACGTACGGCCGCAAATTCGATGACTTCAAGCTAGCGTTCATTTCATCAGCCGCTGTTGCGTTCGGCGAAAATCACCGGCCAGCAGAATCATCGCATCTCCAAAGGGCTCCTGAGTCTTGATTATTGCTGTTCACGTTAAAAATTCTCATCGTATAAATTGATATTTTGAATGTTTACAACTTATTCCCGGGCAAATATCAATAAATTTATTGTTGTTGTGGAAACATCACATTTTATTTTTACATTACGGTTGGTGATTGCCTTAAGATTGTTGCCTTCTCTTTTTTTATCCGTGTTATCAAGGCAACTCACGAATCAGCAAATACATTTTTTCTCCAAAATTGTTGATATTTTTTTTGTTTTTTGCTCATTTCAACCCTTTTAAATAAAACCATGATAGAAACACATCGGGAAAATTTCAAATCGCTGGCTATCATAGTTTAGGCTGTGCGTTAATCAGCCAGTCAGTCAATCAGCCAGGAATTCTTATTTTAAAAAATATAAATTTATTTACCTAAACCGAAAGCACGACTACGCGCTTTAGCACTATTTACAAGAGTATATTACCGCGCAAAAACAAGCGCGTGTGGTACTATACCGGATCTATGAAGGTACCAGCTACTATCCTACATTCGCCGTGTTCCGCGTCTAGTTAATACATTATCTATTATACTCGATTATAGGACTGCAATATATGATAGTAGACCGATCACTTCAAAATTTTGTTTCTCATATGATGGAAGTATTTGTATTCAATATTACCAACAAAAAAAATGGTATTTCAGTTGAATAAATATGTAGTTACTATGCACAACTATGTTAGGTAGTTAGGAAGTAAAATAAAAACTTACCGTTGAAAGACTTGACACTTGAAACATGGGTACTGTAAGTAGAATACGTTGACTTATCGCGTTCACGAAAATGAAAACTTCATTCGATATATCACTGGTAAAATATTTTATTAATTAGTAATTAATATTGATAATTCCGAAACAAAATGTATGTTTTGAGAAATCAACAGAATAATACCGGATATTGGGTTTTCAGCCTGTACTCGTATATAAATTTCTATATCGACTGTTTGTTTTCAATTTCACAAGCATCGGGTTATCGCAGATATTGTAAAAAAGTAATATCGATTCACCTCAACTTTTTACATTTTAATATTATACAAAAAACATAAATATATTCGTTTATCCGTTATGATTCTGTGTAAACGATGAACTGTGGCGTATACAATTTACGTTATTAAAACGTGTACACGCGTATTGGAAAGTTATAATTAACAGTCATATTTTGTGTTTTTCGGAAATCTAGTTTAAGAAGAGGAAAGCATCAACGATGAATAATTACGACTCAATAGCTAATTAATCCATCATTATATCTACTTGAATATCATCTGCTGCAGTGTATTATAAAATAAATATTTAATAAATTGCCGACTTAAGCTATTCAACAAAGGATTTGACCTGCGATTAATAATGTACCTAATTCGAAAACCATTGTTCATCATTTAAGTGTGAATATTAAAATGCTTTTGTAAATGTCAGACAAATTTTACCTGTATCAAAATGCTTAATTTATTGCAAACTATAACCAAAATATATGAAATGCAACTTCGGAAAGGTGTTTTTAGCGTTTTTCACTTAGTACGAAATAAATTATACGAAAAACGTAAAATGCAAATTACAAAATATAATTTAAAATACCATCAATAATTTTTAGACAAACATTATCAAATCAATTATTTTAAACATTTACAAATAATAATGTTCGACTTCTTTTCACCTAACTATGAATAAGGTTACGCCGAACGACCTAAACATTATATTGTTTTAAATTGTACCGTGCTTAGACTATGCAAATAATTTTGTTTTGAATTATTCAAAAACACGACACTAAAATAATTATTGTACGTGTTTTTCTTGTGTAATAGTTGCGTTTGATTTTAAACATCATTTCGAAAATAATTATTTATTCAAATAATAATTGAGGTACCTATAGTAATTTACATTTTATTCTGAATAAATTACACCCCGTGTCTTTGAACCGTATAATTAACTAATAATATAATATTACGGCTGTACTATGATTGATTCGTTTTAAATTGAATTTGACCTTTAAAATCAATTTGTATATAACGCACATTTTTTTCGACTGTATTAATAGTGTTTCTGTGTTGTTTGAATATTAATTCGTGGACTTTTTTTTCCCCCGCAGCGCATTATGTCAAATTAGATGTCAAGTGCGCACCCTATTCTGCAGAGAGTTTGCTAAACATTTCACCCCGGCGGAGATTGACTTGTTTCTAATTTGTTATGTATGGACGTCTTGGCGTAGGGATCGCTTTGAAGGGATTCCCATGAAAGTCGCACCCTCTTATTCCGGCTGTAGTGAACGGTCCGCGCTTTGAGCATTCTTCGGATTCTTCGGAGGTTTTTCGGGTGATTCGCGACATCGTAAGTGCACACTGCGGCAGTCTTGCGTGTCATATACCTAAAATGTTCAGAGAAGAAGAAGAAGAAAAAACTTAAAATCTTGTACATCAAAATCGAGATCGATGGAAAATTCGTGAACGTGTCATGATCATCATATGTACGAGAACGAGTAAACCGAGCAATGAATTACACTTTGTTTGCGAATTTCGCGGATTAGCCTCGAAATACTGCAGTGAACGGTTGAATTAAAATCCGTACTTGGGCTGCATTAATATACGCGTGGTTCGGAATACTAATTATAGTAGAAACACGTTTATTGTTTGTATTGCGCGGTAACCACACTCTCGTGCACCGTGAACCATATTCAAATATTTAATGTACCACGTGGATTAACATATAAATCCAATGTCGATAAATTAAACGTTTTACTATTTGTATACGGTGTGTCGTCCGATTTCTGCGGAAACGATAAAATCATAACGATTAGAATATAATAAGCAAATAATACGCGCTCGCTGATCGTACTATAGGATCTCGAGGAATGTTGAATATTTCATATCGGAAATAATTAAAGTCTAATAAAAAATTTAAACCTTTATAATTCGATGAATAATTCATTAAAACAAATTGAAAAAGTACATTTTGAATATAAGATTTGTTTATAAAAACGCGAAATGAGTTGGTCGCGAGATTAAAAAATAATAATAATCATATTGACCCGAAAAAAAAAGAAAATAATCATAATAATATAAAGTAAGAACGAGAAAAAAAAACCGAGTAAGTATACCTACTATGTTTGATCGGCCGAGTTATACCCACGCAAAAGCATATTGGATTCTCGGAAATCGTTATGCAAAATCGCGTGTTTAATTATTCACGAATCGCGTTCATTCGACCCCCGCACCCCCTAAACGCAACGGGGGTAGGTAAAATAATATATCTCACACACATACAATATTATATACTTTTAGTAATAATATTATCACATTAGCTACGTGTGTGTGTGTGTGTGTGTTTGTACACTATATACACCTATATAATGTATACACGACACGTATATAATATATATATATATATATATGTGTACATATAATATACATTCCAGCACTCGCGTTTCGTTTCCATCACTGTCGCTTTTGATTAATAATTGATGATATTGTATTTCCGAACGGAAATAACTGCGCGCTGATGCCGCCCGCCGTCGTTGCTGCCGCGCCGATAAAGCGCGGAGCACACCCGTTTTTCTCGAAAAACAAATGTCGCGCTCACCCGTCCCCCGTTTCCCACCCGTGCGCTGCTCGTACACTTCCGACGGTATTCGATTCCCTCGGGTCGTATTTAAACGCGTTTCTTCCGCGCCGTCGTACGGACGGATCCGCAGAACAGAGACTGTGTTATTATTTCCGTGCTCTAGGTATTTTTTTTTATTTTTTTTTCACCCATAACATGCGCGACATTTTCCCTAAATCATCGCCGCCGCCGTGCATCCGCTCGTAAATCGGAATAGTGACCAGACTGCGTTTTGCACGCACGTTCATGACTTTAGCCACAATTGACGGTGTCGGACTCGTGGGTGCAAGTATAGCGGTTGACGTTTGAGCGGAACGAAGTCCTGCAGGGGCTTCGTATACTTGGACGAAACGTTAGGTTAGGTTACTATAAATAATTTACTACCTACATATTTTCACAAAATATTAAGGTACTATTTCATCTATATCCTTTTGAGCTCTAATCCTCGCATAATCGCATTTGTGTCAGTTAATTACTATCTCAACTAATGGCCTGATAAATATATATATTTTTTTAAATCCATTTAAACACAAACCATCGCATTTGTGTGGGTTATTCAGTTAAGCCCTAGAGACTTGAGATATTTTTAGTGTTTCAAACTTGGTGATATTAAAATAGAGCTTGGAAAATAGTTAAAAATATGATAAGATTTTTATTCAATTCGATAAACAACCCACTCAAATGTGTGGGTTGGGTTTAAAAATACTCATATAATACGTGTAATATAAATATTTTGTATTTAATCTTTGATTTTAAAAAAAAAAAACAATATTATGATAGGTAATATTATACAATTATTGAGTTTACTGTTATATATTATTCCTACTTCACTTGGAAATCATATGAACTTTGTAATATTAAAAAAAATTAACACTTTGTGGTTCTCAAAAAACGATTTAATATTTCTATACATATGTGTATGTACTTAAAAATAGAAATTTGAGTTGTGACAAAACAATTTAATTTATACATTATAAGTTACGCATATCATACACATATTATCGCAAATTATCAGTTACCGGTATTATGGAATTATATAAGTCTTCAGAGAAACAAGTTACAGCGCTGTGAAATCAACAAACATTTTTACGGAACATCTTTTATAATGAGATAAAAATGTAAGTTACGTAAGTAAAAAGTTCAAACTTAAACGTATTTTATAAGGTTTACTCTTTTTTGAGTTTTGGCAAATGTGTTAATTATAATTTAATAATCCTGTGGAATATATTTTTTAGTTATACAATTCAATAGAATACATTTTAGAAAAATAACAGAACACGTTTGTGGGTAGAGTGGGAGAGGAGGAGTATTGAAATTTTTAAGGGAGCAAAGGCTCCTCCATATTTAAGATTATGGACTGTCGGTATACCGTATACGATGTGTTACTACTTCGGATCGATTACCGATGTTTAACCTCGTGTAGTACAATTATTATAAATATGGCGCAATCGTACGTGTATGCACACATACAAATCGCGTCTGATTGGGCACTTTCGCCAGCGTAACGAAGCCGTTTGCAGTCGGAGGGGTGGGAAAAAAACAACAAGGGCGTTCATAATATAGCATATCTATGTGTGCAAGTTTGTGCGAACAGCTAAGTCGGGGGCAGGAACAGGCACAGGAGAAGGTGCAGCTGCCGTGATGATAATAATAGTATTATGTAAATGAATCGACGCGCGCGGCTAAAGAACTCCGCGCGTGTAATATTATTATTATAATTTAGTCTTTCGATCGTCTCGAGAGCGGACCGCGCGTACATAAGTTATATAGGTGCACGGCTGCGCGGAAACTTTGTGATAACGATATCTCGGATATAAAACAAACTGTGCAGCAGCAGTGGCAGTCGGCCGAGGGCAAAAACCGTCACGTTTCGATCTCAGCACCTAGCCGTAATAACCGTAACAATAATAATAATATACAACACGAACACGACGTCGTATTTATGCGGTTCAGTTTGGCAACTAAAACGATTCCGAGCAGATACGTATATTTAACGCGTGCGTATACCCGCATAGTAATACAGTGAATACTATGTGAATCGTAATATATAGACGACTCCATATCGTTACATACAGTCGTCGCTAACTGCAAGTCGCGCATCTCCTCCCCCGCGTATATAATAATAATAATAATAATAATAATAATGTCGCTTCGTATATAGATCAGAAGCCGTTTCTACGGGTATATTTATATGTATATTATAATAATATATGATATTATAACCGTCCGCCGTTGCCGTTGCGGCGGCGGCAGCGATGGATTTGATACTTTTTTGATTTATTAACGTTGTTTAAAAGGGCTTCAAACACCACCGCCCTTCACACACACACACACATATTTATTTATACGGGTGTACATGTAGTGGATGAAAAAGTTGTCTAATGTGTCGAGTTTTTCACAGCGGTGACGGGTTAAGTGCGTCTTGGCTTTTAGTTTCGAAAATAAGTTCTGTTCGCGTGTAACAACACGCACGCCCGAATTGATGTATATTTTCCGTACATTATTTGATCGTAAACGCCGGTCGGCGTATACGTTTAATTTGAATAAAACAACATTTCTCGATTTACGGACGTCGAAACGAGCTCGCGGAGAGATTAAACTGGTATTTTAAAATTTCAACAGTAATTTATAGGATTCGGACGGTCGATATAAAATAGAATAATAATAATATGGAAGTGATTATATCGCGTGAAACTAATAATTACACGTCGCAACGGAATAATGACCGTTTCGAGAACGCGGATCGATGTCGAAATATTAACGCCACGTGAAAAAATTTCGACCCAAACGTAACTAATGCACGCCGCGCAATCGTTGACGGTTCGAAAACATTTTATCTACACATTATAATGATATAATACCAAAATTTGCATTAAAACCGTCTACCTATTATATACCTGCAGCCGACTGAATCGTACATTTGTTGATTTTCAGCTTAAACGTATCGAGCACAACGCACGTGCAGCTATTGACGCTAAACGTTTTCATTCGCGTGCGATAAAAAATATTTGCGGTTGTACTTATTCTCCCATTGACAATAAACAAAGACGTACTGTCGTTTACGCTGCGGCATATAATATGCTGCGTATAATGTATATAAATAGATGTTTATTATATTTTATGACATTGAATTATAGCTTTGATGCCTGTCACATTAAATATCTAAACATTTTATTTCGCAACTCCGTCGTACCTCTGTGTACACATTATACCTGTGACTCGTGATCATTCCATAATGGATAAGTGCATGCACACACAGTGATACAAGCGTAAATCACAAGTCCAAAAAAAAAAAACCAAAAAGCAACAAACCATTGAACTCGCGGCAGTATTTATTTTTTTTAAGTACGCGCTCTTTCCAGAATGGGATTGTTTTTTTCTTTAGGTTTTTACACTGTGTTTTGAATATCGTTTTATAGGAACCGAATATTGATGACGTAAATTATACTTAAAACGAAATAAAAACGTCAACGGATACGATAACGGATTAATGGGTTTATAGATGTACTCTCCGGACCGGTGTAATCGATAATTTAGTGTCATTAGTTTATATTTTATTACATGCACTTATGTCGCAGATGTATCGTGATACATATCTAATCGGGAAGGAAAACATCGGCGGGAATACGAACCGTCGAATAAAAACGTCCTGGAACTCTCGGTTCGAATACTTTATCAATACAGTTGCAGAACCAATACTTAACCGTGACTTAACGGTGAACCGAAAACACGCGTCGCCGTATAGCATATTCTACTACGCTAATATATTACTGGGCATATTTCTATGTAAGGTGGGTATTCAAAAAGTTTTCCAAACATTTGCCACACATTTCTTGCTATAAGGCTAAAAACTTTACTAACACACCCCCTTATTTTCTTCTTTTGATAACACTGGTGTACATATAAGCTTAAACGTAGTTGTAAAAAAATAAAAATAAATTTACGTATTCTAAAACATGAAATTTATATCACATAGAACAAAGAAAAAAATTAATTAAATATTAAAAAACAAATAATGGTGAGAGTATTTAAAGTGTTATGTATAAGCACTAGTTCCGACCGTTGGTTACATCGTCAGGTTACATAAACATTTGCTCCAAAGCTGATCAGTCAAATTTCGATCTTGAACGGATTACAATAGGTGGGGAAATAGCTGGTTGCGAATTTTTCTAATCAGACTGCAATTTTTCGCAAAAAGGTCTAGAGCTGATAAGACAAAGTCGGGGGATGGGGGAAAGTTGAACCACCGGTTTTAAAAAGTTGATTTTCGCTACGAAGGGATAGGTTAAAAATTGTATAATGCTGGACGCTGGTTGCAGTTTTTAAATGTTGGTACCAATTTTGAATGTGTGCGACCAAGTCGGGGGGCTAACTTCACACACGTTTTCAAGAACTGCACCTGTATAGTGTGTTAATCGCGCAATCCGCATACGTGTTATAAACACGAACTGTACACGGGAACGGCCGCCGCAGCGACTGCATTATATTTATGTTCGCGCTCGGCATAATATCGGGACTCGATGGGTATAAAAAATACGAAAAATGCGGAATGTCGGACTCGCAGTGGGCACACCCCGAATCGAACGCCGCGTGGCACATTATATACGTGTATATTTGAATATCTGCCGGCGACGGTATTCGGCGGAATGCGAAACGCTCGCCGGCGCGGCGGACGACCGCAATGTCCCGAAAAGGGCTGACGACTCGGGGGCGCCTGCGAACGGTTTTAATATATGTCATATATAAAACAGCGATAATAATGACAATAATAAATACCGGAGAGCGGATGCACACGCGCACACGTCGAGACGCGCATCAGCAATATCAGCTGTGCGTGTTTTCGGGTCCTGTATATTTTATCGACATCGTAAAAACCCTCGGCCGCGCCGCGCACCGTTCGACCATTTATGCAAATCGTTCGCGGCCCCGTCAACGCAGCCGTCTCGTACTTACACCATAGCGCGGCGCGACCCTATTGTTCCCTATGGTTTGACGATAATAATAAAAATTTCCGAAACGGTAGAAATTTTTATGATCCGTTTCCCCGCGCCACTCTGCACGCCGGACGGCATCCTTCGATACCCGTACACGGGGACGCGGGCGAATCGTACCGTAAACGATAAGCATATTTTCTCGTTACAAGTTAAACGAGAAAAAAAAAACTGTTTCTCGGTCCATCGGAACGTAGTATAGACGAGTAAAAAGAATATAAAGTTGGACCGACGTGGTTTCGCTTGTAATTGGTCATCAAGGAATGTAATTATTTCTAAATCGATTCAACTATTAGTATTATAGTTTGACGATCGATCCGCAGTTACAAAACTGCAGTCCTTTTCTATTCATCTTACGCGCACGAAATCAATTCGTCAATCGTATCACGAACCGTCGCAGATCACATCTCGCGATCGTTTTCCTGCAAAGTTATCATCGGAAATAGAAATTGGAATTTACTTCGTGATAGGTTTGTACACAGGTTGTTTTTTTCTTTAAATATAAAATAATAATCAACAATGTATAAACAAACAGTTTTCGTCGGAATACTCATTCGTAAACGGTCGACTAGTGAACAGGGACTTGATTGAACTGTGGGAGATATCAGGGTGAACGGGGTAGACCGTTTAAATAGTGACATCATTGTTTTCTAAATTCTTAGAAAAACGGCTCATTCCTACGAAAATGTTGCCGACCCCTGTACCGAATAATATTATTGTCGTTATACTATAATATTATTCGTCGGCCGTCCGGACGGCAGTGGCAAGTGGGATGCGAGTAAATTATCCGGTGAAACTTGCAATTCCAATACGCCAAAATATAATACATTATATTAGCATTTCACATTGTTGTGAGGCGAAGACCTGTTGTGCACACAACCCATACGTTATATTATCGCACGTCGTGTGTGTGCGTGCGCGCCGGGAGAAGTCGTGATTTATCGATTTGTCGAGTCGCTATAAACAAATTATTGTATTGTGCGAATAATAATAATAATAATATATACTGAAACGTGCGATGCGTGGTGGTTTCATACGTACGTACGTACGTGTGTGTGTGTGTGTGTGTGTGTGTGTGTGTGTGTGTGTGTGAGCGTGTGCAGTTGGAAAAAATAAAGAGAGAAACGAATCGCGAGCGAACATTAAACAAATAATATTATTACAACAATATAATTAATTATCCGGTTGATGCAGTGTCTTATTATACAGCGAACAATATTCATTTTATACGTGCATAATTTATAAGTATAGAACGTGTTACATAATCTACACGGATTTCGAATAAAACATCGAAATAAGCTTATCGATAATGAAACTATTGCGATGGTACTCCGTCGCGAATGTGCAAGACTTGCGCAACAGGATAACGTTTTTTTTTTTTTATAATGAGTGGAAGAAAATTGTGCGATCCAATTGCAGCAGGTTAAAACTGAGCTTTTTTCCCCGTCGGACGTTGTAGCTTTTCTTATTGACCGTTACGCTACGGCGCTGTTCCATTAATAGAGACGGATATAAAACGGAATGGAAACGAATGGGTTTCATTTCTTCGGTTATACATTTTTAAACGTCAATATACCGTGGTTTCGTGTTCACTCGTTGTACACCTTGGGGAGTTTGGTATAATCGAACAGTAAATCGGTTGATTTCGACGGCGACCGCGGCGTAACGAGGTGTGCTGAGAAGATTGCATTTTTAAGCGAAACCATACGCGTAAGGCTGATTTATACGCACACGCTTGTATTTGGCTAACAAATTCACAGCTCGTTGAATGTGTAGAATCGCGATAAATATTTAAACAATATTTAAACAAAGCACGAGTATCAATTATAATTTATTAGTTATAACGTACCCAAATCGAACTGAACGACAACATATTACAATAACTGCAGATATGTATTCGTGTTATTGTTTCATGACGAACTCAATACTATATGAAACGTTTATAATAATTATTTAACAGTACACATAATTATGGTTTCAACTGAAATCAATTTGAACTTATAAATTTTGTGTTTTCCAATTTCCTCCGTTTCTGCAGTGCGAAAATAATTCTTTGCTGCTGTCTGTATTATTTTCGTACTATAGCATATTGGCCAATCAGTTTCAAACAGGAATATTTATCATGGTTTCCCGTGAAAAATTATAGCTTCAACCCTCATAACACGTCAACTACATTTTACATTTAATATAACAGAATTGAAAAACAGGTGGTCCAAAAATCACAGGTTATACGCCGTTGTCTGTTTCCCAACGAAATTAGTCCGTGTCACTTTATAAACATATATCTGTCCGTAGCCGCGGTAGAATAATGAAAATTGAAGGCCTATACATAAGGTATATTTTATGTATATATGTATACAGACATGTCGGTTCAAAAACGATTAAATCGTTGAAATCATACGATCCAAACATAATAATTAAACGATTATAAAATATTTCAAAATTGTAATTACACTTCTCCAAAAAAAAAAAAATAAAAGAAAAACCTATTAGATTACACTCGGCCGATTGTTTTTTTAATATTTCCTTTTCCTACAGAAATTAATGAACATCAGTATCGTAATAGTATTAAGAGTTTTATACTTTATTCAAAAAATAATTAATTAGTAAAACGGACGTTCGCAGAAATATACATTTAAAGAATTCATTTAATAGAATTTATCATTTTTGTGAGCAACCGTTGCAAAATTCGTCATTCGTGTAAGTACAAATTAATCACCCTTACAACGGGTGTGTGTGACGTGTGCCTTACTAGAGGTGAGCCGATATGCGTTTTTTGCGATATTCTACAAACCGATATGCGTTACTGAATACCGATATAAAAACCGATAACCGATCCGATATTTGAAATTGTAAACCGTTAGAAGGTATTAAAAACAATCGATATATCGGTCGAAAACCCGATACCCGATATTAACCGATATACTGTTCTAACGATATCTAAAATCGTACAGTTTGAAAAAAAAAATGTTTGCACAACATTTAGGAGTCATCAATATTGATTACTAATTCGACATAAAATTCGTGTAAAACCATTGGATACGATAACTTGGAACAAGGAACGCTCAAAGATATACTACATGTTTTTTCTCCGACAATATTGAGTCAAATACGCTAGGTTTAAAAAAAACTCTACATCCGATATTCCGATATTCGATGTCGCATACATTATAACGCGCATTTCGCACGTCGAACCGCGATTCGGATAAAACTAAATAAATGCGTCGACGAGAGAGAAGAGCACAACGTACAATTGTACTGCTGCTGCGAACCGTAATATATTCGCGAGACGGACAGTCGGACAATAATCGTGCTCGGTATTCGTTCGGTTTTTCTATCCGCACAATACGCGTTTTTATTGTCGTACACCGGTATTGGCAGCGGATAGATATGCCGGTGATTTATGGCCAAGCGCACACGACACGTATTATATTACACGGGGTACACGCGATAGCGGTGTTGTACACGTATGATATATGATGTACATAGGCTTGCGGTGATTTCGGAGACGACGACGACACCTTATTTAGTATTGTCACGGTCGAGACAGAGAAGAGGTCGTCGTCGTCGTCGTCGTCGTAGTCGAGAAGTCGCAGCAGCGGTGCACGAGCGCGTATAGCGTCTGGTGGATGAAAATAATAACAACATAAAAGTAATAATTTTCCCCCTGTTTACGTGGAAGAAAAAAAAAAATGAAATAAATAAAAAACCAAATTGTTTTTATTAACTGAAATCCAATACCGAGGTGGTGTGTGACGTGCAGGCGTACAGGTGTACGGGCGCGTATTATAATAGTTGTATAGCTGCAGCAGTGGCTGTACAGCGGAGGCGCACCGGTCGTCGAGATAAAAATCGAACGTGTATAAATAATGCACCAAAAGGACGGTGGACATAATTTAAAAGGCGACTCCTCCGCCGCGCCGCCGCCGCTGCCACCACAGACGTCCCCCTAGAGATTCGGACGTGAGATGTTTTCATCCAAAGCCACACGTAATAATAATAATTTATTATTAAAAAATAATAACGAAACGCCGGCGTATGTGCGCGTATGTGTGCGTGTACGTGTGTGTGTGTGTGTACCGTAATAATTATGTTGTGAAACACGGATTTACTAATAAGGTCGGTCACATAAATTTTTGACGTGCTCGCCGGTGGCGGCGAGTAGGAGGGAAGACTGGTGGAGGCGGGAGAAGAGTTTGAAAATGGAAAAAAAAAAAAAAAATTATGCGTACACGACTACCTTCCTATATGATACGAGTATTTATATGTACACGAGACGTACAATAAACATTACGAGCGGAGCGCGCACGTGTGCGTAAACGTGTATACGATATTATATTGTTATTATTATAATATTGTGATGCGATACGCGGTGGAGACGCGTCACTCGCGTGCGTGCGCATTCGAAATTGCCTTTCGATTCGGGACGATAACTTTGTCGGCGACGGACAAATTGAGAAGCGAAGAGATAAGGCCGAAAGCCGCCCAGAGACAGATGTGTGTGTGCGTGTGTTTTTTCTTTTAGACAATGGAAACGGAACGCATACGTTAACATAATACACCGCAGACACGCGCACAGCTACGCACTTGCGCGCAATGGCTGTACGGACGGCAAAATCAAACAGATAGGCCATTGCCGACCAGGGGACATGCAGGGCCGTATTTGAGGGGGGGCAAGTGTCCCTTATTGCCCGGGGCGGCAAGTTCTTTAGCTTATTAGGGGGGGGGGGGCGGCAATTTTATATTGAAAACAAATATTATGGCGTATCTAATAACAAAAAAAAAAAGTTTTTATTTATACTTCAGTCTTCAATACATTTATTGGAAAAACTATTTTGATAATTTTTTTTTTTTTGGGGGGGGGATAAAATATGGCAAGACACCTCAACCAAAGTATCTAAATACAAGATACGAGAAACATTTATAATTAGTATCTTAATACTAGATATAAGATGCTTTGATATTTTTAAAATCACTAGATTCAAGACACAGGTAACTGAGATACATGTACGATACAAGATACTTTAAACATCAATTAATATTTATTTATTCATTTACATAAGGAACAATAAGAAAAAAATATATATATATATTATTTATTTATAAATTAGCAATGTTTATTTATTAAATATTAAATGCTTAAATTTAAGTAAATTGTTTGTAATATTACCTATTTACCTATAGTAAAAGTATATTAAATTCCATGTTTTAAAATAAATTCCTAGTTAACTTTTAAAGAGACTAACTTTTTGAAAGTATCATCTGACATATTAGATATACAGGGTGTCCCAGGTCTATTTGACTAATGCAATAACTTTTTTTCTATTCAATATTTTTAAGTTTTTTTTTTTTGTAATGATTTGTAGAGCCCTGCGCTATAATTTGTATATCTTATACTTTATTTTATTTTTTTACAAGAAAAATAAATAATTTAAATTTTGTATTTAATATTTTTCTAATAATCCAAGATAGCTATTTCATAAATAAGTATTTAAAAACCATTTTGGCGTTTAAAACTTTTAATTTGGTTAAGTCGTTAATTTTTAAACAATTTTCAAAGTGTGTTAAAATTCAAATTTATTTCTTGCTAATCACTGCTACTGCTGTAGTCGATTTTCAATTGTTTTCTTCAAAGAAACAATAAATTTGTTATCATTAAAAGGTTGATAATCAATATTAAATACATACACATACTAATACGTATTTTATCATAATTTAACATAATATGATTATAATTTATAACATGATGTACCTACTATTACTTATTTTAAATCATCATCATTCATCAATATTTTATTGTTCAATCATTTAAATACGTTTAAACAAATTTAGAACATTTTGATTTTGAATTATGAAACAAATGACATGTGGTTTGAATATTAATTATAGTTATTCTGTAAGTCCTTTTTAAATTTAAAGTTAGGTTAAGTTGATATTTTATGGATCAAACACATTTTGCCGTAATCACTAAAAACCTTAAGACTTGTCTTCTCATATTTTAAGACAATTCTATTGTATTAAATTTATGAGAAATACCTAGTAATACTATGGAATTATCAAATTGAACATAATTCGTAGAAAATATTTTTGGAAATGCCTTGAACACAGGTACATATTATCATTAGTTTGCAAGTTAAAATTATTTTATTTTAATATCTTTATAAACTTTTGGTAACTAGATACAAAAAAATCAAAAATTAAACATACATATAATAACATTTTAAATTCTCAACACTTCAAATTACTATTATCAAGAAAAATATTCAAAATTAAATATTATGTAGATTACCTATACACAGTACTACAATTGAAGATTTTAATTTAATTTGAATAGCAAAATAACATTTTTGTTAAAATGTGAGTATCATTTGTATTAAATTAATTTATACTTCAACCTAACCATTTTAATATTAATATTAACATTTATTAATTTATTAATAAAATGAATTAAAATATTCTCACTGTTAACAAAAATATTCTAGGTGGATGTCAACATTAAAAGTATACATATTTGGTGAGAGTTCAAACAATTTCATTTTCAATCACATGCAGTTAGTTGTATAATTAATGCTTTGTACCTTGCTGTTTTAATACTACATTTGTATACTTACAATAGTTACTATTGTAACTAGTTGTATATACCTATACATAAAACCATCAGAAGTTCAATTGTAACCAGTTCATCTTAAGTATAAAACAACATAAATCAAATGTTTCATTTTATTAAAAAAAAATGTAAATGGTAAAATTGGAGATCATAAAAAATATTGTTAGCTGTAAGTAGATGAGTAGATATATAATATTAGTGTTTAACATTTAGTCATTTAGTTCATCAGGAACTTTATGTATTCAATATTAACCATATTTATAGCTCTCTGTTTATATAAAAAAAAAAATAATATTAATGTAAGATTTTAATAAGACCTATAACAACTAACTTAACAGAAAAATAAGGGCATTCTGAAATAGTTTTGATTGGCTTGAAAGTGTGTAGATAAATGTTATGGATAAACACGTTACTACCTATTTCTTTAGTATTTCTCTGAATATTTCATAGTGTGTTAGTATGTTTACATAATTACTAAGAATAAAAAATAACCCATGAAATAATTAAGTTAATGATTTGAAATTGTTAGAATAGGTATTAAATGTCAACTTGTCATGTACTTTTTAAGACTAGGGACTTCAACCTTTGAGAATTTCAGTATAAAAGATAAAATAAATACTAATTTTCCTTAGTTTGTTATTCATTAATAAATAAAACATAAAAAAACATTTTCATACTACAAATTAAAAATATATCTAACATTATCTTGGTTATAATATAAAATGTAAGTTGTAATTTATTATATCTATTTTTATTTTTACTATAAAAAATTATAGAAAAAATATAGTTGCAACACTTAATTGTTGTTTTATTGCAGATCTCTTTGTATTAGAAAATTAATACAAAGCTTAATTGAAATCCCTTTTAAGATTTATATATTGCCAGAGTTCATGTTAATAACAGATAAAATCAATAATTTTTTACATGGCATAATATGTGACATTTAATATCCTTCTGATGGTTAAATTGTTTGAAACACTTAAGAGTGTATTGTTTTATACATGAATACTCTGCTAGTTGCAAACCGTTGCGTAATATTATAATTATACTTTTATTTGTTTTGAACATTTAGCCAACAAATTGTTAACTTATATTATAGGTGTCGGTTATTTTTTTTTTCTTCAGCTAGCGTCACTAGTGAAAGAACCTTATACATACATGTATAGCAGAGAATGTTATTGAATGACAATAAGTAAATAGCTGAAAGTAAGTTTTTTACTTAGACTGGAGATATGTAGGTAACAATTAAAAAATAACTCAACATTTTACTTTAATTCTTAATTATTTATATCATCATTAACTTCATCATCAGAAATAATATTTACTGACATATTTTTACTGCCAGTGGTATTATCGTTGAATTTTTTTTTGTATTGTACCCAGCAATTAGGAGGGGAAGAATTTTTGTCTACGCCCATCTTGCGGTCATACACACAACATTTAATATAAAACAATCATAATTAATAATATAGAGACTAAATATTTTAGCTACTTCAAATTTTTCTAGTTACTTGATTATCTTTACACCAGTATTTTTGGCGTTTTAGAGCCAAATCTATTTCTTTTTTTTCCTCCAGTGTCACAATAATCAGTTTTTTATGAATGGTGGCTAAGTCTGAATGCTTAGCACACCACCATGATTCACACTAGAAGAATAATTTTATGTAAATAACTTATCATAATTTATGTAAAGAAATATAGGGTTATGTTTACTTTTTTGTCATATATCTCTTTGATATACCTATAATTTTTTATGTCGGTCATCATATTCTCATTCACATTTTTTTCCAATTGAAGTTCTTGCTATACTAATATAATTATAAACAATTTCATAATTAATTCTTTGTTAGTAAATATTTTAATTTTAAGTTCTGTATTTGTATATAT
This sequence comes from Periphyllus acericola, assembly GCA_949715065.1. NCBI lineage: Eukaryota > Metazoa > Arthropoda > Insecta > Hemiptera > Aphididae > Periphyllus > Periphyllus acericola. Next base: position 20,269,306 of record OX454270.1, on the reverse strand, counting down.
TTTTATAATTTGTTATTTATTAAGTTTACTAAAATTAAATAATGTAAATTGTATTTAAAAATGCAGTGTATGATTTTTTAAATATAAAATTCAATATTTTTTATTTTTATCTTTCTTAAATATGCCTACTATTTATAGTAATTTAGAGTACCGTGATATGTTAAAAGTTTTTTATGAAAGTGGAGGAAAAAGTACAGTAAAAGCTTCTCGTCTGTATTTACAAAAATTTCCAGAAAGGAAACAGCCATCTAAAAACACATTTTGTAATATAGAAACAAAATTACGTAATACAGGTAAATTTTTTATTATCAATAAAATTTCCTATAAAATTAATATAACAAATTATGTACCTAAAACCTAATACATACATGTATAATTCAGTTATTATTATACAAATTTTAAATTAAGATATACATTAAAAAATAGTATTTTTAGGTCGTTTTCCAAATGGTTTCAAACCAAAAAAAATATATGTTATTGATGAAGAACATACAGTGAATGTCTTGGCAGCTTTCAGCAGTGATCCTCATGCATCTGTCAGGTCGGTAGCTAAAGAAATGGACATCAGTCGTACCTCTATACATCGTATATTGAAGAAAAATGATTTCCATCCATACAAATTGCATTATGTACAAGGATTGAAACCCTCTGATCCAGATAGAAGGCTTCAATATATTTAAAAAATTATTTGCCTTCATGACCACAATAATATTTTGAAAAAAATATTATGGACCGATGAAAGCTGTTTTAATAATAATGGTATTGTCAATCGGCATAATTCTCATTACTGGAATGAATCAAATCCATTTTGGACATGTGAGTCCAATGCACAAGTTCGCTGGTCTACCAATGTGTGGTGTGGTATAATAAGTGGTTATTTGATTGGACCTTATTTCTATCATGGCACACTAACTGGCCAACGTTATTTAGACTTTTTGACTAATACACTACCAATGTTATTAGAAAATATTCCATTAAATCTCCGAGTAAATATGTGGATTCAGCAAGACGGTACTCCACCACATTACTCGAATATAGTCTGTGATTATTTAAACACAAATTTTCAATCGAGATGGATAGGAACTAGAGGTCCACTAAATTGGCCACCACGATCTCCAGATCTAACACCACTCAATTTCTTTTTGTGGGGTTACTTAAAGGACAAAGTATACTCCCAACAGTCAACGTCGTTAGATGATTTAAAACAACGCATAATTGATGTGTGTAACTCTCTTAATTTTGAAATGTTGGAATCCACGACAACTGGAATTCTGTTACGGTATGAAAAATGTATAATGAAACATGGCGCACACTTTGAAAATTATTCATAGTTACTAGTTAGGTATATTGTTCCATAATATTTAATTTGTTATATTATTTAATGTTAAGAAATAAAACTGAACTTATAGTTGAAAAATTAAATTTACAGAGTTACATTTTACTATTTCTTACAATTTAGTATCAATTGTTTAGTATCAACATCCATGGTAAGCATCACGTGACCATGTTAAATAATGATAAAATACAATAATGTATAATAATATTATGTAATGACTAATGACCTACCTTTTAATGATAACAAATTTATTGTTTCTTGGAAGAAATCAATTGAAAATCGACTACAGCAGTAACAGTGATTAGCAAGAAATAAATTTGAATTTTAACACACTTTGAAAATTGTTTAAAAATTAACGACTTAACCAAATTAAAAGTTTTAAACGCCAAAATGGTTTTTAAATACTTATTTATGAAATAGCTATCTTGGATTATTAGAAAAATATTAAATACAAAATTTAAATTATTTATTTTTGTTGTAAAAAAATAAAATAAAGTATAAGATATACCAATTATAGCGCAGGGCTCTACAAATCATTACAAAAAAAAAAAACTTAAAAATATTGAATAGAAAAAAAGTTATTGCATTAGTCAAATAGACCTGGGACACCCTGTATATGAATAAATAAGCCCAGCAGCTGAAGAGGTTAGGCATTTGTTATTTTTTATAAATATTTTTTAACTTCCTGATTACAAATATAATACTTTTTGTACCAATATTGAAACAATGACCAATAAAAAATGTATTCTAATGATCAAATATTGTTTACGTTATTAATTTATCGAGTGAATGCCGACATATAATGATATCTTATCGCATAATATGATAAGTGTAATATCGCATAATATTATAGATACCATTTACTTTAATCTAAGCTATTAATAATTATTATTACATAACTTTTGAATGCATCTAGTATCTTGAATCGTAAAAAGATACTAGAAACAAGTCGAAATAGTATTTAAATACACGATACAAAACACATTGAAATAATGCACCTCGATGCAAGATACAATTGTATCTCAAATATGTATCTTAAATACTAGTATCTCAGATACTGCCCAGCCCTGTACACATATATATTATGTAAATTATATGAAGATGAAAATACGACTCAAAACTTTTAAGACGCAAGACCCGCGGTTTCAATGCGAGCGCGGACAATGCTGCTGCGTGGGGACGATTCGTTGAACATTATTAGTTATTACTTATTACTCATTACACATAAATATTATTCGTACAACACGCGCAGGGGCTCTTATGCCGCGCGGTACACAGTGTCCGATCCAAGTCCATACGGGAACAAACCCCCGTACAGATAACCGCTTGTAATAATACCCGTTGTCCGTCTCACGTGATGCGCATCATAATATACCCGTTTCTAGGTCGGCGGGGCGCGTAAGAGGTAAGGTTGAATCTGTTTTCTCGTCACATCTAAACGTCGCGTACGACGAGTTCGAGATTTTTTCGGAAAATGTCGTATCGATTTCGATACTTTCACCACAACCGCGTTCTGTATTCTAACGAGTTTCGAAAACTTTATGTTCATAGGCGCCTACTGTACACGCATGTGCGACGAAATCCACGACAGTGTAACGTGTAATCTTGTTTAAATATTATAGATTAAAGACCGGATTCAGTTGATATTGCAACTCCATTAATTGCACACACACAAGACAGGTCGAATCTGCAGATCAAATATTCAACCGAAATGTATACTTACTTTACCAGCTGTTTAACGTTGTAATGTAATGTTTTGCGATTTCCCAAGTTTTTGCAACTCTACGTGTTGTTCATGTGATGAAACGAACAAAAAATCTCACTCTGCTAATTTTCTAGCACAATCATTGCGTTTATCGAGTGCGATACGAGCAGACAATCTGAGGTCGTACGATAAAGCGCCATCATTATGATCCCAATTATCATTCGCCAGAGTATTATATTTTTTAGTACACTAGCCTTTGTGGTTTTTTTTTTTAGTTTCATGATAACCCACGGTAAATGTTCGTTGTTAATAATACGTGTTTTATTTATTTATCATGCGCGTTACTTAGACACAGCTATACCGTCGGAAAAGTACATACCCACTACGATTCATTTCCAACTGCGATTGCAGCGCATATGGTGCAGTCTCTGTTCCGCTGGTAACACTACCTGTAGCGTACGTAATAGTAAACGCGTACACGGTAACGGATGAAGTTTTTGTTTTCGGTCACGGGTGGCTGGGAGCAGCGGTCGTTTTTTACCGAATGGTTTTAATAAGACAACGCGCACTGTACAAAACAAAACGCAAGTATGCACGTGTGCGTGCGTGCGTGTGTGTGTTTTTCTGAAGCGCTCGACAGACTAAAAATATTATTACGTCGAATTAAACGATTTTCGACATGTTTAAAGGGCGTGAGATTGAGAGTGCGAGAGTCGGGTTATAGTAATAAATTGTATTCCATAATGACGATCAGGTGCGCGCGTATACCTATTTACTGTTACGGACACTGTACGATGATATTCTGCTGCACGATCGGAATCCCAGAGAGACGATTATCATAATATGATTAAACTTCACAAACGTTCATCGAATCAACTGCAGTGACCGTTGAGACGGTTATAGACAACACATGTCATTCAGATTTTCAAGGATTTAAAACGTGTATAATATACTATATTATATTATTATTTTTATTATGATAGACGCGCGGCGCGCAAGAGATTGGTGCGCGTTAAAACTCGTTTATTTTCCCATTGCCATTGACTTTCAAACGTTTAATTCACGGTTCTTAACCGCTCAGATATTCGTGACGTAACTAATTACTCGCACTACATAATATAGGTTCCCCGTACGTGCGATAATAGTAATAATAATCTCAACGATGCGACCGCGATGTAATATTATTACGTACATTTGGCTTGATAGTTACACGCAATGTGCTCTTAGAAGTGTCCGTAGACAAGTTATTCCGTGAAATATGTCCTAATAGGGATGTTAAGTTTTTTACGTTGTCCTCGTGTGCTGGCCTATACCGCCCGCACGTAGGTATATCGTAGGAAACACCGTTTTCATTTGCCAGCTAATACTGGGGGAAAAATGTTTACAGCGCTTTACTGCTCCTCGTACCCTGTCGCCGGCTGCACCCTCCACCACTTCGCACTTTGGTCGCTTTGTGCGTATGCGAACTTATTACATGTAAATTAATATTTATAAATTTTATATTTGTTTTTATACACGTATACAATATGGTTCATATTTTTATAACGATCACCAAGAACTTGTTTAGTTGTCGGGTAAACGCTTATTATTATGCGTATTAAAAGTAGTTTTTATCTGTAGCTTATAGCTACGGAAATCTAAATCGTCCAACAAATTATAACGAGGTTATGTAAAATGTAAAGCGAAACAGATCAACAATTGTATATACCGAAATCATTATTTCGTTTGAATGCTAGAAACCTTTCTATGTTGATGCGTAATATACTATTTTTTTATAAACGGGAAAATATAAACATAGTGAATAATGAATATGGTTATCATTAAAAATGTTAGTCGTTTCTAAGAAAAGTTTTATTTTTATTTAAAACATATAATCTCGTTGAACTGTATTCTGCACGCTTCAGATGCAGGTTTCAGTCGATACAAATTTACATAGAAGTCAATCCACTCGTTAAATTGATTGTTTTTCGTAGATTTAAAAAATATTTTAATATTATTTCGCATTATTCTAGGTTACTCGCGAAATGAGTTGGCCTCAATCATTATCTTACATAGGTGCGCCGTATTAATCATTACTCATAAGTTATTATTCACATACAATATAATTATTAAACATGTATTGCATTCGTTCTTTACAGTAGGATAGAGGACGAAAATATTATGTTTAAATAAATAATTTAATCGCAGTTTATATAGGTAAAGTTTGATTTTGGCGTGATCGGGATTCTGAGCTTAGCTAACAAAACAGTTGTTTGTAAAATTCTGTTTAAATTTTGGAATGTTTAAAATAAGCTCAAACCATTGCATTGATACTATACATTAACCAACAAACGGATATTAACCGTCCAATGGTTTTAGAGGATTTGCAAAAAACGACACCAAAACGATAGCATACATTCTCTTTTTTACGCCTAAAAGATAGCAAATCAAATTGACCTATTATTATATCTTTGTCGAGACGTAATAACCACTAAGCACAACAGCTAATTAATGAAAATCAACAATGGTTTCGAAGCGAATTCACAATCAATTCACTATATTCAAATGTTGTTCTCCGTACTAATTATATTACACAAATTGAACTACCTATTGATAATAATGTTTAATCAGTTTTAATTAAAACATGTAAATAAATTACAACAGCAGTCGGTGTACACGTAATATTATTCTAATTATCGGGCCTCGTTTGAACTTAAACCGTGATATTTCGATACACATCGTGCGTATATATGGTTGACAACGGAACACGCACATTCTGCAAGTCGTTCAACAGTGTTTAATACAATTTAATACTAATCGTACCCGATATGAAAATCGGTTCATGCGATGATTCCGGAACAATTAAAAGGAAAAAAGTTTCGCAATTTTTAAAAATACGCGCGTCGGTGTATAATACTATAATACAGCGTATCAAAGTTACTGACACGCTTAATCGATACAAGTGTAATAAAAAAAAAAAACTGAATAATAGTCCGTCAATGCCGAGAGGGTGATTTTCACGTCGCACTTCAACCCTCTATCCACGACTGTTGCAGTGCACATGCTGAGTGTAGCTGACAGCTGTGATCACATAAAACAGCGTATACAGTGCAATAGTGTGTACTATATGACGTTCGTGTACAAAATGTGATGATGTAAATATGTGTTTATTTATTATTAAACGTCATCGGTTCAGCCGTAATTGGTTTGTGTGTTTTGATGTTGTTTTTGAATAATATTATTAGTTTGTGTACGATATACTGTACGCGATATACATCGCAAATACACTCGATATTATACTGTATACGTCGTTATTACTTCATTATTTTATTATCGTCGTAAATTATCGATGAGAAACGGTCGTTGAAAAGGATTGATGGACTAAAAATCGGTTACGCGAATCGACGTTACTGGAACCGCGAACGGTTGTAAAACAACGCATCGTCTGACATGGTTTATGAGTGCGGCGTGTAAGGGGAAAAAAACCTAAAAAGATGGAAAGGGGATAGACAGACTTCCTGTCTGATGGGGGGAAAAAACGCAATATTGTGCGGAACTATTAAAGTTTTGTTATCGGGACGTATATATATATAATAATAATAATAATAATAATAATAATATTATGATATTGATGTTGTGGGGAAAAACGGTTAAGATAATATCCTCGGAAATCGACGAGCAGACGCAATTTAGAAGTTAACGGCGCGAAATTAATCGAGTGCGAAGTGGTCCGGAGGATTTCGAAAAGCGCAGCCTTTAATCTCGCCCGGGTATGATAATTTAATATGGTTCGAAATGCGAATTCAACACGAAAAACGCACACAGTATTGTCATAATATTATACAATATCACACACGTTTACGGCGCTTACCTAAATGGTAAAAACCAGAGGTGAGTCGACCTGACAATTTCCAATATTCCATAAACCGATAAAGAACCGGAAATCAACCCGATGTTCTAAAAATCTAAACTGAAAACCATTACCAGATAGTATATAGATACTAAAAATAAGCAATCTATCGGTTGAAAATCCGACACCCAATATTAACCGATGTTGTTTTATATAATCTATATCTCAAAACATACGGTTTTCAAGATATATGTTAGCATAGTTTATTATGAAATTATCAATATTAATTGCTTATTAGAGATAAATATTAAACGCACATAATTTTAGTGGTAACATCAACAGATAATAACTATCATGGAGTTGGTGACATTTTTTTATATTCCAAAGAGGCAGCAAGACATCTCCTCCGAGAAAATCTGGTCGAATTCCGATATTCCGATATGCTTAATATCAGTCGATATTCGACATCGACTTATGCCGTGACTGAGCTCTAGTTATAACTCTATATGCATGACACATTATGTGAAAAGAATATTCATGACAAGAATATTCTATAAGTGAAGAATATTAATTGCATGGCTCTCGTAGATATAACCAAAGTGTTTGCGGCGTCAAAATGGATATTGCCATTTTTAAACTCAATAATTTGACCACTTTTTCAGTGGCTACTTGATTTCCAATGCTGTCATGCAGAGGAGGATCTCACCCGGAGGAGTAGAGACAAATACCGATCTTAATGATGTAATTCCTTTTGCGGGCGCCTGGCACAGGTTATTCTTTCTAAATACATTTATTTCGTAGTTGCAGGATTATACATCGGTACGTTTTTTCTCGAACGTGATGAAAATTATCGAAAAACGGAATATTAAAATGAGCAAAACCAACTTAACCCAAAAACTCGGATGATAATTTGCATTTTCAAATACATTTTTAAAATCTACTTCTGAGGGAGATCCATCGTAAAGTAAAACGCTAGATTTCAATGAAAATAAAATGAGCACGTCGACTTATAACGAATGTAATAGTATATACAAATTTAAATATTATAATATTTCGCTAGGGAGAAATGAGCAGTGCTCAAAGTGGGGGGGATACGGAGGGATGGCATCCCTCTACTCTTTTGTATTTACAGTTTTCATCCCTCTTCTTGTTTTGTCTAGAATAACGCATTTCTCCTAAGACTTGTATTTTAAAATGATATATTTATTATCATTTTTATATATATTATTTATTATCATTTCAAATGAGTCAAATTGGAAAGTCGTATAAAGTTATAAACTAAATTCATTGTATTTTTTACTTTTTTTTATCTTATAACGGGCCAACAGTATTGTTATTATTGGCGTCCCGTTAACATTCTAAAAATTCTATACATTTCATATGAAATGAAATCGGTTTCAAAAAAAAACAAACGTTTCCGACACGTTGAACATGATCGCATATCATTTTAAGTTCAATGAATGTGAACGCATATTATATCATTCAACGGCTGTAAACAGATTTAAATTATACAATTTATTTCGCGTTAAATTAAAGTTTTAGGATTTTAAACAGATAAAGAATGTGTGTTCGAGTGAAACAATTTGATTAACTCCAAAGTTGATACCTAGGGATTTTAGGTGCACTGATACGATGTTGGGTATTCAGTGTTTTTGGACATTTTAATCCAATTGGTTTTATTTAGTAATTAGGACCCTGAATCACCTAAAATACGGTATAAAGCTAAAGTACTTTATGTTTGGCGCGAACAAAAACTTTTGAATATTTAAATCGAATCAGATCGAGTAACCTTAATATATAATAAATAATTCACCGTCGGTACATTACACGAGTTTCGAATACAAATTGTGTCATTATACAAAATAATACGACGATGAATAAAAAATATAATTAAAAATGTTTTACCGTCGGAAATCTATTAAATTTATATCGCACGCGTTTCACTACGGACCCGTGCACCACGGCTACAACCTATACGGTTTTAGGCCCACATTTAGCACCGACTTTTGGTTGACATGTTAACTATGTCGCGTAATACCATACAGTCGATGACCGTGTACCGTATAATTCTAACTGTCCACGTGATACAATATGCAAATACATAATCCCGATAACTGTTTAATACGAGTGTTTTATGTGACGCCAAAGTGTGTGTGGACATTATAGTAATACGGAGGAAAAATTAAAAGGCCGGTTGAACATGCTGCACCATTTGTGTCATCATCTGCTGAACAAACTATATATATTATATCACCCTAAAAAAATGATTCTGAACAATGCTCAGTGCGAAATATCCACGTATATAGAATTGAATGTAAACAATAAGTACAATTTCGTGAAAACAATTTAACTAGCAGTGCCGATGATTCAAAATTTTTTACGGTAAAATCGCCAGCTACCGGGCCAAATCTTTCGATCAATGGATATGTTTTTGTTACGGGTTATACAACCGACGATTTTTTTCTGACCGATTTCGCGCTATCGCAAAACCATAGTAACCAACAAAAACCTATCCATGATTGAATGTTTTCCTGTGAAGCTGAACAAATTTTAGTAAGTTTTACCGTTACTCTCCGTCCGTCGTCGTTGACATTCGATTAAAAGTTCTTCGTAACATTATCAACGCGCGTTCGCTAATCACTATTTTTCTTCAACACAAATGATCACATCTATAATTTTTAAGCAGATATTGTTTCGACTACCTGGGGATGACATAATTTGCTGTCGAAACGAACCCGCGCGACGGTAATCGATAACAATACGTTGGTGATTTATCTACACGCGTTTATAAAACTGTATTCCAAAGTCTGTCGACAGTAATGTGTTGAGGACTGTCTATTTTAATTGTGTATATACAGTACATACTCACAGCAGTCGATGCACAAACGTTTCTCCCAATGTAAATAAGTAATAACATAGATATAGATAGATATATACATTATTATGATTCCACCTAGTATATATGTATAATATAATGTGTGCTATGTTATATTATGTTATAGCCGCGTGCGCGTGTTTAAAGTCCGCAGTGTTATACGATCATACACATTGTCTTGTTCCATTTAAGTTAAGTCGTTCGTAAAATGCGACCGCAGTTTTATTATGTATTTGTATTGTATATTCGTAAAACGTAGTATTATATATACAAATATGTGCGTAGCAAATCACCGTGTGCAGTGCAACGGGGGTCAACCCGACCGCGAATCGATGCATGCGCGGATATTGTTGGTTATTTTTTATCCGGTTACCAGACCGCCGTGTTTTGCATGTGTGTGCTGTTATTATTATTATTTAAAGAGACCCGAAGAGGAGGAGGAAGAGGAGAAGGAGGAGGAAAATGAAAAAAAAAAAAGGAAATAATGCATAACCTCCGTCTATATATACATTTATAAATCGTTTCATTTCGGTAATCCGAAATCTGACGTTAAGCCCGAATGATTTATGTTTACCGGTATATATTGCGGTTGAACTTTGCTTAACTCTGCGTTCAGGAGTCAAATGTCCTCTGGAAAGGGATTTTTTCAATTTTCCTCCCGCACGCACCGCCGAGCGACCGTCGTTCCCCGCCACCGCCGCCGCCGTCGTTTTGTTTCGGCCGCGTAAAATGCTCGAAAAATCGCGGTTCGACGCTGCCGCCGCCGCTGCGAATACACCCCCGCAGCGCGCAGGAATGCTCGCATTAAAAACCCAACCGTTACGTGCGGGATATGTCATCGACGTGATGATACACGTGTGTGGTGGCGGCAGGTAATGTATACGAATCGTGTATAATGTACACGCATAATATATCATATACATAATATAGTATAAAATATACCGAGGGGGATGAATGCAATAATATATATCGTGATTGAAATACCCGGTCGCGCGTATATTCGTTTCTTTTTTTTTTTTAATGCTTTTTAACGTTTGTCAGTCACACGCGTACATTATTGTGTGTAGCCGCGGCGCCGATACCGGGAAATTTATTGTTATTATTTTTTAATACGAACCGCGATCTTTCCGTTTTAGGTTGTAAAATAATAGTAAAAATATGCGCCGGTGGCCCCGTCAGTCATGCGAACGATAAACCCGAACGTCGCGCTCGCGTACGGTCCGCGCACCCGTTACAAGCTTTTAACCTTATTTTAATGACGTCATAAATGCCGAACGATTTTTACAACATTGTAGAGAAATACGACTCGAATTATTGTGCACGACCGAAAGAAAAACGGAGAAAAAACGACAATAAAACGTGCACATCGATGACTGTTCAGGGGTATATCATTTACATTGTAATTCGTATACGCGATAAAAACGACTTTCAAACACGAAGATCGTATAATCGCCGGGGAAGTATATAATAATATAATATGTCGATAAACTGTTGACGGCGAATAGGTCGCGTTAAGCGATAACGTAATATATTATATGGTACCTACGCACCGAACAGCAGTAAAACGTTTCCCCGACCGACGACGCGTCTCAAACCCTCGCTCGGTGTATCGTAAACGTATTATTTTACAAACCGTTCGTCCAATCGACTGGAGAAGTGCGCAACATATTTGTACGCGACATCCAAGGGGTAAGTCGTTTTTTGTTGAGCGAAACTATACTAAAGGGCAAAGGCTGTACACACGATAACGCGCTAAATATATAAACGTATGCGTTTTCCCTTTTGTTCGGAATTATCTGCACACGTTGTTTGTACATAATTATATCGTATTATTGTTGCACGTGGCATAATGCGAGTTGCATATTTATTACGTTGATTAACAGACGCGAAAGTCGGTGCAACGTTCTGCGGCGTCCAATACGATTTTTTTTTTTTGTTGTAGAGCACTACGGAGCCTTTATCGTAAGGTCTTATTTATAGTTTTTATATAAGAACATAGTTTGCTCCCTGTCACCTCTAATTTTTTCGGAACAATACATTTTGGTTACATAGAAAAAGTTTTATTCATCCCAAGAATTATTTTCTCATTGTACTCATGCGATATATGTACTTGTTCAGAATTCAAAAATCGAAACGTTTTAACTTCCAAGTACAGCCATAAATGTCTATTATTACACTATTGGCCCTGGAGTTTTACCAAGATCCACATTTATTCTACAAGAAGGTTTTAAGCCATTACTAATCCTCGTCTTATCTACTAAATACAACTATTTTGGTTGTTTTATTTATTAATATTTCTCATGAATATTGTCGTCTTACTTACTATCCATAATACAGAACGCGCCTACGCTAAAATCTGTGATAGCCAATAATCCTACTCCTAGAGGACTATGCGATTAATGCGATCACCAGCTGACGTCAAACTCTCTTGAAGATCTTCCGTATCCATACGGTGGTAAGACATATCTGCTCGGGCTGACTTTCTGCGTAGACGACGAAAAATTCTACCAACCTTGATATATGATCGAACACTGATTTCGACCTGACACCAGTGACACCGAAAGTCGGAGTAACAAGTTTCCAATCTACCCACCCGTATTAGAGACTATACATCGAGGGCCAACAAACATGAATAGTTGTTAATATTCTAACGCCAACCGCCACATTATCGAAAACAAAAAACCATTAACTCAAGTAATCAATAAAAATAAAAGTAACGTAGGAATAAATCACTCGTCGAGTGTATGTGATATAGACGAGGACGGAAAATATCTACGACCGCTTTCAATGTAGGTGCCTATACTACTCGAATAAATTTGATGTTTTTTATAGCTTTTTTAGTTTTATTTTTATATTTTTTTCAGCAGCAATTGCATAATACCCAAAATACCGTGATATTTCATGGACTGGATATTTTGATGATTTGAATGGACTGCGTCGGGTGTTGTCATAAACTCGTGAATATATGACATTTTTACTAGCGATTTTACTCAAATCTTAGCAGTACAAAAGTGTTGTTGAAAGTGTAAAAGTGTTTCAATATTCTCTAAATCAGTGGTTCTCAATCATTTAAGGACCGCAACCCAAATTGTCTTCCAAAAATCTGTCGCGACCCCCATAGTTTTACATTTACAGAATCAAAAAAGTAATTTCAAAAAACAAATTTAACAAAAATTTTTAAAAATACCCGTCGTAATAATTCCCGTAATAATTCTTATATAACTTTATACTTTTATTATTGTTCATAGTCTATACTTTTAGAGTGTTTACAATTTAAAAAACATAAAATTCATACAATCTGTATGATTAAAAAACTTCTCGCGACCCCCCAAAAATTGACTCGTGACCCACCAGGGGGTTGCGACCCACAGTTTGAGAAACGCTGCTCTAAATATACCTATAGTGAATTGTGCCTACCCGTATAATTAGTAATTGTAGTGAATCGATTTGAATACGTTGTGATAAATTCAATTTTTCGCGTGCCATCGAAATTTGGCACGCGTACCGTGGATACCCCCGACACAGGACGTGCGCGTAAAGTTCGTGTCTTACATATTATACCGATGTTTTCGTGTACCTACGGAATACCGCGGTCGTACATAGCACAACACGAGTATTGCAATAATACCATCACGGTGAAATAGTGTATTACGTGTTACGAATCGGATCCGTATCGGACATGCGGAAGAATTATACCGCGGACGAAAGAAACGAGCGCCACGCGGGAAGACGCCGTCCACAAACGTACGCATATTTATATATGCATACGATACTATTGTGGACGGAAAAAAAAAAAAAAAAACTGAAAAGACCTAACGCGCGCGTGGATATTATTATGATACGAACACGGGCCATAAATCCGTCGATTTCGCGTTCAGCGAATAAAAACCGGAGGACGACGAGGAGTATAGTATACAGCGTACACAATATATTTATACGTATGCTCACGATTTATAGTTTATGCGGTCATTTTGACGGGCAAATTAGCCAATAAATTACACCGGAATCCGAGTGCACACCGCACGTACGGACGCATATACGAGTGTATTATTGTTGTGCGTGTGACGCGCATACGTGTTGTACGTATACAGGAATCGTCGTATAACGCCGTGCGCGCGCGTGTGCGTGTGTAAACGGACTGACTAAAGTGAATACGAACACGAAACTGCGCGCGGCCGTCTTCGTGTGGGGTTCGAGCACGCGCGGCTCCGGCGGCTTTCCACCGGTTTCCCTTCGCGCGCGCGCTTCGTCGGCGACAAGAAAAAAAACAAAATAAATAAATAAAAAAAAAAACAACACGGCTCGGCGACCGTAGTAATACAGCTTGGCCGTTGTCGCGGGCGTTTATTAAAAACGCGTTATGTACCACCGCCGGTGCGACAATACGGAGAAGAAGAAGAAGAAGAAGAAGAAAAAATATAAACACGTTATCTGCGGTGTAACCGACAAATTGGACGATTTATGGGACCGTACAATAACGCGCGTTATACGTATATAGGTACAAGTCCCGGGGTATAGGTAAGTCGGTTAACGCGCGCGCTCGCGTATACAATACCGTAATATATTATGCTATAATTGTATTTATTTTATTTTTTTGGACAAACAAAATATTAATGTAGATCCGGTAGTTGAAGTATTAATACGCGCGCGCGTTATCGTAATACGTATTATATTACCGAACGATCATTCGCATGCATGTATAATATGCAAATATACGTATGTACATTGGTATAAGGTCGCGCGGGTTTTGAAAATCCATCGTCGTCCGATTCGTGTATCGTCGCGTGAACGAATATCTTCGTTACTATTATACACCTCTAGTGCAGCGGTTCTCAAACTGTGCTCCGCGGAGCCCTAGGGCTCCGCAAGGTTAGTCTAGGGAGTCCGTGGCTCCCTAGGCCCTGGGCATTACTTTTTGTGCCGTACCAATGTATTATTTTAAACATTTAAAACCTTTAACTATTTATAAATCCACATAATATTTTGTGTCTTAGTCAAAATGAGATTGGATAAAAGTCTGGTTTTTTCGTTCTTTTTACATGTACGATAATTTTGTTTACTCATCTACAATCTTTGAAGTTCTAATAATATAACAATTTCTTCAGTCATAATGCATTCCTGTTTCAAATAGACATTTCTGAATTTTGGGGCTCCGTAATTTTTTTTAGGAACATATGGGCTCCGCGAACAAAAAAGCTTGAGAACCGCTGCTCTAGTGTATATTATGTAGTTTTCGGAACCGGTACAAATATAAATGCGGCGGCCGATGAAATATACGGCTCGTGAAATTCGCCCCGACCGCGACCCGGATACATTGCGCTGCTTTTGGTCCACGCCGGAAGTCCTACGTGCGAAATCGTGGTCTTCCTTACACTGCGGCTGATCAAGCGACGACTAATACGTATAATACGTCGTCACTGACTCGCGGACTCGACCTACGTTCTGTAAAATACTACAACGCATTCCGTTCGTATTGGCACGGACGTATGCGTAACACATGCGTTTCTGCCGATAGCTGCGCGTCACGTAACAGCTGACAGGACACGGGTCAACGACTTTTGAACTTATCAAACTTCTCGCGATCCGAAACACACCGAAGTATGGGGAAATGTACAAAACACTACGTACAATTGCGTTATCCCCGGGGTCCGGGAGAAACGTGCCATAGTTGGTGACAACCCCCGTGTAAGGAACACTATTTTTTTTCATGCAGAGCGCCTTCGTAAATACATTTCTGTCGATTGCGATTATATAATATGCCAATTAATCATTAATTATTATTATTATTACCGACTTTCAACCGTCTAAGACTATGTTATAGTTTTACGGATATCAAAGAAGAAAACATTTATTTTGAAAAAACGGTCCAGTATACCTTTTTTCGACGTTTTAACTATGACGACTTATAACTACTCTGCTGATATTCGCAAAGGGCTTGTGACAGAAGTGAATTTGAAATCGCTATAGAATAGACACGATAGGTATTAGTGATTAGTCTGTACAACAATATATAATATAGGTAAGTTGTCGTATCCGTCGTCTACGTAGAACGAGGGCTTTGATACTTTCCAGTTTCCCCCCCCCCCCTTAATAACAGATATGGGCATAATAATAGTAATAAAAATACCGGTGATATGCTTCAGAGACTCGAGATGTTTGTGGGTTCTAGGAGGTTTCAGAATTTCATGTATATATTATAAAAACGCTTTAAACCGGACACACTTGTACAAAAATATATGAAATTTCGTCAAGAAAATATGGATCGTAATATTGTTCTCATTTAGAATGGATGAACGACCGTTTATCGACTGTTATAATAAAATTTAAAACCAGACATAATATCATTGGCGCCGGAAAATTTGAATTGGATTTAAAAATATCTGAACAGTCTAAAAGTTTAAGAAATGCATCTGTTTTTAATAAAATCAATTTTGGTTCTTGCAGGTTGTGTTACACACGTATTATTATATTTCATAAAAAATTTAATATTTTTATGATTTACTACATATTACAAAAAAAAGTGAAATAATTTTAAGAAATTTTCTGTTGACGAAACAGCGTTTGCATGAAAATCAGAATAAATTGAACATTAAAGTATAGCGAAACATAGATTATATAAAATGCAATGTAGCTTTTATATAATCTGTATAATTCCTGCATTCAACGATTAAACACACACGCAAATAATTTTCTTTAAATTGTGAAAATGTGCACGATCGCTTTATACTTGAAATTGAATTTTACGGTACCCTCAGTTCAAGTTTGCGGCACTCTGGACGTGAACTACCGCGTTAGAATGCAACGTAAGTACAAATTATATATTTTGTATATTGTATTAAAACTTTTTCGAAAAACATTCTTCGCATGAGATCTTAGAAATATTAATTGAACTTGAAAATTATTATATATTTTAAAATAACAACAAGTACTTTGGCTCGGTTGCGTATTGCGATTAGAGGACTGCGGGGATATTATCCGGCGGCCGAGCGACGAAAAATCGTTGAATGTGCGAAATACTGCTGCGCACGCGGACATGCTTTAGCGTGGATTCCCGCGAGAAGAACATTTTATAAACAGTATAATAAGTCAACAAAGACGATTCAAAGTTTTTCGTCGGTTTTAACGTTTCCGAGTGGATGAGAGGCACGAACGAGACGGCAGCGGCGAATCTATTGCGTTTGCAAAATAAAGTACGAGAGTAAACACGAGAGTCGAACGAGGCGCACTCGAGTACAAACAGGGACCCGGGACAGGTATGTTATGTATAATAAATGGTACACTGCGTTCGCGTACATTGCAGCGTGCACGGCTTCTACCAAAACGAAAAATTTGAAAATTCCGTGTTTTCTCGTCATTTAACCGGACAAGAAAACACGGTCACCATTAAAATGTTTACGCTCGCGGAGAAGACGATCGTTTTTACCGCGATGCTTTTCGTGCACACATAATTTATCACCCGATCGAACGTGATACTGCGGTATACCGCCCACGCGCGCGCAATAATAATAATAGCGTTTTACTCATATTGTTAGGTGCTGATCGTAAAACAATATATTATCCGTCGGAAACTTTAACGTCGCGACACCAACGATCAGCTTGGATGTGCACGGACCGCTATACTGCACCGCGGCAAGTGCACTCGCTCTCCTTCGATCGGGCCGGCGATATTATTGCACTATGTCGCTGTCTGTTACGCATTCCGTATTATAGATCCGCCGCGTTCAAGAACATACGGGATTGATTACACCGAATCAGGTTGATTTTTTTCTTTTTTTTTTGTATCGACGATCGTCATTTCGTGTGACGAAGGATGCGTCAAACGGTACGAAAATGTCACTTACAGGATGCGCGGCATCTCAACATATCGAGCAAAACACTTGTACCAATCAACGCCATCGCCAAACCTCCAGCAGGGCGCTAACTACCGAGATCAAAAGATAAACGTACGCAATGGTATTACGGAATCTCGCTTGCAGTTGGATTTATTGACGAATTACCCCTGCACTTGCATTCTCCTCAAAGTAGTACCCTCGAGTATTATAATATGAACACTTATGCAAATGACAATCAATATCATCACGTACTGCAGGTGGCCCCGGCAGACCCAGTGCAGTTGGTGTTCGTCATCTACTGCTAACTGACTAAATCCAATTTACACGCAATATTTATTACAGTCATGTACGGTCAGGAAACATTTTACTTGACGGTTTCTTCGGACTCGTCAATACCCGAGGTTATTTTTTCCGCCTCTGTCCAAACCTCACTCGTAGTCATTTTTAAATGTTTGATTGAAAATCTCTAACTGATTGACTCATAATCAACGCACAGCCTAAACTATATAATATATGTGACTTGAAAATTTCAATAAGAAATTATTTTGAAAAATTTCGATTTTAAAAGGTTGAAATGGGCAAAAAACAAAAAATAAATAAATTTTTTGTTGATTCGTGGGTTACCTTGGTAACATGGATAATAAAAAAGGGAAGGCAATGCAAATTTATAAAGACAACCACCACCTGGAATATAACAGAATAAAATAAAATGTGACGTTTCTACAACAACAATAAATTCATTGATATTTTGGACGGGAGTCAGTTGAAAACATTGTATATTTTCATATATTTGATGAGAGTGGACGAGAACGGCAATACGATCGAATGTATAGAATTGCGAAATAATTACGAGCCCTTCGAAAATATTCTGCTGGCTGGAGATTTTCGCCAAAGGCTGCCAGTAAATCCATGATCAACAGTTGATACAATATAATGAACGCTTACTTGAAGTCCATCGAATTTATGGATATGCGTGAAAACATTCAAGTTTCAAGTTATCAAAGAATATATGCGAGTCACATTACAAAATTACGAATTGGCGAAAGTATTTTCCAAGCAATTAACATTGGCAACGGAAAAATTCCGGTTGACGCTTCCATTGGTCTCATTTCGTTTCCACATAATTTTTGTCACTTCACATCGTCGGAAGAAGAATTGATCACGAAAGTGTTCTTGAACATTGGAGCAAATTATAATAACCATAAAATTATCATTATTATTACTATGGTGACAAAATACCGTTTTATTTTGATTTATATTGATTGTGAAAAAAGATTTAGTGTAGCGTTAAAAATACTTAGTATAACTGTAAAAAATTACTCTTTACTGAAATTTAAATATTTTAAGCTAATTAATGTAACAAAAATTTAAGCTAACACGGCAGCGACGGGTTACAATAAATATATTCTATAATAGATTGCCGCATGTATGAAATATCATCACTTGAGAACGGCAAGAACACGGATTTTTTTTTGTCATGTTCGTTATTGTCCCATTCGTTAATGTTTGTAACCGTTGGTCTCGGCCAAGACTGTTTCGTGCGAGCCACGAGCAGTTCAGCTCGTTTAGCGTTAAAATAATGAAATAAACATTTTATTGAAAATATTTTTTACCGTAAAGTTACCGCACTTTTTCATGACCTACCTCAATAACCTATCGATTCGAGGTATTCGGAAAAAAACTGCAGCTAAGCATAGTGTACCACGAGTTTGCCTCGCAGTGAGATGACGCGGGTATCGTTAAAAAGATTTAAATCGAAAAATGGGAACAAACCCTAGTTCTGAAAAATTACAAAAAGTATGAAAATGAACTTTTCAACAATCCGGCAAACGTGACGATTCAGTACACCCTAATCAACGAATTCGGATCAAATCCGTCAATTGCCTCGCGTTCATTCGCAACTCGTATGGCGCATACGTACTGTACATACTTCGATTAACATAATCATGTCGGTCGTCTTTGCGGAAACGCTTACGTAAAAGACACGTTTCGCATACGTTTCGTATACATTATATCGTATTGTTTCGCGCCACTCTCGCGAAACATATTTGGCTTTAATGCAAAAAAACTTGATTAATTTTACGGCGTCGAAAAATCGTCGTGCGCCTTATTTATCGTTTTCCCCGAGCGTGCGCGCGCGCCCCGCAGCCTTGACGGCGTTCAGATTTATGTCCGAGCGCGTCTCCGGCCCCGCTCCGCGAAAACGGCACTGCAAGACGTACTCCGATCGCATAGGGACATTCCGAAAACTCATCGCGTCATACTGTTATGCGCGTTAATACTTGATGACGACTGGAACGTTGGCTTTCAGATGTTGATATTTACAAAGATTTGAAATCATCGCAAATACATTATACAGTGCCGCGGTCGCCGATCGCGCGGAATGCCGTACATTTTTGGAAAGAAAAACTTCATTAGAATCGTACACAAGTATTAATGATTCAACGATAATGAGCTGCGAATCGGCGGCGCATGTTCTCAAGAAGCTCAACTGTTTTGATTGCAATTATTCAACCGGAATTATTAGCAGTAACTCGCCGTATATATTTACATTTATAAAACCATCTATAAACGAACATATAATATACGTTTGTAGAAAAAAAACTTTTTATATTTACCTCGTAAGCGATTTTTTGTAAATATTTAAAATATATAACAAAATGTTACCAACATTTTGGATGTCAAGGAAGCAAACGGTTATAGTTCTACAGAAATGCAGAAAATAATACGTTTAAAACAATGTTGCGACATTTCTACATGGGTAAACTGTTGTGTCATAATACGCTTTATTTGTATTTCAGCAATTACAACATGATCAAACTATAAGAACTAACCTTATAGTTGTCAGAGGATCGAAGGAATTATTCATAAGCTTGACTCAAATTGTTTTTATTCAAACGGTTTATTGGCGAAACACTCGTATTACGTCGGAATTAAACAAACACGCTTTTCTCGAGAACAAATTGGATAGTCTTTTTTTAACTTCTTTTTTCGTACATACAATATATATATATATATATATTGTATCGAATCCGAATGAATCCTATTATGAACGCGGCGTATTGAATGAATATATTATTTACGTTTGGTGTTCTTTTAATTTGTATATTATTATCCTCGGTGCGTGTAATGAATTGTTCCACTCGTTTTCTTGTAAAACGATATTTTTAAATCCGATCTCATCAGTTTCACATTTCTCTAACGTTAAGATCCGGACCCTTTGTTTAGCGTCGCCGAAGTGTTGGTTTTTCAAATTCTCGCCCGAAACATTCTCATTTTACCGGTGCCCGAGATTGTCGTTTTGAAATACGACGCACACACAATAATGTATACCTACATATAAATTTGCGAGTGCCAATCGGAAATGCCCGACTTAAGTTTTAATTTCTTTGGACTCCCGGACGAGTTGATAAGGAAAATGTTCGTTTGCGAGTTACTGAGTGTTATTAAGTTAAAAAGTCTATAATAAAATGGCAAAAAGCGAGATAATATAGAAAGAATATCATTATCTAAGCGAGGTTAATATTTAAATTCTGTACGATATTCGATGGAAAAATTAGATTTCCCAAATAATTTATGGGCATAATTATTTTAATGGGCTTAGAATAAAATAATAACAATATAGCGTGTGCTTGGAATCTATAAATTAATTCAATTATTCTTTTTTTCGGCCGAAATTTTAGATTTGTATGCCTGCATTATTATTATATTTACTACACAAGTTCTATCAATTCTCTTTTGCAAAAACACACACACCCCGATCAAATATATTTTAAAATGTACCTAATATACTGAACATTATAAAATATACGACGTGACTAGAACGAAGAACGCCATTGAAATAACAAATATTAGAACCAAAATATGACAAATTAATCACTTGCAAACAGTATTAGAGATTTTTTTAAATCACACATACCTCTATTTATATTACAACTTTTATTTTCAAGCACATAATATTAAACTCACAACACGTGCGCGCCTGCACGATGTAGGTAGGTACTATTTTATTAAAACGTTAAGCGATTACGTTTTGTCCCGTAGGTACGCGATATTATGATTTATAATCCGTTCGAGACCGTCCGTAATGTGTTTTTTACCATGTTGTGGTCGCGGCGTGCGAATTCAATACGAAAAATATTAAAAACAATATAATGCATAATAATAATATTACACATTGTTTTCATATCGAAATCGTACAATAGCAGCTTTCCGTGATGAATACCGTTCGCGTGTTGCGTGCGCGCCGTATTTATTTATTTTTTCTTCTCGTTTTTTTTTTTTTTTTTAACACGGTCCAACGTGTAAACTCAATGGACGGATAAAACAAATACTCTGCCGAGTAGTTTGTTCTCAGTCGACTTATTTTACCGTTGATACGCGCCAATTCTCTCGTGCTCCGCGTGTATAGGCCTGCCCGCCGCTGTCGTTCGTCTTCTCCACAATAATATCCAATGACCGTTTCACAATAGGTATATACGGTAACAATAATACTTTTGTATCGACATTAGACGCAGAATAATAGTCACAACAATAATATCACGACACGCGAACATATTTTATTGTCTATGCACGCCGACTGAAATTAAAACGCTCGGTTACTGTTCTACGTACGCATCATACATAATACGCGTAATGTAACAAATATTATATGATACGTACACGCTCTTTAGCCCGACAAATCGAACCTAAGTACCGCCGTCTACGTTATGCGGTCATATTATTATTATATTTGTATTTTGTATTATAATAGAGGTACGCGTCTCGTAACGGTGCGGTCTTTGTGCGCGACCATTAGACCGTGAACCGATACCGAAATAGACATCGGCGATTTTCGTAGTAATTATATTATTTCCCTAGGAAAACGATTATTCATGGCAAAATCCAACGTTTTCTGTGCGAGTGCAACTACGTATGTGTGTGCGCGCGCGCGCGCGCGTGTGTGTGTGCGTGTGGTTTCTTCAATCTTAACATTAACATCTAGAGAGAGAGTGAAAGAGGGAGAAATAAGAAGACGACGGATTTAAGGAAGATCAAAGGAGTACCGCAATTTTTCTTGTCATTAGCAGTACTTCATCGGAGTTGCCAAGACCAGTAATACAATATATTACGTTAAAATATGTGCCAATTATGCTTGAAAATAAATCGTGTGTGATTATACATATGATTGAAGGACCTCTGCCGGCGCCGGGAAATTTTTTAAATATTACAATAAAATTAAGTCATGGAGAAACATTCGCACGAACTTGTGCGGACGATTTATCACTACCGGTGTCGTTAGAATCACACACATTCGACATTCCTACACGTTCCTGGACGTACACATTTAAAAAAAAATCAAACTTTTCCGATTGAAAAACGAATAAAGTTCAAATCAAGTGTGCTATGTTACAATATTATTATGACTTATTATACTGTTGAACGTAAAGCTAATTGTTATATTATTACTTCAATATAATATTATAATTTATCTACACATATCTTATTGGTGGAGAATGTATATTACCAAATGAATACTCAATACTTGTTGCCTAGAGGCTTATTCTGTGAGTTTCTGATAGACAAATTCATAACAAGTATTTTATCCAACGAAAAATCATAGAATATACCTACTACTTACCAAACTATAAATGTAATAAAGAAATAAACCAAAAATACCTGGCGGTAGTGTATAAAGTACAAACTATAAACCGACCTGAAATGGTTTCGAACTTATCGAGAGAATACAACGATAATAACAATTTATAAAATATATAATACCGTACTATAGGAACATTTGCATACGCACGGTTATTATACGGTTTAGATACATTTATTTTACACTACATTATTTTTATATTACGAGTACGTGTTAATGAAAATATTCGGTACAATTTATGGTTTTATAGACGTTTATGGGTATATTTTGTAATTTTACAGTTGAATATTTTATGAAGTATTTTAACATTACAACGATAATAATTTTTCAAAACGTGTAATTTGATTCGAGCGTAACATCACATATAGTCTGAGTGACTGTTTTATTGACATTTAAAAACACCTTTTAGGATAATACTCGAAACGTATAATATACAGTATATTATATTGTTTTCCCACGTTTTCTGGTCGAAATGATGAGTAATATCATTCGCATATTCACAACACTTTTTTATAATTTCGAAAACATTCTGTTTTAACCATATATAGTAGTATACCGCCGCAGTTACGAAGACGCTCGTATCTTCAGTTCCGTGCGAAACGCGTCCGAGTTCTGCAGATTGAAACTATATAGGTACCAGTCTACCCAGTTCCATCTTTACCCTATGATGGGGGCCCCAAATAATAGAAATTACAACTTTAAATTTTAAGCTATAACGATATAATACGATCATCAGTACTAAAATAATTCTAAATTCTAGATAAAAAAAAACTTAGGTAAATGGCAATGTTAATACGTTATTTAAATAATGCTAAGTGAGGAATGATATTACACTAAGTAGGTAAACGATAAGTTTTATCAATGTAAGTTGTAACAGTAATATACCATTTCTAATTCTGTAAAATATACATAGTTTTTAACAAGTAATAAAGTCATCATATTAAATAAGCTTTTTATATTTTTATTCAACTTTTTTTTAGGGACCTACTAAAAGGGCCTCTTAAGCTCCTGGTGTGCCCATGGGCCCCTGCATAGCCAAAGACGGCTCTGAGTCTACCACTATATGCACCGGGACCGTACGATATTTCAACAAGTGGTGTAATACAGCGGTACCAAATGGTACATATTTATAATAATTAACGATACGAATGTGACGATTGTGCACGGAACACAGTGCTCGTTAACCACGAAGAACACTGCCGTGCGGTTCAAGAACGTGTTCCTCCGGTTACGGTGACCGCGGGGCGGCCTGTGACGTAGTCAACGCGTCACGGTCACCGTTCGCACTCGTTTCTACTGCCAAATCGGTACGCGATTTCCTCCCCTCACGGCTAGGGGTCGGATGGCCGTCTTGCCGACCGCATGTGTACACGGACATCGATACCGGTTCGGCGATACGGGATCTCGGGGCGGGCGTGAAAAAATAGAAAAAAAGTTCTCACGCGATACTGTTGCCGCGTCCGCAACACGAAGCGCGGAAGGACGGAAATCGATACGTCATTGTTCCGTCCGCTTACGATAGTATTAGCTCGATGGAAACGCGTTCGGGTCCTGACGAGTCGGCAAACCTAACGGGGCCGTGTATATTTTCGGCCGATTGCCGCGGCCCGTCTCTCCGAACCTATAAACGATACGCCGCCCGACCGCCCACGTGTCTGACGCGGTGACACGTTTAAATCGGTCGAGACAGCGCCCACATTCGCATTTTTTCGCCGTCTCCGGAGATCGCAGCAAACTAATTTATTAAATCGGAAAACCGGGGGAAAAAAAAAATAATAATAATATAGTAATTGCGAGAGACCGTTGGCAATCGATCGGACGCGTGGTCGTCGCACTCGGGATGTACCGCAGCAAAGAGTGGAGAACAGGGATATGTTATAATGTTGTAGAAAAAAAAATGTGCGTGGCGGGATGGGCGGCCAGACAGACGGATGGACGGTGGATTGAGAGAGGGTCACTCTTCGCGGCAAATCATCATAAAAAGTTAAAAATCATTGGTGAACATTTGACGAATGTCAAAGGGACTCAGCATACGTACCCTTCAAACAAAGTCTAGAGTTAAGTGTATGCAATATATTCGTAAACCATTATTGGCCGATTTTCAGGTGCGTGGTCACAAGGAGTTGGGTAATTTTTTTTTAAAAATCATGTTTTGACTCGTTTCGATTTGAAAAATAATCTGATTTTTAATACAAACCAGCTGAGTCACATAATATAACAGTAATTTATAATAATAATTTATTATAATACTAAAATAATAATAATTTATGACTAATAATATCAATAAAATAAACATAATTCTAAAGTGTACAAGTTTTTGATTTTTGACTTAACACCTTTGACCACGCACCAAAAATGATTAGTTAACTGGCCAAAATGTTGTCCGCTGCCCACCAAGTCTTCTTCGATCCGGTCTCAGTCTTATCAAGGACACGGCGGAAGACTACGCGAGAGTACCTACTACAGCTACAGCGTTAAATCGTATTGTTTTCGGGTCGGTTAGATGGGGGAGGATGGATGTACCTTCAGACCTTACAGACACGGTTTGTCGTAACAACACACACACACACACACACACACACGCATGCACACACGTAAATCATCGTCGTGACGTCGTCACAAACAATGACGTGTAAGGCGGATACGTGGCGGCGTCGACGACACGAGGGGACGAGCGCGACGCGGAATCGGGCGTGGGGATATTAAAATTTAAAACAGAGTTACCCGATTTTTGGCACGGCCATAAAGGAGTCGACGACGTGTGTTGTTAATGAGAAACGATCGGTTATTGTCACGGTTGATATTTGTTTAGAAGTAAAGAAAAAATAAACGTAACGGTGGGGGCAAATCGTCCCCGGTCTCCTCTACACGTATACGTGCATTATATGTATATAAATACACGTAAGTACACGCACACAAAACGTACATGTCTCCATACGTGTGTGTATACTGTATATATATCTGCGGATATTTTTTTAATAACACCGCCGGCCGCCGCGTCTATGTATCCCACCGTCCTTTATTTTAAGACCGGCCCTTTTGTCCGGTCACGGTTTCGATGGTTTCTGGAACCATTCCCGAAACTCATTGCCCATAACTGATTTATTTCCCGTGTACGTCCTATTAAAAACGAAAAATAAATACAAGTGCGTGTAACAACACGACGTCGTCGTCGTCGTCGTCCGATGGCACATGCGACGGCGGCGGCCAGGATAACAACGATTGCCTCCCTCGCCGTCGCTATTGCCGAGCGTTCGGGAAAAGTCGGACAACGTTGTACCAAACACATTATTATTATGCGGTAAAGGTTACAACAATAATATTATAATATTCTACGTCGTGCTTGAAAACGACAAAACAATAATCGCACGCTTTTCTAATCCTCAATCTCACCCGCCACCCCGACGTTACCATTATTCGTAACGTCGATATTTTTTCAACCCTTAGAAATAATTAATATTTCTTATTTGGGTTGTCAGATTTTGAAATCACCAAACCGGGACGTATTGAATGAGCTTTTTTTTGTTTGTTCAAATTTTTAAACGTTCATTCGTCGTCACGTTGGTAACTACATTCTTTCTAGTTCGATGACTGTCGGTCTTAACATAAGCTCATATTTTTAGTAATTCTTGTTTATGTTTTAATATCTATCGTTTGGTTTACGAAACCTTTAAAAACATGTTACTTTTTAGTTTCATTTTAATTCACTCGAACAAACGTATACGTATACGCATCACCTGCGAAACATACCGATTAGATAAATTTTAATTACTCGAAATCTTTAAATAATGGGTTTTAACATGATATTGTCGGATATATTGCCGGAAAAAAACGCGCTATTGATTTCAGTATATTTTTCTCGTTTTCAAGTCCGACACCATCCTGAGAACCATTGGATCTTAGTACAGTGTATTTCAGTATATTTTTGCAGTGAGTAGGTATATATAAACGATTCGCGGTATAATAAACGTCAGCAAAAACTAATTTTGGCACCGCGATCAAATTAGAAATACAAATGAAAGTCATGCAAAACGATAATAAAACGAAGTTCACTTCTCGGACATTGATTACACAGCTTTTCAATGCTTCTTGAATATACTTTACTCAACTCGTGTAATTACTTCTGATATTAAGTGTCTTGTAATAGTTAATTGATTGTAAATGTAATTATGTTTTCGAGGTCACTCAAATTTTTCTACTAACAATTTACGTCGTATATTATTTAATTTTGTGTTTTTTTTTCCATTCATACCGGAAACTTAAATTAACATCGCCAAACAATATTTTTTAAGAATTTTAAATGAACGTTGTAAAATAACTATGTACACTGTAATTTAAAATCAACAGCATTAACATTTTTTTAATATAAATCTTATACTGATTTTATAGATTATACGTGATTCACTTTAAAAATATAGTCGTTATACTATTATAAATTATAATATATAATCATCATGGTTTTTTTTTTTTAATCTGAATTGTACAGCTTGTATCGTATTGTTAAGGAAACACATTATTTTTAAAACGAAACATTTACATTTTTAAATGAGAGTTTTAGTTTCAAAACAGTTTTATGGTACGAGATCCGTTTCCGAATAATAATTAAATATAGTTAACGGTTCTATCTATGTATATTATAACAATAGAGAGCGTAATATTAAAATATATGAATCGAATACATGAGCTTATGTATTTGTATTAAAATTCAAAACTCAAGTACAATTGACGCACAAATGATAATTCAATGGATTTAGGTACACATATTTTGAATATTATGTAAATAAACTGCAAATTTCATGATTTAGGTTCACGATTAAATTCCAAGAACAAGCCGACAACTGTGACTAATTCAACGGGAATTAGAGATCGACAATCGAATCAAATTGAACGTCAGCTAACATTATGCGAGTTTATCTTTGTCCGAGATTTATCGTACAAAATACGCACTCGAGCTTCTACGATGTATAACTTCATAAATATCACGACCAACAGTAAACGCGTTCGAAGCCCACCCGTACCTGAACGTTTCGATGTAATTTTCGCCGCGACGTCGTACAATATTAACGTAATGCTGATCGCGTATTACTTTTGGCAAAGCGCACGGGCTTGACGGGGATAAAACCGACCGGGGGAACGCATCGGAAATACGGACCGATGCGGCATGTAGACAGAGAACAAATATTATGATCATACGTACGTACACCTGGTGGTTTCGAAATTTTAAACTCGGTTCTGGTGCGCGGCCGAATACGTTACATATTTATGATTGTTGCGGCGCGCGCGGTCCACGGTTTCGTCGAGGTTTCCCGGGGAAAGTTTTCCGAACGGTGGAGCGGAGAAAAACTATTGCCTCATCTCGAGTGTACGATATTTATGGATGCTTCCCGATAGCCTAATCCTCGGGACATCAATTTATTGCTTATGCAAAAGAGCAGCAGCGGTACGGTTTCGCAGTGCTGTATATAATATATATATATATATATATATATGTTATTATATGGTGTATATGTAGAGCAGCCGGTCGATATAATTTCCAAAAGATTTGGCAGAGACCGGGAATATTATAATCGGAAAAATATAACAATAAAAAAAAAAAACCAAAATACAGAAAAAAAATAAAGTATACGTATATAGCTGTTTTTTTTTTTTAGTTCAGTTTAGTTTCAGTTTTTTTTCACATTTATAACGTATATATATTTCCGATGTAGAGGGGTGACCGATGCCTCGCGCGGCCACCGAGGAACACAACGCATGTACATTTCCCGCAGCTTGGGCGCGCCAAGTTGGTCGGAAAAAAACATAAATATTTTTTAACAAGTCGCCGCCGCCGGAGGAGAAAAAACACATACGCGCACTTTATAGCCACGGGATATCTCGGACCCCTACTGACAAATGGGGTGAAATATTATTGAATTGCAGTAAATCGTCGAGGGGGATGCAGCGTGGTGGATATAATATTGTCTTAAGAACATATGTAGACCAGCGCAATAGAGATGCCAGAAAGAAACAAGAAAAGTTTACAACGCAATTATTTAGTCCGTCGTCGCCGTCGCCGCCGTGATATTTAAAAATGTGGTCTCAGTGATATGGGTGGGGTTGGAAACACGCGTGTTTGACTTTAACCCCACCCTTAGTATTTTTTTTTTATTCTACGGTTAAACTAAAGGCTTTCGAATGGTTAAAATAGTGTTGCGAATTATTTCTATAATTGACTGCTCAATGTTGATACGAAAAAAACTCTAATATTTTGATGGAGAGGGGGGCTGAGGACGTAATGAAACCAGTAGAATATAATGTGATGGGCTGCACGTATTATAATTTTGTAGTTTTATCTCGCGGTTCTATTTTATTAGCGTGACGTCGTAATATATTATTATTATTATTATTATTGTAAGACCAATGACCGCGAGACACAATAATGTTATAAACCTATAACAAACTTTATAATATGTACGCCCACACGCTTATTTCGAAACGGTGTTTGAAATTCCGACTGACTTCATTTTTTCTTCTCTTACAGAACGTACAAATAATTATTGTCCGTTCAGATATAAACGTGCATTGTTATGCCGAACTGCGTTCCTTACCGATTAATACATTTTGATGAATAACGATTTTATGAACAAACCACTTATCATTATAGTGTTTTGTTTTATCCTCATCCTTCGAATTTTCTCACTTGGTTCGTTAGTACTCATCGTTTTCGTGCCGAATCGAATGCGATCCGTCTAAATCATATTCATCTTAATTATCACAGTGTTGCTTTAATTTTTTATTTTTCTGAAAATAAAAATATACAAAATTATAACTGTATTATGTTGATTAACGTTTATTTTAAGCTTATACGTTGTTTTTTTATTTACTTATATCGCCATTAGTGTATTTAATTACAACGATAATATTTTTCATTAAAAACATTACAGATCTAAATTTAAAAATAGTTGAACTAGTAAATAAAAGTTTAAGAATTTTTAAAATTAAAAACGATTACATTTTTTATTATATTTTACAAGGGTAATTAAATTTCGAATAAAAGTATGTTGATGTGATTGGTTGGGTTGGTCGATTAATTTTATACTCGTTTTGCGAACTTGACTACAAATAACATTTTTAGATTTGGTATCATTAATATTATTTAGAGGTTTTCGCAAATATATCATGTGTTTTTTTCCATCTTATTTATAAAAGTTACTTAATAAGATTTAGTAAAACGTGATTAAAAAATATCAAAGTATTTTAATTTAATTCCATAATTTTTCACAATAATTAAAAATGATTTTGTTTTTCAAACATTTTCAAACTGAAATAACATCAAAGTTCTAAGATTAAACTTCTGACATCCAACATAAACCTTTGAGATCAAGAAAAAAAATGACATATTTTTTATACCGAGGTCAGTTTGTTTGAGACAATGGAAACAGTTGAGTTAATATTTTTTCAATTTATACTTATGATGTAGTTTCATACTCTAATAAAATACGACTTCCAGTTTTGGCTACATCTCAAGGTCTGCGTAGAATCAGGAACACGCTGTAGACGAACTGATAATTCAAATTTTCAATTATTTTTAAATAACATGACGTTTAAGTTTACATGCATTAACGATGCAGCCACAGCGACCGGAGATAATATTATACGTGTTTCCTTAAGTAATACTCCTCTAATTGTCCGAGATCGTTAAAACTCACGTAAACACTAATTGCATCATTTTTAAAAATAAAACTGATATTTATTTGCAAGGAAAAACTGCAGTGTAACATTCACTGTGTAATAACTAATAAACATATGAATTTCGAATACGATACGTAAATGCTGTAATATTTAGACGTGAGTATATTATAGGATATTTAGTCGTGAACCGATAATATCGGAGTTTTGGGTATAAGTTATTTTCAAACCTATACTTGACCCGATATTATTGGAGAAAATTTTCTGATATCTTTGGAATAAGTAAGAACATATCGATCCTAACTTTATGTTAGCTATAATGCTATTATCTATTGATTTGCTGCTTATTTAGTATTTAAAATTTATAATATTAGCAATTAATATTGATAATATTGATAATTTTATTCCTAAATAAATTGTGCTATGGCTAACATATATTTCTTGAAAACTGTATGTTTAGAGATATCAATGAAAAATATCGGTTAATATCGCTTTATCGGGGTTTCAACCGATATATCGGTTGTTTCAAATATCAACTTATGGTTTTCAATTTCAAATATCGGATCGGTTATCGGTTTTATATTGTTTACAAATATCCGTTTATCCAAGTGTATCTGAATGAAGTCATATAAATCGGCTCACCTTTAATAATTATAATAGTAGTTTATATAGCACATTGTTATTACTTATTATACACGTCATATATGAATAGGTATATAGGTTTCAAAAGTTGTAAATTCATCCTATAAGCAATAAGCTTTAATGCGGAGTTCGATTCAAATATTAATATATATAAGTGTTTACGCATTAAATAAAACAATATTACAAAATGTTAAAAAAAAAGTATTATAATAAAAAATGAAGATTAATAATATTATAATATAATGTTTTATTCAAAGCTGGGAACTAAAATTATATTTTAATTAGTTAATTTTAATACATAATAACTTTCCAACTTAACGAGTGTATAAAATAATCCTAAACCAACTAGTTATAAACAAAAACAACTACTCGTATAGTTATAATTTTTGTATTTTATTTTTTATTCCAAAAATTCAAAAATTGTTCTGCAATGGCATTATAAGTATCAATTCTTAGTATATATCTATAGTCGCAATAATCATACGAAATTGTAATAAAAATTTAGTATTTTATATTTTTGTATTTTAAACCATAAGAAAAATAGTAACCTCTAACTTTTACCCTCTTTTTCTTTTTTTTGTAAATCAAAATTAATCACACTTACAATCTGTATTTAAAAGTGGTACGATAGGTAAATTGGATAAGACTTACTGACGGGAAGGGGAAGTCGTCCATGGACGACATCCCGTATTATTGTAACTTAATAAATCACTATTTTCTAATTAACTTCCAATGAAGTTAGAAATTCGGAAAATTTCAGGAACTAACTTACATTTTAACCTAATTAGTTTTAATGTCAAAGTAACCTATTAACTTGAACGATTTGAGAGAAATGACTAAATTGCCCAGCGTTGTTTGTATTATATCTACGTGTAGCGTAGAAATATAGTACCAGTGGGCAGTATACGGACACATACAACAGCAGTCGGGCGATATTCGAATTCCTGTGTGTAATTTACGTTGGGTACAATAATAACAATAATTATTGTTATTATCATTGCGTATCTTACGTTCTATAGCGCAGTGCTGCAGTAATGCGGATAGCGCTACGACCGCGGCTGACGATCACGAGGAAGGATATTATAAAATAGCAGCCGAACGTTCGAATATGGACGAGAGTCACGAATGTCAGTCAAAATGTATCCGAGTCGTGCGTACCCATAATTTCGCGTGTCCGGCGGACGGCTGCGAAACGTGATGGATTCCATCATTATAATATGTATATTCTAATATATTATGGACATATATTTGGCATTCACTACAGAAAGAACGCGCGCACACGCGCACATTGTACGCCGCCGCTTGATGCGTAAACCGAAACAAAAAAAAAAAAAACAGAAAAGAAAATTTTGAAAATGTGGTCTACCGGTGCACATACGCACGCACGCACTCGCGCAATATTCAACTGTAGAATTTGTGCGAGAGGGGAAAAAAATCGGTTTTCTGACCGAGACAAATGTCTGGAAATATTACTTTGTAGTTGGTTTTATTTTTGTATATATATTTATTTTTTATTGCGGCCCGCGTTTGTGCGTGCGTTTTCCCGTACAGCGTGTACGCATATACGTACGACGTGCTTCCGTGTGCGCGTGTATGTTTATACTGTATACATGTACGTGCGCGGTGTACACTTTTTTTCAAATTGGTCCGCCCGGGGAGAAAAGAACCGCAACGGGGCCGCGCCGCACACATGAGGTACGCTTGGTACATAATAGATTCGTCGGCCATATATCCCCTGAATAACAATCGTATGATATATACTCGTGGCAAAAGTAAAATTGATGGCCTGGCCGACACAAAGTACCGAACGAAATATGAGCTACCCCTGCACACACACACGCGCGCTTACGTCTCTCGCCCTTTCTCCCGCGCCCTGAGAAATTGCAATATAGTATTATTATATCGCCTCCGCGCGCGCAACAACCCCTCGCGCCACCGCGTCACATCAGCCGATCCGTTTGCTCGTCGCAGCCCGCCACCTTCTTCGCAGACCGACCGATTCACCCTCGTACAGCACGCGTATAGTACACCCCCCCACACCATCCCCCCCGGCTCGACTTCAGCGGTACGGCGGTGTCTAAACGACTTCAGGTATAATCTGCCGCAGCAGACCCGCGCGCGGGGTAAACCCTATCAAAGTTATCAACGACCGGCAATTTATTATTACGCGCGGCCACATCCGGCTTTATTCCGATATTATTATATTTGCGCACGATACCGCGTACGCATAACGCGCGTGATTGATGTCCGAAATGTTTTTTTTACACCTCATCGCCCCGGTCGACTTGGTCGCGCGCCCGTCGTCGGTCGGTCCGACGAAATATACGACCACGTTTAAACACGATCCAAGTATGGGAATACAGTTTTTTCCTAATCATTTCGTATCCCGCGTTGTCGAGATTTTACTCGTCTGCGGTGTGGATAGCCTGTCGGTGTTTTACACGTGCGGCTCGTTCCACCAGTGTCGTATTTTTTCGAATTTTCTCCGCAACACGCAGGACGCATAGGAATCCTGTGACCGATCGTTGCGATGAAAATATGAAATGTCGCGTTTGGTTTCGTCATTATTGGGCCTGTAACCGCGATACTGTCGCCGCAACCAAAGACGTCTTGGGAAATTCGGCAAAAACCAAAGACGCTTAAGATCTTATAAATAGAAGATCAGGTCGGTTCAGCCGACTGTATATAGCTCAACACCATAACGATTAACCGGTGTATGTGAACACCCCCACACAGCACCCCTGCGCTATTAACATTGACGGAAGTGAACGCGCCATTTCCGAAATCTCGGTATCGGCATGTTAATAATCTGTACCGCGCTAACGATCGTGTGCAGTGGGTATCGTTTTATGATAAGTTTGCATTTAAATCGAATAAAACGGCATCGTAATACATACCGCGTGTTCAGTTATCGTATATTGTGTTTATTTTTTTTCAACCGAGAAAATGATAACGTAGTGTTTTTTCGTTGTCGAGATGAAAATGTTCTACGATAAACGAATCGGTCCAGCATTACGTCGGGATACTGTTGTTTCAATGCGTCCGGTGTTTCACGTGTAACTTATTGTGGAGCTAATTTTAAAACGATCGCAGTTGTGATTCGCCATAAAGTTACATTTTAACTACACGTCGATGGATCTTGTCGTCGAATATTATAAATAGTTAAGTTCAAAATATGACCCATGGTCCGAGAGGAGTAATACTTGATTAGTTAAATTTAAATGTTGAACTATGAATGTTATTAACTGCGTAAAACGGATATTCGTATAGGCCGTCAAACATACACGTGGACCGTGAAATGTCATCAATATTTTGAACAGGCGTTTTCATCACAAAAAAAAAAAATTACAACTAAATTAAACATTGGTTTAACCACGGCAGTTTCATAAATTAGGTTAAGCTCTTACAAATGTCGCACAACAATACGTACTTTTCGTTCAGATAAAAATTAATTGTTACCAACATTGTCGGTGATTAGATTGCCTTAAACGTGCAAACTAATATTATAGCATTGAAGCGAGAATACATGCGTACACGTATCACATTAAAACTTGCGAAAACTTTAATGACGGAGTATAGCGTTGCTGATACAGAAATGCGCATAAAAAGACATAAACACCGTTTGTGGACAATCACGTATTTTTTATTGTTAACTTTACTGGGGACTGGGTGACGCGAGTAAAATTAATATTATTAAGATGATGTGGAATTTATAACGATATTGGATTACGTACCGGTAAAGCTGTGTGTTCGGCAATGCAGGTGTGAATTATTCAAATGTTTCTACAATCATACCTATTGTTATATTATGAAAACCCGTGTAATGATATTCAATACCACGTATACGACATATTTTTTTAATGAAGGATCTTTTTGCGTTCAAAGAGTACGCGATTGATCAGGATTTTAAATAGAAAAAATTCGTGTTACGACAAAATATAGATATAAGTGTTGTAAACCAGTGATTATCCACCGGGGGGGTCGCGCCCTCCTTGGAGTTTCACAACAATTTTTTAAGTGTCGTCAATACATATAATAAGAAAAAAATGATAAAATACATTCCTCGTTTCATTCAGAATCATATAAAAGATAGTAGGTGGTATTTTTTTTTCAATGGTCGACAAAAACGCACATTAATATATGATAAAAAATCAGAGAAAATATTTCTTTACACAGATAAGATAGTGATATGATATGCGAAACGTGAGTTCCTACAATAACTACGATTAAAACTAAATCAAAAAACGACTGAATATATCACCCCAACTATGAGAATACATCTAACCAAGTCTGTGGAGCATTGCGGATTGATTAAATGATTTTTTACCAACAACAGCTAAGGAGTAAAATTTAAAAAATATTCCCATGTAAATAATACAATCTTTTTTTGAAAAATGTATACTCGAAGAAATGCGATATTGAGAACATTATGGTTTTTAACAAATTTTCAACGCTTACGTTACAAAACGGTCGTTTTAAATCTTGGTGCATCGCTGGGGGGTTGCGGACCCCAAAAAGTTTAGAACCGCTGTTGTAAACCACGTATGCATAGTAGGCTAGAACTCGATGGTTGCGAAAAAGAAAAAAAACTACTTCGTAATCGAATAATTTACAATTTTGATTATGGTCTTTTCGAGTGATGAGGAATCCGAACCGTCGAACCGTTTCGATATCAACGGTATATTATGAACGTATTATATTGTGTAGATCGCCGACAATCGGACCGTTGTTGAAAAAAAAAATTCGATTCACCGATAATCAGCGCGATAATCTGAGATGCGTGGCGCATAGTGTCCGGTAGGTTTGCTCGTGGGGGGGGGGAAACAGACAAACGAGCAAACGGTAACGGGACGCGTTGCGATCGCCCGCGGAACGCACGCAATGTAGCGCGGGAGCTGTAATGTTTGCATAGCTCGCGCGTCCGACAACACCGAGACGATCGGCGAATAAAAAACGATTACGAACGGAGACGCGGCGCGGGCACTCGGGGTTTCCCGATTGAAATAATTCGACCGTGTAAAATCGGGAGATAAAAAAAAAAACAGAGGTTAACAACACGACGTATATACCGTTTATACGAAGTGAAAGCAGGAGGGTTAAGCCTATAAACAAGCTCGATGGCCTTTTTTTTCCCTCTTTCGGTGTATTTATTTTATTATATATATACGTCTGTATATATATTTTTTTTTTTTATACTTTTCGAAGGGACGTAAACGGTCGGGCGGCGGTTCAATTGCTGATCGGCAAACCCACCTGTTGACATTCACGCCGCCACCGCGCGCGCCGACCCTCACGGCCGCCGTTTATTTATACGCGAAAACGAGCTTTTCCGATATTTACCCGAATAATCGGGTAAAACGACCCGTTGCCGCCACCGAGGGTACGTTTTACGAGCGATTAAAATGCGAAAATAATCACCTCCGCTAATCGCGAATCAATTAAACTTTAACATATCGTAATATATATAAACGATTATTAGTGTATCACACGTTTGCTCGTGAATTACATTTCAGTCCGCGCTGTGTAAAAAGCCGTTAAAAGGACAGCATAAAATCCGTAAACTTCACCCGTATGTACACGCTCGCTATCCTCGCTAAACGTTCGACGGTCGACCGGGATGTACTATTAATACGCACCGCCGTGGTTGAACAATTTGTTCCCTGCACCAGGATACATCGGTTCCCGTTTTTTTTTTTTTTTTGACAACGTTTATTACCTTGATACGTGTCAAGTACAACTCGCTGCAGTAAAATAAAAGTAACTATATATTGGTTTAACGCGCGAAAACAAATAAATATTAGACCATGGGTTCATACTCGATCTCGACATCAAATACTATACTTACTATTTGCTATTAATGTTACCATTATTTATTTTTTACACTGCTCGGTTTACATTTTATAAGAATTACACGTTAACATAATTTTGTGCGCTGAAAAAAATTGCTTAAAACTAATTATAATAATACTAGTTTGGTAACAACTAACAGAACTGAACAGAAACGGGGACCGATCCAGCTCACCTGAATAAAATACGTTTTTTAAACTTTAACGTGATAGGAGTTCGAGAACTGTTCCGGTACCAGCCTCGCGTAGTATGTCTTGCGAAATTAAACACAAATGCAATGTTGCAGTAGAAACACGTTGGAAAGATGGATCTCGTGAGTCGCAAACGACCTTCGTACCGGTTTCGACAACAATTCGTTTGAATATATTATTCGTCAACACGTTTTTTACGACGTGTTGTCATCGGCATTGCAATATTTGACGATTACCGTGCTATGAAAAGTCCAAAAAGAGGCTAGACGATAGGTTTAAGAACCATAGTGGTGGTTTTAACCACAAACGTTTTGTTGTGTTCGTTGTACATCATATTATGAGAATAATGATGAATGAACGAATTCTGAAAATAGTTCTAAAATATGGCTAGTACAGTTTCACGAGTTACTATACTCACCGAAACTAAACTTGATATATTTTGGACATTTATACTTGTATATTAAAACTGTATCTCAAATGTGACGAGTAGTGAAAATATAGCCACGTATAGAAATCACAAATTTTAAGACATGAAATTCTATATTCATTTTTTGCGAAAGGTTTTTTCAAATACAAAAACGAAATTACAAACGTATACACATCCAATTTTAAATAATTTTATATTGGGGGCTAGTACTTTAGTGTGAACTTCATAAGCTATAAGATCATTAAAAACATTAGTAAATAATTCAAGAACCAACATTTTATTACACCAAAAACGGGCTAAAGGATATGTTATTATTATATATATATATATGTTTATTTCCTCTTTGACTATCACTGATTCACTTGCAAACAAATAATCATAAATTACAATACAACTAATTGTATCAAAAGTGCATACAACTGTTTTTGTAGTTTTTTCAGTATGAAAAAACCATCGAGAAATCTTAAAATCGATTATCCCCAACACTCAATGCACTCAATTTCCAATATAAAAAGTTAACATACGAAACTGTTGGTGTAATTCTTAACCCAACATTTGTTTTACGGAAAAAAATTAATGTGAGTCCAACAATAAGGTCCTTTTACTTCGCTAGTTGTTTCGTACGTAAGACGTGGTGAAATCAGAACACAAATATTTCGAAAATCGTTTGTGAGTTAAATAAATCTCTATTTTTCTGTGTATTTTATGTTACACCGTGCGGCTCATAGAATGTGTGCGTGGACGAGTCAACGTTGGTTAAAAATCGCTTTGCACAAAAGTGTTTACCCCCAAGACCGGGACGACCGTGGAATGTTATACGTACATTACATGGTATAATACACCTTGGCCGTCATCAAACGATACTTATCCGCCGATAGGGTGGAGACGGTGAAATCATTATTGAAAACGTTTTCGCCGATTGGTCCGAGCGTTATCTCGAAACGGAAATTTCGCCTGTTAATATTACCATTATTACCATTATTATTATTATTACTACTACTGTTGTTGTAACTATTGTACGGGGCAGATCAAAATGTAATTGCATCGATAATCGGAAGACGAGCGCGCGGAAGAAGAAGGGCCGCGATATCGTCAGCCGCGAAATCGCATTGCGTTTGATACGGTATTAGGCTATAAAAGATAACGCGTTCCCCCTTTGCTGTGCATAGGTACCCGTGTATACCGCACGCACATTCACCTAAATATTTCACGGTATAATTTATGATTATGGGTGGTGGTTTTAAGATGCGATCGGAAAGTGATAAGTTTGACAGTGAGAGAGAGAGGGAGCAGGAGCGGGTTTATTGAACGTAATCAACACCCGGTATTAACAAGACTTTGCAGCTACCCCGGGGGACCACGATAAGAAAACCCTCGCTGATTAATAATAACTCGCCGGCGAACTTTAATGGGATGCCGTAACTTATAATACAGTGGTACGGTGGAAATTTCAATAAAGACGTCGATAGGGAGCAATATCATTTTTAGCCCGGGGCAACCGCAACCGATATAATAATATGGCGTGTGTACCGACGACGAGTAGGCGCAAGCGTATACAACGCGGAGTATTATCATTATGCAGAGTATGCACATCGCGGCGAACGGATCAAACGTGGTACGTAACAGCTGTACGAGATTCGAATCAATACATAAGTAGTATTGTTCTTAGGAAACAGATGCGAAAAAAATTGTTCATATTTTTGCGAGACGATGAGTGATTAACGGTTTTGTAATACGGTCCATGGAGTTTCCCACGAGAACACGCTGTATTACGTTAATTGTACTGGTCCATTATTGCGGGATACGCTAAAATATTTAACCGTATCTGTTCGAACACAGACCGAATCATTGTACGCTATATTACAATACATAACCGTACATGTATTTTGAAACTTATCACAAGTCTGGGCTTGTTCTTTTTTCTTAGAAACATGAAAGATTTTGATTTTCCATTTATTTATTAAATTATTGCATTATCATGTGATAGATAATATAAGATCTCGCGCCGACTCGACCCAATTCAAATTTTATTATCATTAAAACCCGTCATCAGAAACCTGCACGTGTCATTTTTGTGCCGATGTTTGTGAAAAATACGTGATACCGTACATTGTGAGATGAATGGTTGTACAACGTCGATTATTGTAACATAAGTGGGTATGAGTAAGTCTAAACCATATCTGGGAACACACTTATTACGAGGAGACCACCGTGAATATGGTCTTTTTTGATAACTCGTCAGGTCGCTAGAAGAGGCAGAAAACTGTATCAATGTTCCGGTAACTAGAGGGTGTCTCATGATATGATCTATTAACTTTAACAACAATAATATTATGTTCTTTATCTCAAAGTGGCTCAAACAACATTCTTCGGAAACCCAACGTAAATACCGATCTATGTGTAGTGTGTACAGTGTAATGTATAAAAATGTTAGCTATTAACCTTGTTGTCGATACTAAATATAGAATATAAAAAATTGTTTTAAAAAATATTCTCAAGTTCGGTAAGTCTACTACAACTCATTCTTGATAACCATATCGATCCACGTCGAGCACAATAAAATCATATTGGTCAAAAAATAAAAAAACAATAACAATATATGATTACTGAAAAATTATAATACAGCGTAAACATTCGATATTACGTTAAATACCAAAACGATACTGTCTTTCCATCAGTGAATTATTCTGAATTATACAGCGATGGGAATAACAAATAAATTATTATCATTCAAAGGGGTTGAAATAACAGGAAAATATTATACTGTAAAAACAACGAAATAAAATGCATACACTTATGATACGACATACTATTCGGTATCATGCTTTAAAGTTTAAGTAATAAAAAACATATTGTATGTATTTCAAACTCACATAAGTGATTTAAATCGATGATTTCGTTAGAGCAATCTGTTGATAGAACTCGCACGTAAAACAACATTATCTTATACGAGTACACAACAGATAAATATACAGTATGTCCCAACGGGATTTACACACAGCAATATCTCCCGTGTTAATAGAGATAAACAAATGCTGTGTTCTTACGAGTATCCCTGGGCATAGGCAATTTTGTTGACAATCGTTTGGTAAATATAAGTGTATTAATAATGAATAAACTTTTTGTTTTATCATTTTTGTGAAATTCGAAGATGGCCATCTTATGATATGGCTTATTTTTCTAAAAAATTCAACGATTCAACTTTTAGTTTTCATTGGATTCATGCTTTTTAGTACATTTTTAGTTTATAAAAAAATTATTTGAATTATTAATCACCTCGCCATTTTTCCTACAGCGTAATTATTATTTTAAATTGTGTAAATAGCACACTATTTTCATGAGAACTAGAAAAATTATTAAAATCAAAATGTTAATGAAAATAGAAAGTCGAACAGTCAACATTTTCAGAAAAATAAGTCCTATAAAATGGCTAACTTCGCAATTTATAAAAGTTAAAAAATAAAAATATTTACCAAACTATCGTCAGCAAAATTGCCTTTGCCCAGTGATGCTCAAACAGAAAAACAGAATTTAAGTATCTCTATTAATACAGGAGATATCGCTCTATGTAAATCCCGGTGGGACACACTGTATGCCTATTTCATACTTGTTAATTTTAAATGACAATAGTCAACACTTCAAAATCAATTTACCGAATAACTAATTAACTATTATTTGAACTCTTCAGTTTATAGGATTAATTATCATTTCATATACCTCAATAGATATTTCCACAATGTACACTAATTGTCAAAATATGTTCAACATATAGGATACAAATTACAAATATCGAGGGACAGACATAATTATTTATTATAAGCCCGCCAGAATATACTGTATTTATCATATAATTATCGAGTGTATAGTATTAACGTCAATGGCCATCGGATATTTCAACTTGGTAACACTCTGTATAGAAAGGTAAACGCAATCGCGATCAAATAAATAATTTAAAAAAAAATGGATTACTTGTATTAAACTTACATCAGGCGTGCGTCAAAATTACAGAGGTATAATACGTCGTGGGTGAGTGGTACGTGAAATTCAATTAAATCAATTAGTGAAATAATTATAAATATTTAATAATTTAAAACTCGTATTTCGTTACGTACAATATATACATTATGTATTGTAGGATATCACCCCTCTAAAGTACACTCCTATAGGTACCACTGTTCCTGTTATTTGTCGGACAATGTCAATGTTTTAACGTAATTGAAAATAGAGTGAGGAAAAATACCGGAATCAAGTTATGTTTATACTTAAATAACATATGAAATATAAATTTAACGTTATTCAAAGTTTTTAAAAATACCATTTCAGTCACTTGATTTATAAAACAATTAATCCAATAAAAATATTTTGTTTAACTGTATAAACTATTAACCATTAACCACTTTACTACACTGTACCTGCAGTTTCTCAATTTTAGTCATAAACTACAGTTTCTTGCCTTGATGTAGTAACTAAAATCAGTAATGAGTTGCAACAAAAAATAAATAACTATACACACAGGTAAGGAAAACAAATTACTTATTGTTATAATGCATTTTATTTTATTTTTTGTTTAATAGTTTTCTTTATTCTGTATTTTAATATAAATTTCTACTCATTTTTATTTTTAAATCTGTCAGGAAAAGAACAAAACCATTATTCTTGAAGTTATATGTTAGCAAACGAATGAAAATACAGTTACTCAATAATGGCAAAATTATTTACAATAAATAAAAGTTATAATTCGTCCGTTCATCCATAACACTAATATACTATGAATTATTTGTTATATATACATTTACTGTGGAAAATAATATTGGAGTTTAATCTTAAGTGAAAAATCATATTGGGTATCCGTGTTATTTGATGTTATTTAAAATGTATCAGTAAAGCTCCAAAAATAATTTATTAGCTATTATAAACTATTTACACGGCTAATGCATAAAATAAATCTGCCTCTATTCTGTAGTCCGACCAAAGTATAGTTTAACTATCCGTATTAAAATTACAAATATTACAATTTAGACTCTGTGTTATTTTTCCAACACGTGTTACTTATGGTTATCTTTTTTGAATCATTATTCATATGGTGCACTTTAATTTTTCCTGA
Source organism: Periphyllus acericola (assembly GCA_949715065.1). Lineage (NCBI taxonomy): Eukaryota > Metazoa > Arthropoda > Insecta > Hemiptera > Aphididae > Periphyllus > Periphyllus acericola. The sequence continues at coordinate 20,226,212 of OX454270.1, read as the reverse complement.
GTTAAAATGTATTTCCCGACTTGATAAATATTAATCGTTAATCATATTTAACTAATCGGATAACTTTTAAATAATTATTTTCTCTTACATTTATACAAATTAATAATAATAATAATATCTCGGTACAAATAGCATAAAAATAATTCGTTCTACGTTTGATCATTTATATTATTTTATAATTTCAAGAATTTTTAAAGTCTTGACACTCTTAATGGTTATTACTATAAGAGATGGATTTATATGTAAATACATACATTTATTAGAATAAGGTATTTGAAATATGATTAGAAATGTGCATGATTTAAAGCATTCTTATTAAAATAACACCAATTTTACTCGTATTTTACATATTTTACATATTTTTAATTTTTATCCTCTTTTTTGGCATATTTAAAACATATTTATAATTTAATAGTGCAAATTTTTATTAACATAACATATTGTTGTTCTGCTCTTACCGTGGTAATTTGATAAAAATTAATAAATATGAATTTGATGACGAATAAAATATTTTTATTTTTCACTTTATGGATTAATTGTTTGTAGACTAACTCGGATTGATAATATTATCGGTGAGAATTAAGACTATTTTTGGCAAATACGGCAAAATAACGTGATATTTAAGCATTATTAAGTTTCTGTACACCCTTTTCCCCCTAACAATATCTAATAAAATCGATATTTTCAATTACACAATTACAATTTTAGTGCATATTTTGGAGAATATTTCTGTTATTTTTTAAGCATATTTTAAGGGTTTTTCTTCATATAATTCTCATTACAGTTGGTACAATAAGAACGTTTTAAAAACGATATCAGTATAACTCGAGAGCCCAGCTACGAAACCTGGATTGATATGAGGTGGTTTACTGAAGGTCTGTTCCGTTTCACGTGAACATTCCGGAAAACATTTCAAAGCCAACACAGTACTCCCTTAACATAGTTGTGTACGATAAGCTCAAGTAAAATATCGGTGTAAGACGTTCACACTGGAGATATAACGATAATAGAGATGTTAACGCGTGTAGAGTTTTTCCGTAGGTATAGCCGTTAGTAATATGTATTAGATGCTGTTGAACCGTATAACGGTTTTAGGCGGCGATAAGCGAACGGAACGGCGGCGAGACGGATAAATTCAAATTTTCCAATTTTCGTTTGAAAGTAGGCCGAATTATAGCAGCACGTACGGGTATCGAGTTGGCCGTTGGGCGTACAAATTTTTTCTCAACGCACGGAAAATGTCCGAAGCGAACCAGCTTCATCGTAAAAAAAATTGCGAACCGTGACGAACCGTTGCTCGTTTCGACGGATATATTATTTCGATAAAATTTTCACCGAGCTAGGCAATAAACGCTATTGTACATTTACAGCACTATCGTGAACGCGCAACACATTCGGAATGAACAACGTCGCGTCGTAAACAACATGATGCATTGTATTCCGATCGTCTAGACTCTAGAGTCCAGACGCCGCCGTCGACCCGTATTGGAAATGCGAGCACATTTCCGTTTGAAAAACTAACGCGTCTTCACGATTATAACGTACGTCGTCGTCGTCGGCGCCCACTGCTCGCGTGTTTTATTCATTATTATTATTATTATTATTATTGCTAAGCAAAACAATGTCGAGAACACCGTTCGTATATAAAATATGTAATAATACGCGAGTGCGTGTTATTATTACTATCGTACAAAGTCGAGGGAATGTCCGTGTTACAACGTGTACATAATATGCGCGGCGGTATACATATAATATACCAATACCATATACCGAGTTACGGGTACACGACGCGTATACAGTCGTACACGGCAGGTCTCGTCGGCGTTAATAACGAGGAGAGCTCTTATAGTAACATTAAAATTAAAGGGGATCGCGGACGGGCGACTACTGCACTGACGGCGGGGCCTTCTGTCTTTTGTTAAGAGTCTAATAACGTTTTATTACCTTTCCGAAAACTTTGCTGGGCGCGCGCGCGCGTATTCTTAACACCTTCTAAAGAATCGTTAGCGGCGTTACGTTACATTTCTTCATTTCATCCCTTGCCACGGCCAGAAAGGGGTAAAACAAGACTGCCGTGTACGTATATATACGAATACACGAAGTCGTCACTTATAACACGTAGTAAATACGTGTGTGTGTGTGTGCGTGTGCAAGTTGCCCCGCCGCTGCTACCGGTGAAAAGTTCTCGAAATACAACGTGCCGACTGACTTGCGGAGGGGTTATCATATTATTGTCATGGGAGTGATACACGCGAGAGAGAATGAGAGAGAACGAGTAAGATGGACGGACCGGAGAGAGAGAGAGAGAGAGAGATATATACCTTGTTCCGCGAATAATTCTTCCGGCTTCACGTCCCTGTGCAAGTGAATATATGTCCGTGTGTGTTTGCGCACCCGCGTAACTGCGCGTGTGTTTTAATTAAATATCATCTTGACGGCGGCTTGGAAATTTTTAGCTCCGAATCTCGTGTTTATATCCTCTTCCTGTTCCTGTTATACTCTTCGTCCTGCGCGCGTGAATATACGCACAAGAGCACTTCACCGCGGCCGCCACCATCAATACGTATGCGTGCGGGTCGTACATATCGTATACGTACAAACGAGACGTCTCTAGTCCGCCGCTACTAAAAGGGGTAAAATCAACGCGCGCGGGGGGGTGGCTTCACGTGGGGGCTGCGGAAAAATCGAGAACAACGATCTCGCAGCCACCGTGTTAAACACAATGCGTGTGTTACGTCTAATTGGATACAATACTATGTATACGCACCGAGACACACACGTACACGCGTGTATAATATTATCCCTCGCAGACGTTCCCTGTGCAGTCCGTCGACGGGGTTTTTGCTAACTAACGTTTTATCATTACGAAATATGCACGTGTACCTATACAGACGCATTTTACACGTTATTATTATTATTATGATTACTATTGTGCGCGCCAGGTAACAGTGAAACACGCTATATATAACGGCGCGCTGTATATTATCTCGAGAACGACCACCTCCACCGCTACCGTCGAATCGCTACGCGCACATAAGTTTCTAAGATACGAGCGGAACGCGCGGAAAGACTATAGATAGTTGGTCACATACACAACCAGTAAATATACCGGCCGCGTGAATCCAACGTTTTATTTCGATTGGGGTGGAAAATGTCGGTTCGTCGCGAGATTTCCATATTTTACCGAACTCTTTCAAAAGCTAAATAAATATGTACACCAGTGGTGCAAGTTGGTCCGTTGAATCCGAAATCGGTTTTTTTATTTTGCTCACTCGTTTCGGCCCATCGATATCGCCATAGCTAAAAACGCATTACAATGTACTACACACAAATACGTGTCAATTGTTTCGATAATAATATCTTATGCGAGTTATACGTATTGCGTGCGGTAGGTGAGCGGATTTACTCGTCCGTTCATTTAATCGTATTTTGATGATTCGCCCACCGAGATTTTCTCGCACTAATATCACGGTAAAATATTAATGTCGATAAACGTATATTATAAATGATGCCTATAAACGCTTCTCAACAATCGACTTGTCTACTACCGTCTATACATGCATAATATATTGTGATATATTAATAAATAAATACGCATAATGCCCCGCGTATAGGTTATGGGACTCGGAAGGTATTTAATATTTCATATTGTCTGATGAGCAGTAGCACTGAGGCTTGTACGTGGAGGAGAGTTCACCCGTGCAAATACTCGCAATGCACAAGGTAGCCGTAACACCTAAGCACCGTGTTGTACATAGTGTGTGAATAAAAATGAATTCGGTACGCGAAATGCCGCACACGCACCACGTAGCTATATACGCGTTTCGGCGATATGCAAATGACTTAGTTTTTTTCTTTTTTTTCGTTGAACTTTACGTGTAAGCGAATGGAAATCTCAAAAACAGACCTCCTCCGAACATATGACTGTTCGAACGGAATATGCGAAACCATAAACATCCGGCCCGAATTCATAATTTATACGTTTTTTTTTTTTTTAGTTTTCGCGAGTCACGACGAGGGGGTGGTCGGAGGGGAGGGAGCTTGAGAGGGAGGGAATAAAAAACGAACTTATAAGATGCAGATTGCAATGACCGGGAAACCGGTGGTTTATTTGATAAGAACAAGCGTAATTAAAAAAGAAAGATTTATTAGTTTCCGGGCTGATGATCTCAACGGTCGTTTTTGCAATGTATATTTTTTAATTATTGCCAGAAGAGCAAATATGAGAACGAAACTACATTTTCGTTGTATTTTTTCTCTCCTCATCTCAAAAATATAATTTAATACTGATGTTCGGCGTTCTCCCTCGATTCTGCGTTATTTATGGGTTTTACTTCTCGTATTTTTATTTATTTATTTTTATTTTGCCTTTTTCTAAAATTTAATTTACTCGCGAGCTTTATCGCTCGTGAAACCGCAAGGAAAAAAAACTGTATAATATACAGTGTATATACAATATACATATATATACGTATAAAAATCATTCCGCGGTCACAGAAGATTTAATGTTTGCTTTTCATCTTAAACCGATCTGGCGCTGGCGTCCATAAATATAACCTCGATAGGCAAAAATACGAGTATATACATGCGGTGTACGATAACGAACCAGGAAACGTCGTTTACTTGGTATCACTTTTTTTAATGTCACGCTGCGTGTTCCACCACGAATTATGTGCTGCAAACGGAAATTCTATACAGATTTATCTAAACGCAATTGTTAATTAATTACGTCCAGTGTCAAAAATAATAACACCGTAAACACGTACGAGAAGAACAATGTCAGTAAATCATGCATGAAAAAATGGTTTTTTCTAACATCACATAAACCATATTAAATATTATAGTTTATGCGATTTGAAGACAATGTTTATTTGTTCGTACAAATACATCGCGGTCGCCGGATCATGATGTCAAAGTGTATTGTCTCACATCGCTCTGGCGGTACCATCTCGATATTTTCGTTTTCGATTTTGTTGTAAAATATTATATTGATTTATATTTTTGATCATCGTTACCCAGAAATAGAAATGAACTGAAAATGAACAAATATTAAGCAAGTCAAGAAGACACGCGTGCACACGGTATATGGTCGATGAGAGAATTTCGTTCAGAACAACAAATTTTCATCAAAAGGTTTGTGAGAAAAAAAAATGTCTTCATTAATTTGGACAAATTATTCATTGCGGAGCGAAAAAAAAATTAAAATCGAAATAATAACAATAATGGTTTCATTCTTGTTTTACGTGCGTATTCGCTCATTCGAATCAAATTGTTCTTTAGTCCAAACAACAAACATGAGTAGTGCACAATGTTATTCGGAATATTATTATTTTAATACCTTAAATATGCGTTTGCGACTATAACTACGGGTATGAAAAAAACAATTAAAAATTTCCCGAAAAAATAGTAAGACGGTGTTTTAGTTAATAAATTTAAATTTACTAAGCTTTTCACAAGATTTGATTCGAGTAGAGATAAATGAACACACGCGTTTGTAAATAATGTTATATAAGGTATATGCCTAAATAGCATATACGATGTACACGTATATAATTTACGAGTTATAAGTATAATATTACAAGTATAATAACAAAATTATGATTGTTATGATTATTATTATTATTATTCTAAGGCATACACACGGTGACTCACGTCACAATTATTTTACGCGATAAATGTAAGACTTATCTACATAGTTTCACATACATGCCACCCTGGATGCTAAAATTGTTGACAAACTTCAGGATCAAAAGCAATAGCACAAAGGCGAGTTCCGACAACAATAAAATGTCTAAAAACATAAATCCGCTGTAAGTTTTTAATTATTTAATGTATATGATATCTCCGAAACATTTCGCTTTGAATATACGAATAAAGAATCCATTATTATAGTATAATACTACAGTATATATTATATTACATAGTAATCAGACTTAAATAGTATACGCTTTTTTTTATCTATATATATTATACATGTGCTTACGTCTACATATTTATATAAAATTCGAAAATCATTTACTTACTCACAGATTGCTGTATCTCAAAAACGACAAAACGTATGAAATTTAAATTCGAAAGAGTGGCTCCTCTTCTATCTAAATATGCAATAAGAAAGAATTTTTAAAAAAATATTGATCCCCGCCAAAATGTTTCCGTGTAAAACAGAATAATTCAGCATTCAGTCAAATCTACCATACCGAATCATTTTAAATGTTGAGGAATGTACTTATTTAGCTATGTTTAGTTGCAATAAGAAATCGTTTTTCGAATTTTTAAGAGTAAAAATAGTTTTGGGCTCTAGGCTGGATGTATAAATATTATCACATTATGGTTACCTAGTAATTATTTCATTTTGTTTATTATGTTGATTTTTATAGTTATCGATAGAGACTATAGGTTATATGTATTTTAATACGATATAAGTAAATCTAAATAAATATCAACAATAACAATAATATAATAATATACTCTTATACGACTAATTTGCACTTTTTTTGACTAACGTTTTCTTTTTACATCGAAATATTAGTTGCTCTATTTTAAAATATTAAAACATCTGCCGGTCGAGGCCGGGCAAATCAGCTATAGTTCAATATAAAATGTACACATTATTTTAATGTTTAATAGTTTGTTTTATAATATTGTCATCACTTTATATATTTGATGAATAAAAACTAAAACTAAAATTAAATTAATGATACATATACAGTTGTGCACTTTAAGATTTTATTTCAATTTAGCCTGAGGATTGTGATTATTATCATTTTAGTAAATTTACTTATACGAGTAAATAACTCGTATATTTATAAATATCACTTTGTAGTTTGTACGCACGCACTTATTATTTACTTAACAAGATATTTGATACATTTCATCAACTTTTAATTGTTAATGCCATGACGTGTTATAATTATTGGTTAAACTTTAAATTGATTTATACCTAGTGTATAGAAGTAAAAATTATATTCTGTTACAGCCAATTGCTCCAAACTTATGAAGTCTATAAATTGTGCTTCTACTGGAGTTTAAAACATTCTAAAAAAAAAAAAAACCAATCGTTTCATTGTTTCGGTATTAAGGTAAATAATATCAATCGACATAGATCTGTATGATTTAAATCATTTTTAAATTCAATTTTAATGATTTTTTTACGTCGATATGGTGCAGAACACGATCTGTTTTTTTTTTTTTTGGTCTCGCGATTATTCACACAATATACGAGAACAAGTTACTTATAAATTATAAGTACAGTGTACACAATATGTGTATTATTTAGTAGGTATTCCTTTTGTACAATGCGTTATACATATACACGCGCTGCAGGTATTTGCATATAGGAAATACAAGAATAAAAAAATTGTTTATTATAACTGTCATGTTTATTGGTTGTACAAAATAACTTAAAAACGAGCGCTTTGAATTGTACATTATAAATGTGACTCGACGGCATCATACAATATAAATAAACGCTTATTTTCTTTATTACCGTGGTAGAACGCGGAAAACGTACTCACCGTCCCTGTACAACAGCGAAGGTCTATTATCATATAATACAAATATCTTACCCTTATACGAATATACGTATACCAATATGCGAAATATTCATGAACATAGATTAATACTTTAGATAACCACTGTTTCCTATATACATTTTCTCTGATAAAACACGAGGTCGTGCAGAACACGATTATATTACTATTTTAGTTATTACGATGAGTGGGCGCTAGGCCGCGCGCTACGGCTACTACATGCATAGAGTAGAATATCTAGAACGTTTACAAATTAAAAATGTATCCGTCTCCTGCAGACTCTCGCGGCAGCACGTACCATACTGTATAGTATACTATAGTGTACCACACAGAGTAGTATTGTAAAACACGTTATTATAAGCTTTAATTAGATTTCATTTATTCCCCCACCCCCACCCCCACCATCGGTACATAATTTGGAACTAGTCCAGTCGGCTTACGATTTTTAAATAACGCCAGAACAGAGTGTAGCCTATACGCGAGAGACGTAATAATGATGGGACGTTTAATGACTAGAAGAAATTCATTTCAACCATAACACACGCCGATAAAACGATATTCTTTTAAATTAACTACTGCCGCAGCCGAACACTGTAATAGTAATAGGCGATGATTATTTTCTATTTTTATACGTAATAGGTACATTTTACATGTTATTTTTAATTATGTCCAGCACGTCGTTGTTCCTGCCAGTCGACGTCGACTCGCATATTTTTCGAAATATTTTTTCGTCGAGCCGGAGTGCTCGCGCATGCGGTCGTTGGACGAAAACGCGTCAATTTATTGCACGGGACAACGGGCATTACGGCAGCACGCGACGGTATCTTAAATCGGTGAAAAATATTTTCGCGCACACCCTTGTAATAGCGGCCACCGCACTTTCGGTCAACTTTTTCGGTTCGCAGATATGGTTATAAATGATACCACCGGGGAGCTGTATAATTGCGTTGCGCGCCCGCCAGGCCGTCATGTACGCGAAATATTATAAAATATTCCCTATAATAACACCTTTTGTCTTAGGGGGACATTTAATCCTGGCTCGGACAGCGTCCCTTATGGTAAACTGAATCCCTTCGTCCGCGCGCAGCGTTCGCGTTGTGTGCGTGCACACATATTTACATGTATAAAATATATTTAAGCGACGGGCCAGCGAAGGGAATATACTGCAGCAGTCGGCGGAAGCGGCGGAGGCGATGGCTGGACACGCAGAGGAGTGGGTTAAAAATAAAAGGGACTAATCCATACGTCATATCCGTTATCTTTGTTTCATTGTGTAACCCTTTTTATGAAGCCGATCCCTTAGAAGGGTGTGGGTGGTGGGTGGTAGGGTAAAAAAAGGTCGGAATCGGCCGACTGTAAAGACGGGGTAGAGATATTTTTCGGTGCTGAATATATCAAAACATTTTTAGCCATCGGGACAAAAGAGGGGTAATTATACTTATTTCTCACCCCTTCGCCTGTATCTCGTCGTTTTTTTTTTGCCCACATACGCGTTTCTTTCATCTGTGCCTTTTTTTTTTTTGTTTCAACTTTTTCATATTAAAAAACGAGAGAGAGAAATACACATACACACATATAAAGGGATGATATTTCATCCGTCTATAAATACCGGACGGGTCATCCGGATATTATTTATGAATTTTTTTTCTCATCCTCCCTTTCCGTGCCTTCCTGTTTCTCCATCTCATTGGTATGCTTCGGCCGTTTCCGGGGTCAGTATGTATAATTACATTGCCAAGCGCCTCTGCACTCAATCCACAAAAGTATATAATACATATAGGCACGCAGAAATACGTTCTACGCAGGTCTTATTATAGTATCCACATTCAGTGGTTATATTCCTGTTGCAACATGTACCACGTAAATTGTAAATATATCGTCTGAACACCAAGAAACAACCATATAATATGCCTAATGTAAATGTTCTTTCTAGTCATATTGTGAGTACGAATCTAGAAATATAGACACACATCCCAATACTTAGAGTTATTATAACATAGATATTAGATACGTTGAATCGCCAACAAACTATGTTTTGTGTTTGATCAAACTATACATGAACTTGTCCGTGTATACGTATTATGTATCCAATATATAGGTTCATTGTTAGTTATCAAATTCTGAAAATGAATGCAAAAGTTTACTTAAAAACTTAGAAGTATTGATAAATTATTCTCATTGTAATATCGATTCGTGTTTTTGTGTATTTGCACTTCTACCGTACTGCAGTTACCGTTGTAACATAACTCGTAGTAATGATTGAAAACGAGCGAATAAAAACAAATCTGAAAATTCACTTCAAGTGTATCATTATTTTGGTTTTAGTTCAAGTGTACAGAATTGTTATGCTTTCTGGAAAGTATGAAAAAGCGGCAACGCATTTAAAATCCAAACGAAATGGTTTATAATAGTTTAAATAAAATGTCTGTATTGTACTTGTAAAAATACGTGATTTTTTAATTTAAAATAAATATTTGTGTTTAATCTTATCAAATGTTCTGTAGATACACTCCGACAAAGAAAAAATATGTTATTTTTTATAAAGTTTAAATTATTAAATAATAAATACATAATTGTAAAACCATTCGTTTGAGTCATCATCGTTTCGTTGGTATTTTGTATTCAATTTTTAATTTTACGAAAATAAGCATAAGTAAACGTAACCTGAAACTAAGTTATATCAAACAATGTATAATATTTGGTCTATTAAATTATTTTTGGTTTCGGTATTTTTTTGTTTTCATTAAAATTCGTTAAATGAGAGTTATTGTTTGTTTTAGACGTTTAACTTTAACCAAACAAAAAAAAAAAAAAGTCGTAAAAAGTTGTCCGTATATTTTATATTATGGTGTATATTATTACAAATCTAGTGCGTTAAACCGAGCTTTGAAACGTTCCTTAAGGTTGACCAGCAGGTCGGTAAGTTAAAAACCCGACTAAAAAACGAAATGCATATAAAACAAATATAAAATGGAAATAAAACCTTGTCGGAAAAGGTCTTTGTGTGACATTCCGATGTGACGGTCAAAAGGATACCTGGGATATATAAAATGGGAGATAATTCCGTAGCCCCCCGGGATCCGAAGAACCTTTGGTGAGAAACGGCAGGAAATTCCCGAGCACATGTATCAAAAGCCCCGAAAAGTTTTCCTAGTTGCTGCGCGGGTATATGCGGTGGTGGCGGCGGCGGTGGTGACACGGGCAAGGGATCATAATGGGCACGAAAAGATGATGTTCGTACATATATTACCACGCAGGACGGGGAACATTTCGAGGAGACATTCGGAAAGTATGTGGGCCCCGGGTAATTTCAAGTAATTAAGAAAGGTAGTTTATATTAATTAAGGGCGTTAATAAGTTAATAATAATTAGAGACTGGGAGGCGTCCACTGAGCGAGGTGGTTATTTTTTTTTTTTTCGTACGCCGCCATACCACCCCGAAACGTAAAAAAAACCGTCGAAAATATACAAAACCCGGTTCAATATATCATGCTTTAAGTTTTCAAGACCCCCGTGAATTTGTGTTGGCTCTAAATAAAAAGTTATGCCGTTTCCCAACTCGGATTTATTATGTCCCGGTGTTGTTTGTTGCACTTTTTTGTCGGAATTACGGACACCCGGTGGCGGAGTATGGCTCTAAAATCTAATTAAGACGCGGAATATAATAATTTTTAATAATCGTTAGCAGTGCGCGCGTATTTTTTTCTCGCCTCGTTTCGCAAATCATAGATCATAGTGCGTTCGCGAATTTCGGACACAACAGCGCCAAAAACGACATCGCATCTGCGCGTCCGTGAATGCATGAATACAGGCACAGTATACACGTATATACATAATGCGCAACACCAGCCCAGACACTTTCTTGTGCTCGCGATAATGGAGATTGTATTTTTTAACTACTACTGTCACATTTATTTTCAAATCCATTGAAATAAAAAAATAGAATGTAAAATATGAAAGACGCTTGGTCCGTTCTGCAGTACAACTTTGTACATTTCTCCGCTAACTACGAAAACGCGGAACAAAGTTATAATATGGTTAGTATATAATGGTCTATAGGATTGTAAATAATAATTTATCGAACATGATACAATAATGTATAATAAGCTTTTAATATACGGTGTGATTTTAGTTTTTTTATTATTTACGTGCAAGACTTAAGTAACCATAAAAGCTACATTTCGAATAACTTCTTTTTTTTTCATGCCACCTTAAGGTGTCCTTAGGCGATATAAGTTTTTTTTCGAATGGGAACATTTTTTGGTAACTGCGGTATTTCATTGACGTAATTTTCCTGTGAATTTTGATGTACCAAAATCGGGTAGTTTTTTAATTATTTCTATTTAAGTATATTAAGGAAAATAGTCTTATCAATTATAAAACTTAATAACATTAAGATGTCATTTTTAATTACATATAATCGCTAATTGCTACTGATTCAAGATAACGCGATTTTCACACTTGCGCAATTTTAAATTTGAATACTTTCAAAATTATACGGGTCCAAATTTTGACTAGATTACATCAAAAATTCTAAAAAATTGACGGAGCAATAGTTTGCGTAATAATATGGTGTCCCATTTGGATAAACAAAGTTTGTATAGCTCCAGGACACCCTTGAGGTGACATTAAAAATAAGTTAGAAAAAAGAGGTTTTATAAACCAATAAAAAAGAAAATCCATAAATAAGCATCTTTACGGCCAACATAGGAGTGAGTATCATGGTTAATGATTCATCCTGTATATATTTGCATGTAATAGTATTATTGTGATATGGACAAAATACAAATTCTTGGTGAAATGATATTTTATAAAAAAAAAATAAAATTATTAATGAAAAGTTTTTTTCTTCCGAACATGAGTTTTACTATAACTAATAACTATATTTAAAAATAAATAATATAAAAATACTTAAATCTCTGTTTATATGATGAATAGTAATTAACTACCAATTACCAATAATATTTTGATGGAAATATCATACAACGTTAAAATGTATAACATTTACATAATAAACTTCAAGACTCTACGATACTAACGATAAATGGTTATGTTCAAAAATTACGACCACAAAATAATAAATTGTAAATTAGAATATATGAATATATTTTTATTAGTCTTGGTTTTTCATTTTTTGATAATCTTAAATACAGTTTATTATTTAAAAATTATTAAAAGTAAATGTCGTGCGTGCAATTTTTCGGGGGCTTTTATTTAACAATTAAATATAAACTTATATAGTAGAAAGTAACAAAATTAATTAATAAACTTAAAACGTAATCACATTTATGCTTTAGTCTTTAGGTGCAGAAAATCTTACATTAATTTTACAAAGTGCTGATAAGATTTATATGATCACTAAAATCGTTGTGAATTGAATCGACCACCAACATATTAATTACTAATTATAAACGGAAAAAAACGATACAATACGTAAAATATTACATTGCCTCCAAATTGGTATGTTTAAATTAAATTCATATAATCGAGTATTTTTTATTTAAAAGTCAAAAATATTTGTTCTGCGTATTTACTTATTTGCTCGTTCTTCTAACTAATAGAATGTGTTGATTCCTACAAATGTTACGATAATGAATTGTAAACGAATTCAATTCAGCAAAAATTAAATCAAGATGAATAACATACAATTTAATACAAAGTAGTATTCTTCTTGTAATTAATACCTATAATTAATATACAGTTCGCGCTTGGGCACCGTTGCGACCACACGTGTTTCAATCGCGCACCGTCTTAATTAACTTCCGATAGCTGTACTACTCATCGTGAACGTCAGTCGATCGGTAATGTATATGATAGGATAGGGTGACCATATTAAGAAAATAAAAAAACGGGACATCTGAAACGTCTACCCCCCCCCCCAAAAGAAAAATTCTTCCATATACATTAATAACACATATGCACACAACTGTAGAGAACATAGTGTCTGTTATTTATAAATTTGGTTTCTAATTTTAAAAACATATATACGATTTAAACTGTTTTATATTAATTGTTTCATACATCGATATTTTTTTCACAAACATAATATAATAATATTGAAATAACGGGATTTAAACAGGACCATCTTCTAAAAACGGGATAAAAAGCGTCCCGTTCGAAGTTTGTCGGGACAACGGGACATGATGACCAAAAACGGGACAATCCCGTTTTAAACGGGACGTCTGGTCACCCTATGATAGGAGCATAACAACTCACATAATCATTACGACTACGGCCGCGTCGTCGTCACGTTATCGCCCCGCGATGGGCGATAATTCGCCTGTTAAACCCACTTTTCCATATTTAAAACGTACCTCAAACGAACCTCAGTACTAAATCAAACCATAATATCTCCACGCCAAATATTCCAAAAACCAAAACCCAATCAGAGAATGCATCAACCAATATATAAAACACATCTATTTCAACTCCTACAGACACAAATACCACTACTAGCTCCTCAAATGCTAATCACACACAAAAAACATTTGCCGAAAAAGACAGCAAATTTTTCTTTTCCCAAGAAGGACCGAGCGATTATATTCAATACAATCGACGGCACACCACAAGTAGAGTATATCAAAGCCCTGAGTTCTATAATTAACCCGACCAACATAACATTTGCGTCCAGTATGTCTAATAATCGTTTTTGCATGTATTTTGCAAACAAAATCATCGTCTACGACATTATGAACTCTAACCCGTCAATTATTGATAAAAACCTCACCATTCCAATCCGCAAGTTAGAAAACCAATCAAAACGAGCAATTATTTCTAATGTTTCGCCCATAATTCCACACTCGTACATCACAAATGCGTTACACAACATGGACATCAGAACACTCACACCAATCACTTTTTTAAAAGTCGGTTTTACAACAGATGACTTGTCGCACATAATAAGCTTTCGAAGACAGACCCATATCCCACACGAAGGTATATCAAAACTACCCGGTTCACTCGTAATCAATTTCGAAGACACCGACTACAGAGTTTTTCTCACTGATGTCACGCTCACCTGCTACCTTTGCAAAAAAAACCGGCCACACTTCTGCACACTGCAAAAATACGTCAGCCTTAAGTTCAAAACCACTTGAACAACAAAATAATTACTATACTCAATCTCCATATAACACCTCTGACTCACAAATAATCACAAACATTATCCCTAAAAAAATACCAAATAACATCCAATTCAATGCAACAGAAAACATGGAATCAGAACACATTGAAGAACTACCTAACACAATTCTCTCACCATCCAACTCCGCCTCGTCTATTCACCTCCAGATGCCTGACACTAAAATGTATGAAGAAAAAACTCATACTCAATTCCCAAATGCAACTCACAAACGACTTATGTCCGAAACATCTTCTTCAAAGTCACCCCCATCGCCCACCAATCTTACTCCCACACCCCAGAAACATAAAAACACAAAAACCACAAAATATCAAAATTAGCTCTCGCTCTAACTCTAACTCTTCTACACGTACAGTTGACAAACTGGATGAGGGACTTAATAACTTAGAGAGCTTCTTTCAAGATAACTCCAACACATACATTACCTTTTGTCAATTTAAACACATATTTGAAAACTACACAATAAAATCAATAAATGTTTATTCACTGATTGAAGAAGCCAACACAGACGCACGCACTTTCATAAATTGAATAGAAGAAATCGGACCAATCGCTATCAACCGCTCTATAAAAACCCGACTCACCAAGTTGGCAAACCTACTTTTCCAAACCCTACCATCACAATAAACAGGAAATATCAAGAACTAAACTAAGGAATAATAATCCAATGACCAATAACACTCAAAATCAAAATCACATACTACCCACCTATAATGCACAAGACAAACTGACACCCTTAGAAACAATAGTACAATGGAATATAAATAGCTATTATAAAAAACTGCCTGACATTCACCGTATAGTTTCTGACCTCCAACCCTTTGGCGCTTTGCCTCCAGGAAACAAATTTTAAAAACCAATACAAAGAACTAAACCTCAAAAATTATCAAGGATATTTCAAGAACTGAGACCCTCTAGGCACGGCCGTCCTTAGGATTTGCGAGGCCCAGGGCGAAAATACTTTAAACACCTTTTAGATATTATATAATCTATCTATAAACATATTATAATGACATTAATAATTCTTATCACACAAAAAATTTGGTAGGTACCTCAGACACGATCAGAACTCAACACATCAAAAAATAAAACCAATTTTACTACTTTTTTCAAACGCGGGGCCCTAAATTTAAGCAAAAAGCGCGAGGCCCAAGGCCTGGGCCCTCCTCCCCCCTAAGGACGGCACTGTCTCTAGGAAGAGCTAGTGGGGGCGTCTGCATCTTTGTATCATCATCAACAGATCATGAACAGATCCCTCTCACTACTCCACTCAAAGCTCCATCTCTATATCCATCACAACAATTTTTTCGAGCTATACAACGACACGCTATTTATGTACAATCATATTATATAGTCGCTGACGAAATTACCTTAGCCGTATGAAAAGAAAATGATAAATATAAAAATTACTTTTAAATTACTTTTTTATTCTAAAAGACCATCGATAACGCGATGACATAAATGTATATCTTACCGTATACAGGGTGTCTCACATACATATATATCTCTATTGTACTCGTATATGTATTATATATATTTCCATTGCAATGTTTCCTGAACTAATAAAAATATTGAAATTCTGTTTTTTTACATAAATGATTCACATTGTTAAGAATTTGTTAAGAACAAAAATTTATATTTTCATTACATTTTTATGTTTTTGTGAACAATTTAATGAAATATTTCTTTATTTTATTATTTCAACAAAAAATTGAAGATAACCGTTCAATAGAGTTTATTCGTTAAGAAAATGTTGACTTATAAGTTCATAAGCCTCATTATTTAATAAATATATTTTGTAGTTTACAGAAATATACAGTTTTGATATTGGTATAATCTTATCTCGTTTTCTAATAGTTTTTAAAACATACTATTATGGTATTCAATAATATACTATTTTTCTAAACACTAAAAAATATTAAAAACCATGGGGTTAATGGAAATAAATATTTTATTAATGTATAAATTAATAAAATATTCAGCAGAATTAACTCTATAAAATGACAATCTTGAAATATTGTTCTTAAATAAAAAGCGTTCGTCAGCATTGTTTAACAAAACATAGAAATTTAATGAATATAAATGAATAAGTGTAATTGTTCAATTCAATCGTCTACGTTCAGGCCACACACTCTTACCTGCCCATGCCTATAAATTGGACTTGAACGACTCTCCTCTCTGCATATTACATCCGACTGAGAGTTTATGTGATTTATCCCACATTCTTTTTGATTGTCCTTCCCTGCAAGCAAAACGCGCTGGTTTGTCTAGGTCCCATGTAGCCTTTGATACCCCGCCAGACCTTTATTCTATTCTTAATTCCAACTCAGCAGTGGTAATTTCTCTTATTATAGCCTTTATACAGGAAGCACATCTAAAACATTATATATATTGTATCTTTGAATTTTGTATAACCACCATGCCTTAATTGTCGAGCTATTATTGTATTACAAAAAGCTAATAAAAAAAAAAAAAAATGAATAAGTGTATTTCTTATCGCTGTGAGTCGCATAAAAAAACAGAATTCGAATATCATCATAACATCTCCGGAGATGAATCGCAATGATGGGTATATCTTAGTGCGGAACACCCTGTATAACATTATGTGTACATCGGCTACGAACAGTAGCGTCATTGAATTCGAGTGCGCAGTTTATTATTATTTTTTTATCATCGTTGGCCCCGTCGTCGTCGTCGTAATAAAATCGAGTGTTGCTTTATGAATATATTACGCTCTCGTCGGCTGCATCGCGTTTTTTCGCGTACAATATACCCGCACTATATATACAGAGTATCGGTGGGCGCGAAAGAATAGAACGCGTATGGCGCGTCGGATTATTTAAAACTGCGGAAGCCATTAACGATTCAAAAGTCATCGTGGAAGACGCGCGCGCGGTTATGTGCGAAAGTTTTCTCGAGCAACGCGCGCGGGGGGTCTGGACGGCAATACGGTCGGTGTCGAAAAGCGGGGGGGGGAGGCCAAAACTTTTATTGACTGGTAGGAAAAATAATAACAATCGTAAAAAAAGGAAATATTATTATTATTATTTTATTTATCGTCGTACACACTGTGATATTATTCCCTCCCCCCTCACCCCGCGAGCGGACGACTTTGCGCGGGTGGCGGCAGGGGGTGCGTTCAATTTAAACTCTACCGCGCCTACCTATGTACATTATATACATGTATTTATATATACGTATATTATTATTATATACGTTCGCGTCGTATTATTGTCGCGCCGTGTCCCTATTCTTCGCACCGCCCCCGACCGACCGGGGATATTGGCGCGTTTTTTTCTCGTCCGTCTTCTCCCCGTGCCCAGCGCGGTAAAAACGCACTCCTGGGAACCGATGAAAAATCCGCCGCCACCGCCGCCGCCACCACTACCACCCCCGTCTGGTCGGTGTTCTTCTCTCTTTTTATTATTACCAAAACACACAACATCCGAACAACTGTTGTATACAGGTATAGTGCAACACGCGAGATCACCCGGTATAAATACAATATTATGTACCCTCGTTATGATTTATCGGTGCTCTAAAACGCGATACGCCTTAAACGTCATTGTATTACTATCGCGACGATGTCCAAGCATGCTTGATGGGTAATTAACCTTCATTAATAACAATTTTTTTGTTTTTCATTTCTATTGGCGTTTTCAACGATTTCCACAGTCATGTTATATTATTATAATATCCCGGGTCCTTACCGAAGCGTATGGTTTCCATCTAGCTTGTGTTTAAAAAAAGCCGTTTTATGGTCGTACTTTTGGTGTTGGGAAAATCTGGTTTTATGATTTTTTTTTCTACGTGCGTGGGCCCGGCAATACGTGTCAAATCGGGCGTTTAACACTGCGGTAAAGCCTGGTTTGAAACGAAAATATTATGATACAACATTCGTGCACAGGCGCGAGTGCGCCGCAACATCAAGTGCGCAGTATTATTTTAAGCCCGGTTAGGACGTTTTCTACTCGATCGTTAGGTCCCCTGCAATCGTAATAACCACTGCGAGATCCTTGTTATAGACGTTTTCTCGACCGTATCAAAAACATTTGCTTAAAATTATCTCGTTATTTTACGCATGTACGGGACTTGGGATTAAGAAATTCTTTTAAAACGCGATGGTTAGTTTACGCCTACTGCAGGTTGTACAACTCGCTAGTAAAATCACGACGACCAGCGTTCACCCTAACAATTTTAAGCAATTATCATTATACGATGGTTTTAATTAGGCCGTATCCGAAAATCCAGGATACCGGGAAATGTTTGAAAATTTAAATTTCCTAATAGTAACCTCCGAAAAAGAAAAATATTTACGACACGCTTCATTATTATTATTACAAACAATATTGTTGTTTCAATTTTGTAATTAAAAAATAAATAAATAATCTTAAAGTACTGGTTCTTATGGCTGAAAACTCGTTAATATAATAATAATAAAAATGTGATTTATATGTATACATATTAAATATATTATATAAGTTCAACAATTTCGGATAGTGATAGAGGTGGTATATTTTATGCGATATGAATTTCGATTTTTTTAAATCGCTTACTTATAAACATTATTAAACTCACACTTCGTTCATAAAAACAATTGATTAGCTCGGAACATTAGCTGTAAGCTTAAAACACCCAAGTCAAAATAATCTTACTAACATGACGTGTTCTCTAAACGATTACTTTTTTACATTTGGACGGCGATTCCTTATACCGATCGCGTTCGCTAACCAGTCCGGTGTGAGGCTGCGAGCGGAAACGGGTTTGCAATATCCATTGTTATTGCAGCTCATTAAAAGCCACCGTGATCGTTATTAATTAATGCGTGTCAGTTTCAAACTTAAAGTTCGTCCGCTCTGTGTATATATTCCCTATCAATATAAAATCAAAAACGTCAAATATCGTGAACTATAGTTATTAGATACGGAATGTTGATGACCTAAAAGAGCATCAAACATGACCAAAAAAATATACTTTAATTCCATAAAAACTGTAAAAATGAGCTAAATATGATCACAGATATTAATAAGGGAATTTAAATTTGTATTAAAAAATGTTTGTATGTGAAAAGATACTTTAAGATCGTTGTGAAAATTAAAAAAATTAATATAAAATTTAAATTCCTATTTATATGCTACAACACAATGAAAAATATTAGAAAAAAGATGAATGATTTACAAAAATTACAAAAAAGTACATATAATAAGAAAAATAAAGTAAAAATATAATAAAATCAACATGGAAAAAATAAAAAAATACATTTATAACTGAAAATTCATAAAAATACAAAAAAAAATACAAAACTAAATTCATAAATATTGAATCAGGAAGGCATGAAACTTATTTTTAATTAAGAGAGCATTATTGTGTAGGATCAAAGGGAAAAAAATGCGTAAGTCATCTATCTCTAGTTATTATACTCGTATTATAATAATTCGTAATAGTAGGTGCATTAAATTTAAATAACTGATGTATTTTGTTTTATGCTGCCTGAAATATGTTAGTACATTTATGAAAAAAATTATTTATTAGAAAAAAATTCTACATAATTATTACTCAAGTTCAGATGCATTTAAAATTAATGGTTTTTTTTCTTTTTTATTACAAATTATTTATTGTATCACGTAAACGTACTATAAATTTTGTTGCATTCGAGTATTTGACTTGTTTTTGTAATTGGATTAGTTGATATATACTTTTCAGAATAAAACATTAACAAGTATTTAGTATACATATTAATAATAACATGTCTTAGAAATGGTTTCCTTATGCGATTTGATTTAATACGTTTTATTTAGTTCGAATTTTTATCTGTTATGGTAACAAACACGGGTTTTCAAGTGAATCCGTAGTTGGCATAGTGTTAAGAAATAATTTTTTTTTCGAAGGACTATAATCCAGATGGCAGCTTAAGACCTACAGGCTACAGTGGATTCAGTTTCCAAGCAACAAAAAAGTGTTACTCAAATAGTGAATTTTTAGAGGGCTCTTTGGTTTTTTATAACTACAATACTTGGGTGAAGTTCAGACATTACATATGCAAAATCCACTCCTTTTGTTTTCCTTTGTATGCACCTACATGATTGTGTAGGCCATGGATTATTTTACGTTCAAAGTGTTTCTATAGTTTCACATTTCACTAATGATAAATGATTCAACAGTTAACTATGTTGAGTACCTAATCAATATGATAATACATATTATAGTATTCATCAAAATTGATCTTAATTTGTTCTCAGTTTCGTGGTATTTTGTCAACCTATGAGTGAAACACAAAATATACACTGAAAATATAACTGCTAATAACTGTATGTTCTGGCATTGTATATGATGTCATAAAAAATAAATTTGTTATACTAAATGCAGTGATACTGTCAGAGGGTCACTGCGTTTTAATAGTAACAGCGTTTTGATACGAAAATGTAATTAAACATCAGTTTATATGCATGTACAGTCAGTAAATACATCACTAAAAACCATCATCCGTAAGATATAATGAGAGCTTAAAGTTTTTTTTTTTATAATTTTTACGTCGACGCTTGTTGACCGAAAAAACGTTCGATCTGAAAAAACTAGTAACTATATACCTACTACTATAGTAGTAGTATTATTTATAATAGTCATATTATTTATTAATGTGTATACAACCATTGTATATAGACGTCCGTGTTGTTTTATTAACCCCGTTTTTTTTAAATGTCAAACATTATTTTCAGGTAAAAATAACAGTGGATACAAATTACCTCTTACACTTTATTACGTAATACTATATCAACCTTATCTTTATGCAAATTTGTCGCATGAGTAATCTAATTTAATGGCAAACAAATTATTACTTCTATCGACACATATATTATTATAGTGTACTTCTCGAGTAATACGCCACTGTCGTATATATTATAACGATATTTAAATAATCGATACGGTAGTTATGCACGTATGGCCGTAATACAATATAATAGAACGTTATAATTATTTTTATAGCCGCTTGTACCCGAACGAGTTTTGAAACTCGGATAAAGTATTCCAATCAAATGTATGATGAAATGTTGTTCTGGTACGAAAAAAGTTCCGTGAAACAACACGTTGTAACATTTAGTACGAACGATTTTTACACAATATAGGTACACTCGTTCGCGTGATTGTCGGCAGGCGCAGACATGATATAATTTTATATTATGTTCAATTAGGTAATTCACGTTCGACTGGTGTAGACGTTTGGTCAACGTGTTTGTCTACTCGTAGTGCCGTCATAAATAGTATAGCGTTAGATTTTTGAAACGTTTGCGAAACGGTGGCGATCAGTATCTCACCCGATCGTCGGTGATGGACGATGGACGGTTGTCGACGATATACGCGAGTTTATCGATTTTCTATATCGGACCGTGCCCACTCGTTTCAATAATATTACAAATGTGCACACGGTGCACATCGTCGTTCGACGAATAATACTGTGTACGCAGTTAGCGTTCACGTGCAGTTACGTGGAAGTCACTGCGGTATAACATATACGTACGCGGTATAACATGTACCGCGGTACACAATACACACGCACGCGGGTCATTGGCGAACATAATATATATATTATAATAGGATTGTTAGGGCAAATAATAAGGGTGAGGAGAAGTAGTCGGCGATGGCGGAGAGAGAAGGTTTCTACGGGGCAAACAAAACAACGCCAATGTATATTATGTTTGCGTGTGCGTGTGTGTGTGTGTGTGTGTTCATGGGAAAGCTTTTTATAGTTTGCGGGGGATTGGGTTCATTTCCGTTTATACGTATGGTAAATAACAAAACAATAGTTCTGCATCTCACGCCGCCGCGGACGCGTTCGTTTGTTTATTTATTTTATATTATTTTTTCCGTTATTGTTTTCGTCGTGTACACGGTCATTGTCGTTCCGTGCGAATCGGGACGGCGATGAAAACGATAGTAATAATATGTTAATCGGCTGAACGACAACGACATCCATGACGGCCGGTGTCAACGATAATAATTCAGTACAACGCTCGGACCTACCCGGGCACCCCTATTTACCGTAAACATCGTATGTTTGGATCGTGTCGGAAACTCGAAACCGATAAAAATGTTCATCGACATACTATTGTATTCGGTTAAATCTCTTTTAATACGGAATCGCTCGGGAACAAATGATTTTTCCCTTATAACAAGGAGTTTCCGTTGTATAGGGAAACTAAAAAAGAAATGTTATTAAAAAACCCATAATCGAATGTATTTATGTATAATTTTAATATCTAAATCGTTTTTAGGTAGGTACATAAAAATTAAATCATTTTTTCATCTTCTTATATTACATTTTTATTTTATTAGATATCATTATATATTACATTTATAGTTAAGAAAAATAATTCGTAATGTTTGTTGGTTTTCGAGGTTTTGTGGTTTACAACAATAACTCAGCCTTAAGAACAACGGTTAAAACTTTAGCAATCCTTCCCCGAACGAGATTTCCATGTTTTTAAAATCATGAATTTCCGTGTTATACGGGGTCCGTCGTAATGAGGGTTTATTGTACATCCGTGTCCGGTACATCCCGGCGTAGGTTCAACTAAACCACCGGCGATCACTCGAAATAGGAACCATTCGATGTGCGGTGTCGCGTGACATAGGTGTACGAAGTAGTGCAACGCCTGAGGGAAAGAGCCCACTCACGGCCGTAGATACGAGTGGGTTTGATCCCGGTAAACATCGCGCACGTTTGCGCTGCGAATTCAAATTCGTCGAAATACACCCCGACGGTTGTTATAATTACTATGATTTTTGCGAGCCAACTTTCCGAATCACTCGCACGTTTGCGCTTCTCACAGATCTCGTCGTCGCATTGCAATCGTGGCACGGGCTCAACCCTAGTCGGAACTATTTCCACTATTATCACGTACGCGCGTATTATAATAATGTTCTTGACGTCCGTAAAAAAATGTGCTCGAATTGTTTTAAACTAATTTATGTGCACCATGTACAATGCACAGCGGGAACGTACATTATTATATTATATATTTTTAAGAAAATAATAATAATTTATGCTTTTACGGAAACATTATATATACGCGTATATATTATAGAACTCTCGTTTTGGCGTGTTTGCTTTGTGCACGCGCAACGCATATGATACATTTTTAAAAAAAGGGATAATTACATTATTTTTTTTTTCGCCACAGACAACCATGAATAATTCTCTAAAGGAATTTCGGATAAGACTATATACAATGGTATGATATGTAAATTTCAGATGTTCGAGTAAAATAATGATAATAATAGTACGCGGGCGCGTAATGAATAGTTCCGTTTTTGTCTTGATCCGGTGCAGCGTAGATAGCTAGGTACGTGTGTCTGTTGGCAAAATGCGAAAATAATGGAAAGCGCGATGTGATCGTATATTATAATAACACAATGCATGTGATATCGCGACTCTCGAGTGCCAATAAATCGGTTCGGTGTTATTGTCGAGTATTGATCCGAATTAAATCTCCCTCTACCCTCATGTCACATTAAAGACTACAATCAACGGCGGGCACGCGGGGAAAGAAAGACCCTTAATCAACAAACCCTCATTGTTGTCGGATGCCTTCGGAGAGCTTTTCAAAGATCAATAATATATGCAAATGTCCCTTTACCCTTCCGTCCCTCCACCGGGTTCGGCGTTCGGCAGAAAAGGATTGAGGTTATGTTCAAATATTAATAACCGCGTACACGCACACACGCGCGCGCGCCTATATATTTATATACTTTCACCGAGTGTGTGCGTGTGTGTACGTCTACGAAATCGGGGAGAACGTTAGCCCTCCGAGCGCGTGTGTCGCCGAGCGCGGACTCCGCGGCACCCCAAGTGAAATTCGACGTTACAATTTAACAGTACGCGAGTGCACGGTCCTTCGCTGTGTATGCCGATGTGCGTAACACTGGTGCGAGAGAGCGCGGACGACGGTGGGCGTATTTCGGTCCAAATGTACACGCTAAAACGCGGTGGTCGTCACTCGCATGGTCACAATGCATTTTCGCGCGTCCGGCTAACGCTTTCAGTTACTGACAGCTCGTACCTTATTTGTATTTTATCCTTCCCCCCACCCCGCCACCACCCCCCCCCCCCGTAAAACGAAACGCGATTCACTTTTAACCCGGCGGCGTTCGTGTTTATCGCGGTGCGACGCGCGCAAAAAGAGAGAGATTGTCAATTGTCGGGAAATAATAATAAACACTTTTCGACCACTCGACGGCGTTTCCGAGTAATGTATACACGTTTTAATGATCGCACTATATACGTCGGCGTACTTCTAAACCGTGTTTTTACGCCGTTTCTATCAAACGCGATCTCCGAACACCGTGACTCGCGGACGAGTGGGAAAACGTGCCTCGGTGACAGTCGGTATTAAACGAATCGCCGTGAAAAATCCTCCGTCGACACGTGTTTCAAAACGCATACCGCGCGCACCGAAAAAGCGGTCATGGGGTGGATGCTAAAAAATCACTCGGCGACGGATATGATGACGACGGACAGAGTCCACTGGTTGTATATAATACGTTGTACAACCGCGCGGCGATAACATTGTTTTCGGTCCGGTTGCAGTTGAAAACGATAAAATGTTCGAAAAGTACTTGTACATTGCACATCGTCCGCACAAAAACATTACCCGTGAGTTTCCCCACGGTCATCTGTATATAGGGTGTTCAACAACCATATAATTTTAAATCGAATTCATTATACGGGGTAGATGTGTATTTGACCGAACATTTTATGTATATCATACTTATATAACCGGTTCACGGAAGTTATGATTTCGTTGAGTAATGCTCACGCAGTGTACGAAATACGCGGTTAACTTCACACAAATGCTTTCAATAAACCCTAAAAACGAGTTTGCCCCGAGTTATATCGAAATATGCAAACATATGCCTTATAACAGTTGGTCCTTTCATAATATTGATTTGCATTTAGCCTAGAAATATTACATAAATGCTACGAAAATGCAAAAATTCCCTAGTAATAACTGTAATAGTTTTATTTTAAAACTTTATTAATCTGCGATTAATTATTATCATATACAACATGTAAATTCCTTGATCAGATGTGCAGGCAACGAATCTAACAAATATAGATTAATGATCACCAAAACGAAAAAAAATTCTTAGAACGCAATAATGAACACGAATAATTAATTGCACTTGACGTGTTATAAGTTAACTTAATTATCCGTGCGACGTGAGTTTGAGACAAAACGATGGCATATTATACGCGTAACTCTGAAAAAATAAGAAGAAAAGCATCGAATCCTCAGCTCCGTAGTCATGGTACAGAGATAAATCACCGGACAGAAAGGGTTTTTCAGTGGGAAAAAAACTGTTAAGAGTGAAAAAGACAAACACAGTGTCTGTCAAGTCATTATTAAAATAATTATCAGGACGTTAGCTTTTTTTTCACCTAGAGTAAAAACTAAATAACAATAATATAATCTTACAGGACGAAATCCTTCGGTCGATCTGTGTGTGTGTGTGTGTGAGAAAGAGAGAGTGTACAACGTAACTACGTACTATGCAGCGGCGTTCCAAGATACACACCCGGAGCCTCAACTTATCTTCGAACTTTTCCAAAGTTATTATGTTCCGAGAAAAGAAAAAAAAACTTAAAAAAATATATACGCAAGGAGAAGAACGAGAACACGAGCCGGGACACGCCGTGGGATTTTATTATAACTGCACGTAGGGATTAATAGTAATAAAAACCGAGGGAAACTCTTAGGAGTTAAAAAAAAAAAAAAAACCCAGCAACAACTCGGGCCATATTGTCTCACCAAATTAGGTATACCCATACACCCCGGCCCGCCGTCCTGTTTACTTTTTCATATTTCCATTCCGACGCGATCATTTATATTAATGCGTTCTATCAATGGCTCCCTGGATCGTCGTATCTTTACACGCCGCGCCACCGCTGCTCCCCGTCGCCGCTCGTGCCCGCAACACGCCGCCGACCGTCACGAACCGAAGGGTCGTCGTTGAGAATATACATATTATATAACTATGTATATTTGTTTTTTTTTCCCCCATACATATATACGTGTATTACTCTTTTCACCCGCTACGCGCCAGTCCCGTGCCATTATTATTACCCGGAGACATTAAGAGCTGCAGGCAATTCGAAAAGTTTAAAGGTGATCCGGTCCGATCTCATCAACGAGTTTTATTATTTAGCCGTTACGCGCCCGCCCACGCGGAAGAAAGCCGACACCGCCGCAGCAGCCGCGTACATAAATACATATAAACACGCGCGAGTACATTATATAAGCACACCGAAAACGCTTTTTGTTTTACCCTTCAGCCCCGGTAATTTTAATGTTTTATCATTTTTTTTTTTTTTCGTTTGCCTTATTTATTTATCCGTTGTGACACCGAGATATGTAAATTTCGAGTAGGTACACGCTACCCCCGATGTCGACCGCGGAATAATATTTAACACAAATATGCGTGTTCCGCTGTACGTATTATCTTTAATAAAGTATAATACCGTTAGTTGCTATGTAGTCCTTAAGTGCAGCACAGCTCGTTTGTTATCTGCTGCGCATGAAACAGTAAAACTATATTATGTACCGCAGGTACACGCGAGTACACAAATAATAATATTGCAATTGTTACGGGGCGTTAAGATCCTATGCGTTTTGCTGAACTTGCAGTTATATATCCACCGACGTGCACTCCGTATCGAGATTAAATTCAACAATAAATAAAATAAACAAATACATTTGTATATATACTGGTGGACCGTGTGGTCGACATATTATCAAACGTTAGTACATTCATTTAATTTTTAAACAGTTTCTATAATGATTAAATTGATTTATCAAACTCTGATCATAATTGCCTCATCATTTATATCGTATTTTTTTAAATTTGTCATAAAAACTATGGTAAATAATATAATAATAAGACATTTTCTTTCTCCGCTCTGCGTTTATTTATTATTTAAATCTACTGGATTTTGATAGAAATTGTTTTTCGGACCCTGATTTAGCCAAACAAAAGATCAATATTACATTGAGTGTACTCATACTGTTCAATGCCAAATATTACACGGAGTCCTAGTCGTAGTATCATTACGTTTTACATACGTAATACTTACAACGTTACTCTAACTACAAGGGTTTTCAAACTTTAAAAGCAGCTAGGCTTTCTATTGCTGTCATATACGTATAATAGACAAAATGCTACATGGTTATATTGTTTTTATTTCTGAGTAAAACATTTTAACAGTAAGTACACTTATACGTCAGCCGGAAAACGTATTGTTTTATCGTATAAATAGTTTACTGTTTCTATAAAACTTGCTCAAACCCTAATGAATCAATCAATACACGTACACGCAGAGGTGGATCCAGACATTTTTTACGGGAAGGTGATGCATAGTCATATATACAAAAGTATAAGTAAGTTGTAATAGGAATAAGTTAAATTTTATAACAATTATAAGAATAAAAGAACATAATACATACTATGATGAAATTACGAATAAAGAGTATATCTTATTTTAATAATACATTTTTTTATAATATTTAGTCAAGTATTCTTTGTTTATCTTTAGAAAATCTATCAATCATATTATTTTTAATGTTATTTTCATTGTCAATATTTACAAATTTATGAATAAACGTAAGAACCAACCTTGCTAATCTTTCTTCTCCCACTCTTGCCCTTTACCGAGTTTTAAGCAGTCGCAAAATTGAAAAAAGTTCTTTCTGATTTAAGGGGGTGAGTTTGCCCCCTTTGGCCCCCTTGGATCTGCGCTTGCATTCATGTCCATGTGGGAACCGCGAGAATCGAGCGAGTGGCATATGTATATAATATGTATATATACATCGAAGGACACTTATATAGGGGTGAAACGGATAAGAAATACGAAAAACTTGAACATGCTTTTATACATTCAATAAAAAACAATGGAGCGATTACAATTACAATTAGTGAAAAACTTTGCTAATCGAGTATAATTATATAATTTCATCAATTAATGTCGATCGATTCCGGCGACGACCGGGGTGGGCTTCAATCAATTACCGCAACAGTGTCATTATTTTAATCGAGCCGATTAAAAAGCGAATCGGCGGCAGCGGTAGCGGCGGCGGAGAAGTCGTCGTCGTGCGTCTTGTCGTCGTTTCGCGTGTCCTTATAATATCTGCAATAAAACATAAAAATTAATACGTGTTTTTATTACGGCATTTGAGCCGTCGAAAGGGCGATGAAATTGGTATTTCGATACGGTTAACGTCTTCGCTCCTCGCCGATCAGTACGCCACAGCCGTCGTAATGTTGCTTAATTACTATATTTATTATATATATATGTGTACGTTTATAGATACGTTACGAGCAATATTGTCTTAAAAGTTAAACAAGTGCACGGCCGCAGCGCGTTTCACCAGAATAAGGGTGGTGCGTCTGCGGAGGGAAAACTTCGCTATCGGTCAATTTCGACGGCATCACCCCCAACCGGGGTATTTCGACCGGAAATATGTACCAAACCCAATGGGACGTGATACTTCTAAATGTATAAACGGGCCATTGTTAATGCGCTTCTCTCATTATACGAGAACGCTCCGTGCCGTCTTAACGATTCATAGACGATTTGTTACGGTGGCGTCCGCACGCCAAATGAATCAATGTAGTGTGATTTTGTTTTTTCTATCAGCCAAACGTTTATTTAGATAATATGTAACAGTATTATTATAGCGTTTCGGACGAGTAGTTTCACGCGCAGGAGACATGAGACGGACGAAAATTAATTTGAAGTCAAAGAAAACCTACAGAAAAATTGGCAATAAAAATGTTTTATTTTTCACCTTTTAACCGCTCCAAAAAGTAATTTTCAGATGATTTTTTTTTTGTAGTACTTCCATTATATTATTTAAAAAAAAAAGAAAAAATGTAATTTAAATTATTTCCATGAGCAATATTCTATACACCGTTTTTATTAAAGTCAACGAACTTTAATGTATTTCAATTCTTCAAGTTTCAATTTTAAACACAAAATGTCGTAATAACACGACGAAAAAATTGAAGCACTTAAGCATGAATCGTATATCATATTTTTTATACTTTTTAATCGCATGGTGATGGGCAGAAAAAATTAATTTTAGAAAGCCACATGAATTATGATGTTTGATCAAAAATTAAAGTACAACATAAAATGTATAATGTTTCATATCCATCAAACTTTTGATCTAAATACAAGTATCTATTAAATTCACATTTTCTTGCAGAATAATAACTACACGTCATTAATACGTAAATATACATACTGATGAACCAATTTACAGTTTTGGTTATTATGAAAGGTTATTAACCTTTTATTAATTTCTATAATATACGTTTAAGAAATTATAGTTATTTTAAAAGCGAATAAATAATCATGCACTATACTATCATAAAAAATATAGCATGAAAAATCACCTAAATAATTAAATCTATTAAAAATCACATAAGGCTAAGAACTTAATAGTTTTATAATTCTTAAGATAGAAAATAACTTGAAACTAGACGTAGGCTTCAAACAAAATGGAAAGGACTATTGATTTTATAATAAGCTTTTTATGCACACAACCCTTTTTTATAATATATTCATACTCAAATACTTTATTTTTAATGGATATTTTTTTTCTAATTTTTGTATTTCAACTGTATAGGTCTAAATTGCAAATACCTATTATATTAAAGTACCCATACACCTGTATAAAAAAAAAAACACATTAAAAAGTTAGTTGTTTTATGTAAGCTTACGTAATACTATTATAGTCTTTAAATTCAACGAAACATATTCCTTTGTAACAGTTATTTACCAAACGAAATAATTTTTTTTTTTACAAAATGATTGTTATACCTCATTATTATCCACTACGACCAATGATATTTAAAATTAACACGTGGTTATACTCATATAATTGTGCCTGAAAATAAACAACGCACCTATTTAATGTTACGATCAAACTTATTGAATGACTTGAATTTTCTCGCGGGACTTAAACTATAGCTTAAGTCCCGTAACAACAAAGTTTCATTAGAATATCTTCATTACTATCCAAATTACGGACAAGCAGACAGTTACATAACATGTTAGTTGTAACTATTTCTAACTTAATTTAAACGATATCAAAGCTATAGTATTTCTCTGTTTCAAATGTTGCATTCCGGTAATAAACATTGTAATAACAATACGAGACATTTACTATTATAATAGTATAGAAAAATGTTGATTTTTAAATTAAATTAAAGTTACAAAAGAGTGCATATAATATTAAATAATTATAGTATACCTTGTATTTAATACTCAATTAAATAATTGCGACAAAAAAATGGAAGAACGTCTCACATATATACAATATACATAATATAGTATAGCTGGTGAAACTATTGGATATGGATACGGCTACATTTTTCGTATTATTCGTATTTTTGTCAATTATCAATAAAAAACACAGAATGAAGTATAAATTATGCCAAATCACTAGAAGATAAACTTATAAAATAAGCAAAAAAAACGTGCAGTGCGTTTACATAATATTATATATTTATGTGCTCAGACTTAACGGTTGGAGTATGGTATAGATATAAGCACGTGTGCCAAGACTTAAGAGTGGCAAGCGGTGTAAGTATTATTGGACGGAGTCGAATGAAAACCTACTGCGTACACAATGGAGACATTCGGTTTTGATAGTTTTGGTGTTTTTTCTCATCTATCCTGCAGCAGAGGAAGGAGTCGAGGAGAAATGCCGCGCACCTCCGGCCATCATCCATTAACAGGCAGTGGTGGCGGCGGTGCATTGTCCCTTAATAGAACCTGGCATTGTAAGAATAGAAAAAGAAGTATTATACAAGTGTATATATATATGATGAGAAACAGAGGTAGCAAGAGGGGACGGAAAACTGAAAAAAAAAAGTGCCCATATTTTCGTTTGCAGACCGTGTGCGTGTGTGCGCTCGTATGTGCGTGTGCGCGTGTGTGCGTGCGGGTAGGGCGACTCTAAACCGTACGTGTGTTGTGTGCGGAAGAATCCATTTCTCACTTGTCCCTGAAACAAACCCTGTCCATACCAATAAGGACGATGTCATTTATCAAAGATTCCCAGCAGCTCTCCTCATCCTCGTCGTCCGCCGCCGCCGCCCGCACTGTTGTTGATGCGTGTACACCGCCTACGCACCGCTGTACTATCACCACGTCCCGCCACAGCTACGTACTGAACACAGTTATACAATATCTATATATATGTGTATGTGTGTGTGTGTGTATACGACACGCGTGTCTGTCAAAATGCGTTCGATGTCCTCAGCGCTCGTACATCACCTGCCCCGCGGCTTCACAGAGAAAGGGATCGAGTGAGAGAGAGCTGACCACCACCACCGCCGCCGCCGCCGTGGGACTTTCTTCTCGGCAAACATTATGATTAAAAATCATTGCGTTTCTATTTGTCATCGGTTCGCCCGGATATTTCTTTTCCGTCGAGCCACCCCCTCCATACAGCGGCCGTCCCTCGACCGTTTTTAATAAATGTTAGGTCCGCGGCGGCGGCGGCGAAGACAGTATACAGTGTTATATTATTGTTATCGGGTCAGGGATGGACGATGGGGGCGGTGGCGGATGGCTGTTGCCGGCAACGCAATCGAGTAATACGTTTGAAAAATGAAGCGAAACGGATTCTTGCGGTGGCGGGAAATCGTCGAGAATTAAACTGTCCGCGGTGAAACGGATCGGGCAGACGATGCGATATATATATAAACGTTCAACTGAAAAGAAAACGAGACTCGTAATTGATATATATTATAAATATATATACCTATCGTGAAGCGATTCGACGACGACGTGTACCGCAGCTCTCCGTACATCCGGCAATGTGCTCTCACGTGATAACATACATCATCACTTACAAAAATAATATAATAAAATTGTGATTTCGATACATTTTGCATTATTTTCCATAGTTGTCTGTGCAAAGCTCGAATCGTTACAAATTTGTCTCTCCTAGTTTTTAACGAGAATGCCATCATTTATTTTGAATTTTCTGTGCGTTTATGCTCGTATATTATATTGAAAATTTTGGTTTTTTAGTTTTGGACATTTTAGTTATTTTAGAGCATTTTTGACATTTTCGTATCCAAAATTCGTATTTGAAAATTTTTTTTAAATTTTCACATACTTTCGGGATTTTTATACAAACATTAGAAACCATTACGTGAGTACTGAGTATTTGAAGTATATGAAAGGGCAATAGTAATTTTAAAACCATACCAAATTTTTTTTAATCAGTCTTATAAAATATCATAAAATACCTAAGTTATCAAAAAATAAATATTTTTAGGCAATAAAAGTATTTTTTAAGTTTTACAAGGCATCCAATTATCAGCCCAATATATTAAATATTGAGATAGGGCACACAGTTCAAGTTTTTAATGCAATGATATAATTTTAGAGAATAAATACAACTCGACACAACATCAATCGATGGAAGTACATAAAATTTTTCATCTGTACTCGTTCAAGTGACCAACAGTACTGTATTGTTTTCTTTGTCGTCTAGTACAATTTGTATGTAAAAGTCTAAGATTTAAAAATCTTTTATAAACCGTAGAACTTTAGAAATCTGAACGCTTGCACATAACTGCACGTAATTTTATTGTTTAAGATAATACATTTATAACTTTATTAATCGTTTTAATTAAATCCGTTTTACAATATGAAACAACGACGTGTGTTTACAAGTCTTAAGGATGAATAAATAATCTTCGCTTATGTATCATCGTAATCCTTGATTGTTTGCGTATAGAAAAATAATAATTATTAATCGAAATCGAGTTTCAAATATTATTTGCATAATAAGCGTATGTATGGATACAAAAGTTAATATTATTTGTCAAACTTTGTCATGGAAAACTTGTATGTTACTCGCTTAACTAATATTGAAGTAAACATTTAATAAGTTTTCGGGTTTTCAACAACAATTGAGCTAAAACGTGGAAACGCTAACCGAAATTCAACTGTAAAGTGTAATTTTTGAATAACGTTACCCCTCTAAACAATTTGTTTGACTCATAATGTTATGTAATTCGATTATATTGGTACATATCTGAATGATTCAAACCGAGTTCGGATATAATCCCGAGGGGAAATTATTAATTAAAGCTAACCCACACTTTATGGGCTTGAAACTACTCGCTACAACTTTGAAATTCATTGACAGTTGCAATAAAAAATAAAATTGACATGACGATGATGTACTCTAGTTTTCATGTTACTCGATCCGAAAATAAACACGGCGAATGATATATACATAAAATATGTTGATTAGATTTACGGTAAATTATGACGGAAATTTGATAGTTATTATTTTCAATATGGATTTATATGTGATTACCGAACTTACGAAATAATTGACTGAAAATTAGTTGACACGAAATGATTATACAATACATAGCCCCGTATAGCTATTGAGAATCAATTTTCACCAAACTAGAATTACATTTAAATAATACGTTGGATTAATTGCAATTGGAATATTCACCATAATCTAATTTTTATCGAATTGCATTAACCACAGGGGAATATTATATTATACCGACATACCGTCTATAGACACACGTTTACATAAACGTATTTGATTTAAAACAAGATCTGTTTCGATGGATAAATTATAATATAGTTTAAATTTAATAAATTACTATGATTGCCGCGTCATTAAGATCATAACATGTGAATTGGTTGAATTCGAGTTGTAATTATTTAGCTTATAATGACTGTGATTGAACTCGGTGGGTCTCTTTGTAAGTGCACACGTTGCTGAAGAACTACGTGGTCTAAAACAATTTTGAAACCCAAGTGATACCTGCACCACTCTCGAAAAATATATCACCAACAAAAGATAATGTGTGACCGTAATTTCATCATTTTGTATCCGTTAAATAGTATTAATGTTCCATGTATTCATTTCGACGACGTTGTTGATACGGAAAATTATTATTCTTTTTCACAGAAAGCGAATTAAATTAAATCAAGAGCATATAATATCATTATTTGCGGCATTAATGTCTGTATATCTCAGTCACAGACGAAATTGAATTATTTCCTGGCAAAGGTTCTAGGAGAATAATTGAGATATCTTTTTCTTTGAAATCGTAACATTATTTTTTGCTACAAAAGCAAGAAGAATAATTTCAACTGTCTCATACTAGATCGCAATGTGTTTAGCTTGAAAAATGGTTTTTTTTTTTTTTTATATATGGGATAATATTCTTAAAAAATCTACTGAATATAAATCAGTCATAATCTATTCGTAAACCGTGATATTTTATATAAATTTTGTTATTTTTTGCATTAACTTTGAATAAATACTAAATATAGCTTATATTTTTTATTTTTCATGATTTTTTTTCATCATATGGTTTGTAAGAAATTTATATAAGACATAATACTATACGTGCATGACTATGTGTAAAAACTAAACATTTAATCGCGTTCAAATATTTATGTATAATAATTGTACATAAAAATCGCGCATTATCGCAGATTCAAATTTTATTTATGGTAAATAATTTTTAGCGGCATTTTTTAATAACAAGCAAATGCCGAGCAAAATACACCAATTTCTTCGAATATCATATTTTAAGGCCAACTAAGAAATGTGACATACTATACCGGTGGTCATCAAATATAATACGTGGACGGAAGGCACGAAAGGTTATACATTACAAACAGTAGTGGACTTGGCATTTTCCGCCCCTAGGCTGAATCTGATCGAGACTAATTTAACTGAGTACAAGTATGCACCTGCGCAAAGTGTAAAAACGATACTCGAAATAGACGTACAATTTAGTAACAAATTTACAAGAATAGTATCAACGATAATTCTAAAATAAAAGAAAACTATAACAATTCTTCGTTGTTTCGGTCTTGATGTGTAGTAAAAAATAAAAAGATCATGTAGAAAGTTGTATCTACTAAAATCTATCTAGGTATTACCGGCAGAGTGTTTTAAATTTGGTATTCTATAGAATGTCAAAAATATGCAAGAAAAGTATAAAACTTATTCAATGAATAGGTAGTTAATCTAATAAATTGACAAACCTCATATGTAAAATAGTTATAAAATTATAATGTTTCTACATGAGTGTGCTTAATGGAAGCGCCGATGGAAAATACATTTACTTTATGGGCAATAATAATAATAAATCTATACACTCTACAGGACCCAATCATGATTTTGTGAAATGCACATGCATGTCAAAATGTCAAACCAAAAACGTAAGTGTATGAAAAACAATATTTTATGCAGTTCGAAATGACATGCATCAAATGTATGCTGCAATAAATCGACTAAAATAATAAACATAATTTGATTAAATATATTACTATCAACTTTATACTTAACCTAAAATATAGCATTGGCATTTCACAGAAATCTGAGAAATTGCAAAAATTGCCTAGGCATAATTTAAAATAATATAAAAATGTAATAGGACAAGGGATTCTATAAAGAATGTTTATTCCAACACACTTCGTCATGACGTACACGTGTAAAATGTAACGTTGTTTTTGCTAGTACACGTAGAAGGAGAACTGCAAACAAGTAGCCTCCGATCGTTCGTGTTTGACACTCGGCCGCGTAGTCTACGTACTGTAATTGGTTCGACGTAGAAAACATGTTATTTGTACAAGCACTGCTCTTCTGTGCTACCACTAAACATATATATATATATATATATTATATACAATACAACACAAACCTGACCATGCGCGGTTATTACCTTTGAGGGGTGTGAAATGGGAAGGAAAAACGAAACGGCCCGTTTGAAAATAAATACGAATAATGGTCGGGATAACGCGCGTGTGTGTTCGCATGTACGTACACGTAATATGTTTATTGTTTATATAGGTATGTACGTGATACGCGGGTGCGTGTGCGTGTGTGTTTGCACTCGCGTACGTTTCCATGCACCCCCGACTTGAGTTTCGGAAAATGCCTCCGCCGTACGACAACTACGACACGAATACGACGGCGACGGCCGACCGACCGACCCTCGCGCGCGCATTTCATCGTCCCGCGGTAGTCAAACGCGTGTGCGGATTAAAGTGCTGCGGCGACGATAAAACGCAATTTCCGCGGCAGTTATCAAAAGAATTTACAAATACAGCCGACCACCTCGGCCTCATAAATTCATCGCCGACCCTTGTCGCACCGATATACGTTTTAAATTATACATATTACGTGTAGTGTGTTACTACTACGTCTGTTGCATACCTCGTGTGCACGTGAATGCAAATTTACAACCCGAAATGTTTGTGTCTCCGTCTCTGTGGGAGTGGGTGGGGGGGATGGGAGGAAGGGGACCTCCCCTCGCTAACACCCCGTGCGCGCCGAGGCCGTCCGAACTCGCGGGATATTAATTCGCGTGTTGACTAATACACGCAACCGTTCGAAAGCACACACGTGCACACTGAAATACACTCATACGCGAGCACACCCGCACACAGACCCGCACAAGCACACACGTGCACAACGGTCTACGTGCGATATTGTGCGCACAGACCGACGGCACCAATGGGCATCTCCTCATAAAATCCACCGTCGCGTCCACCCGAAAATATATCTTTTAAAAGGAAGCGCCGCACGGAATACGAATTCAACTTAGAACATTATTACGCAGGTACACCCGCCATCAACCGTCGCGTATCGTGTAATTAATGTTTCGAGGAATAAGGTCTCTCGAAATACAATCGCGGTACGCCAGAGTCGTAATATGATTATCTTCACGCAACTCATCTACGTTCGCCGTTATAAAGTTATGAACTTTCTGGATGGTAGTTGAACATAACGTATACGTCAGAATAACGCTCCAATAGATGACTATTTTTTTTCTAAAATCCGTTTATCAACCCATAGTATGGTAATTAAAAACCTAAACAACATAATAAGACCATAATAATATGTCTCAAAGGATATAATTGTATACGAGTGCAAATAAAATGTATTTCAAATGAAATTATTACGCGATATTTTCAGACAAAATAACAACCTACTTGTATAATATTTAAATGTATGCGGGTACTTGTATTATTTTAGTTCTTATCCGCACGCGACGACCGTATTGCATTGTAATATAGTCTATAGAACCGCGTGTAGTATATGGACCAATTATATTATATCGTATTGTGTACGCGGCGTTTTGAACGAGATTAACTCGCCAACTGTTCCTTTTGTTTACGCCGATGAATAATTCGACGACGGCGGCGGCGTAATTTTAAACAATTATTTTCGCATTATTCGTTGAAAATTGAAAATTGTGTTGCCGCCTCGTCGAGTGGCTGCTCCTTTGAATCGCTCGAAACCGAACGGCCTGAAGATATCCGATTCGTCGGGTCTCGGCTGCGCCCGCGAGTTTCCGCACGGAAGTTCGACGTCGTTGAAAGTCGTTCTGAAGAACGGGCACCGACCGGGTTCGTTCATTGTTCGGTGCGGCGGGTGGGCACGCAGAACGAGGTAGACGAATATAAGAATACGCAACAAACGTGCGCGTGTACAAGAATATTACGGGCAATTAGTTATTCTTTCGCGACTCGCGCCCCGGCCACAAAAGGGCTGAAACAATGCTACACACCGTCCGGGACTTGTCGTTAACGTCGCTGCTGGAGGATGTTGTTGATCGCCGCCGCCGCCGCCCTTCTTCCCTTTTTTTTTTCCACCGCATTTTATACTATTTCAGGGGCCAAGGGTTGTATGTGAGTGAGCAGCCGTGTACGTTTACGCGTGCCCGCGCGCGCGCGTGTGTGTGTGTGTATAAAAATAAAAAAACAAACAATGAAAATGAGTGGAGCTTTGACCCTTGCGCGCCACGAACAACACTGCAGTGTGAAGTGCCTGTGGTCTTGAACGCACGCGAGATCCTCCGTAATCCGTTCCGGAGGGCTAGGGGACAAGATCGAATGGCACTTTTTTTTCTCCTCTAGTTTTGTTTTTTTTCTTTCTTTCAACGAGATCCGAAGGATTTAAACACGGGTTCCGATAAGAATCCGAATTAAACACAGTGCGCACTTATCCCGGTCCCTACTTGAGAGTGAAAAATCTATTGTCCGCGGAGAAACGAAGAAAAAAACATTATTAATCATGCTTCTAATCGCAAAAATAACTAATGACTTGTTGAATATTCTAGAAAGGCCCTTTGTTGTTCGTTTGACAAAAAATAATTGTATACTCCTATATTCGTTGTCTTTTTTCTCTCTCTCTAGCACGCACACTCCGCTCACTTTCGAATTTTTTTTCAAAACTTTTCAAACGAATTTTCAATGTTTGTACACACGGTTAAAATTATTATTAATACCAATTTATATGAATTTACTATGAGATAATATAACAACTCAAAACAGCTATAACAATAACACTCGTTTTAGTTTAACTACACAAATGTGTTAAAAGGAATAATTGTTCTAAGATTCAAAATGTTTTCAATAGGATACGACTATTACCTATACATATATAATAGTGTAATCAAACCATATGCTACAAGAATGTTGTATCTATTTATTGCAAATAATAAAATAACAAGTGATTAAAATCTCGTGAAACTATATTAACTTAACCTACATTTTAAAACCAGTATTTTAAATCCCTAAAAAATAATTGTGTGAAATACAAATTTTTTTTTTCTTACGGACCTGTATAATCTGTAAATATATTTTTACAATAAGCTCGAATGAAATAAATATGGTAAAAGAAAAAATAATATAAAATATAGTTAAACGAATTTTCCATACGACTCTTAAGTGGTGCCCTAGGTACATAACTCCACTTTCATAATGACCCCCACATCTAAACTGTTAACGAACTTGCAAAAAATCATTATAAAAATTATATTATAAACTTTAAAGCACCCAAACCCTTTAATTAGAAATTAACATGCCTGAAAATTTAATGCGGCTCCTTAAAAAAAGCTGGTCAAGAGACCTTTTAATTCGTTAATATAGTACAATATATAAAAAATAATTTATATAGCAGACTTCCTGTGGTATTCTAACGTCTGTAAGATTTTTATAAATTAAAAAAAAATTGTTTTGTTAGTGGGTGTGGCCAATGGGTAATTTCTTCTTCACGTCATTCATACCAAATTTTTCTGTACCCATCTCATTTTTTTATTGTATAAATAATACAGATTGTAAATAAATATTTTTAATAAAAAAAGCGACTGCATTTACGGGTGAAAGAACCATCCAATGAAGGACCTAAACGTGGACTGACCAATACATCACAATCGCTACAATTTTAACATCACATATCTGATGATAAATGAATGCTTAGAAAATGTATATTATGCCAAGTATAATTTTCAATTTGGATCCGGAGACGAGTACCATGGTAATAGAAAAAACTTATACGTTATACGTCATGTTATATGTATAACATGATAAATGATGATTAAATTTCAACA
This sequence comes from Periphyllus acericola, assembly GCA_949715065.1. Classification (NCBI taxonomy): domain Eukaryota; kingdom Metazoa; phylum Arthropoda; class Insecta; order Hemiptera; family Aphididae; genus Periphyllus; species Periphyllus acericola. The sequence continues at coordinate 20,186,078 of OX454270.1, read as the reverse complement.
ACCAAATAAGGGTAATATTAAATATTATAATATACCTCTCGTGCTCGTTCACGGATAATCAATGTAGAGTAATTACTAATCACAAGACAAAAGGATATAAGTCGTGTGTCAGAGAAAATATATACGACGTATATTACACGCACACGTCAGCAGCATTTGTACGCCTTAACATTAACGTATGCATATAGATATAATTAATATTGAATTTGCATCAATCAGAGTTACGTGTTTGCATACGCGTATTGTAATTGTATTTATGACTTATTATTACATTAAATGGTTATTTGACAATGAAGAGTTCAGTAAAATTACTATCGTACGAATATAATTATGCGTAACTTTAACCGATGCGAATGACTAAAGATAAGTTACCCCGCGTTTACGTGAATAATATTTTTCAAAGCATTTTAATCGCATTTTGCGCCAATTACTGAAGATTTTCTCTGTACGGTATAATGTTATCGCGATTACAATACTAAATCGCTCGTGCGTCAATACAACCGGCGCAGAGAGATTATTTATTAATATTTGTGACCGTTGTTGTTATACCAACTGAATGTCGAACCCGAGGAAAACAAGGTGGCTAAACAGTAATAATGATAATAATATATTATTATAACGACGATAATAATGCACGTCGGCGATACCCAGCTGATAATGAATGCGCGGCGCGACCGGGTATCGTCGATGGCGAATCAAAGGGCGAAAGGGTTAAAAGGATCGGCTCGGGACCAAATTGGATTTTAAACAGTGACCGGTGCCGCCGTAATTAAGCAACAGATACCCCTTTTTCGCCGCCACGGCGATACCCAGCTACCACCGGCTGCACGCCACGGCCCGTCTCTTACGGGTATTCCCGACCGCCTCCCTGCTTCCCCGTTGCCCATTGACCCTTTTGGAAATCATTAGCCCATTATAAACCGCGTTATTAATACACGCACACACGCGCGTATATACACTCTCGGACGTTTTACCGTAATACAGTTTTGCTTCGATTTTCCGGTTCGATTGTAATAATTCCACCGACCGTTTTCTCGTACTACAACAACAACAATGCCAACGCAATGCTATATATAATTTATACCGCGACCGCTACTACCACTACTACTAGATATACCTACCCTCTCCCACCATCACCACCACTATCCGTTCGTCCGTCCACCCCCAGTTTGTCGCCACGCTTTTAAGAAGGGACGTATTATACGTATCAATTTACCTTCATCGCGAATTCAACGCACGACCGGCACACCGACACCGAAATCCATGATGGATGGTTCGTCAAACGTGCGCCAACACGCGCGCGCACGCACGCCCTCGTGCCCGTATAAATATATATTGTACACGTGCCGCGTACGAGCGTCGGGTGTGTTGTATTGCAAAAGTATGTGTACGTCTGTTCCTTAATGTCTTCTGCGGTATAGAGATTCCTCGCCGGAGAGATATCGCGCTTTATGGGTTATCTGCAGCGGTGCGAAACGCGTGGCGGTGTAGGAGGGTGCGGCAGGACGAGAAATGTACATTTATTTTATTATATTTTTTTTTACCACCGACCCTCCGGTCCTGGTGATTTCCCATCGTGTTTGTTTAATTATTTCGAAATGTACTCCACCGAACATAAATCGTTTCCTCCGTGACGCGCCGGACTTCCTCGGGATCGGTATGCGGTGGCGGCGGCGGCGGCGGCGGTGGTGGCGGCGGCAGTAGTGAGCGAAGAGGAGGTGCAAAAACGAAATAAAAAAATAAAATAAAAAAAAGGTTTGTTATTTCGGTCGTCGCCGCCGCCACCATCGTCGTACCCCCGCAAAGCCGATAAAAGTAATTAAAAATTACGGCGCGATAGGTTAAGGGAAATTGAATTATCTCGCGGCGGGACGGCGACGGGAAAAAAATGTAATATATACATATTTATGAAGGTTACGTGGTGGCAAGAGGGTTGGGAGCGAAAAAAGAGATATAATAATATATATTATATTGCCAAGTTTTCCGGTAATTAATGGCAACGCAGATAAGGGCTCGCGTCCGTAAATTAGAAAGAAGTCGAAAGATTTTTAGATTTATATTATGTTCGGTCGTTTATTTTTTATACATCCGTTTTCTGATGTTTTCTTTCTGGCGCGAAAATCCGTCGTGGTATACACACTACGCGTGCGTGTATAGTGTACCGGCAAACGTATCTACTGGTTATCAATTACCAGCTTCTCACAAGGGAAACACCTTCCTGAAATACGAGTAGATATAAATGCGTATCAAAAAAAAAAAAAAACCCCTAAACAATCCTAAGAGATTCATACTGTCAAAATTTGGCCTAACAAAATAGACCAGAAATCTTTACATATCAACATTTTATGGTATTTTTGTTCAAAATATGTTACATTTTTGTTGAATTACTATAACAACTCGAATTAAAATTAAGATCGATATACTTATTTGATCATTGTCAATGTTTCACCAATTTTAATAATATATTAAAATAGTATCATATCGTTAAAATATGTTGGTGTTTATACAATATAAACATAAGAAATTTAAACACCATCCGAATAACATTTGCACATTTTTCTGGTCTAGTTTCAAGTATTTAACTATCAATTTTTTTAATGTATAAAATATATATTAAAAAAAAAAAAAACTAATATGTCATTATTATAAATGTATAACAATATGAAGTGTAAAATATAAATACACACAGAATAAATTGCACGTGTACCAGCTGCATGTAATGATGGTTACCAAAATAAACTTTCATTTGGATTGTGAAGAAATTCTAAAAAATAAGAGTATAAGACAAAAACTCCATTCTGCACAAAGACGGTGGGTCAAATCGAATTTCACTTATTTTATTCGAACTGAACTTGGGATAAAACATATTAATGGTCAAACAACACTCGATTTAAGGAAAATGTTCGAAAAATAAACTTATTTTTGAGTTATAACTTTTTATACGACAAAATTACTGTACGGAATAAAAAATACGATAGTTTTATTTATAATAATAATAATTCCTTTACATACTATTCTGTTGAAAGATACTAGAAAAATATTCGAATAATATATCCTCTGATTCAAAAGATGATAATCATTAAAATAACAATATCATTAGATTTATATTATGAAACTATAAATTTCATTTTTTTTTTTTTTATCTAAGTGCAGTATGACTATTATCTGCATTTGGTCCGAGTGCATTTTGAAAATTTTAATTAAGGTAAAGAGCGTGCGATTCAACTATTCCCAAGGTGGCTAGGAATTCGATCGAGATCGCGCAAAAGTTTAAAATCAAAACTTAGGAATGTGTGAAAAAAAAAACGTTCGGTTAAACGATAAGTAACGTAATATTATAGTTATTTGAAGAAACCAGACGCAATAGCGGACATTTCGGGATAGCAAAATCGTCGTAATAATAATAATAATAATAATAATATAAATACGAAATAAAACGAATGCGACTAACGCACGCGTATACACTGCTCGGAAGCAAGGGACGCGGCTCGGCGGGCCTCTGGTCGCGTTGATTTAGTAGAAATTTGTCGGGGACGTCCGCGCACTCGAGACCGTATGATACGGCCGTTTTTCACGCCTCACGCGCCGTATATCGTTGATTTTAAACAGCGACCGATTAAAATATCGCGCACCACCGTATACCGCGTATACCACTACCCACTCTATATTATATATATATATAATGTTGTGTACACCATACAATATATACCACCCTATACACTATATATTACCGTACGATAATGAAAACCTGCACCTCCGCCGCCGCGGGCAATACTTGACCTCCTCGAAGTTAAACCGTTGTTGGAAGTCCATAAAGTTAGACGCGCGGAAGGGGGTAGCTATAGCGTGTATAGTACGTATGGGCGCCGGGGAGAGGGAGTGGAACAGAGGAGATTGCAAGTGACGCCTCGTCCGATCCGAAATTTATTCCCTCCCCCCGACCACACACGCGCACTTTGTTGATATATCTATATACGCGTACATTACGCTCCGCTGTCTGTTTCGAGTGGACCACATATAATATTATATGAACGTATTATTATTATTGTATTATATTATCGTATAAACAAAACCTACCGCGGCCGCGCGAAGCGCACCCCCTCGAAACAAAGTATTACACATAACATATCACACGGCTGCACGCATCAGCAGGTGACGCGTTCCCCGCAGTACGTATGCGATGATATAGTCGTTGTTTGAAATCCGAAAATTCACTTATATAGGACGCGCGGAAATTCTATTCTTATTTTCTCTCTCGTCCGACATTCACCCTCCCACAGACCCACCCCTCCACCGACAAGGATCGCTGCGGCGGCGACAGTGTCCGAAATTAGATTCTTCGACAACGATATTATGCGGCGAGTGAAGGCGGTGAGACAAGGGATGGGGATTAGGCATTTGGCAAAAATACGTGCCCGAGTTGGTTTAACACCCGCGAGAATAAGCTACATATATATATATATATACAACTAAGGCGACGTGTGACTGTGAGACAAAGAGCGTATCGTCGTTGTCGGAGGGACGGAAAAGGAAGAAAAATCAAAAAGAAAAAAAGTGTGATATAGAAGAAAAAGGTCGCTTTTAATATCCTGTCAACAGTGTCTCGTCCCTTGTGAGTATGTGCGTGTATGAGCGTGTGTGTTTGTCGGTCGACCCACTGCTAATGCAGCTAATGGACGCGGAGACGACGGGGATACAACGCCTTAGGCCGTTAAACCAATAATAACCGAAGATATTACACACCACAATACGTGTATGCGTGCGTGGTATGTGTGTGCGTTGAAAACGAAATGAGTGTTTGTCAAGTCGACACATACACGATGTCTAGGTGCCACATTCTCTCTCTCTCTCTCTCTCTGTGTGATTAACCTGAAAGTTTTGTGATGATAACATTACTTACATGACGTGAATTTTGTATGGACAGATAAAATAAGATAGTATTTCCCAAAAATGTATATTATCTAGGGTCGTCTTGCAAATCGTGATTAGGTGTGCATTTTTGTTTTTACAATTTACGAGTATTTCATTTTGTAAGCATATTGAGAAAATAAATTAATTCTGTCGTCGGTATAAATTAAACCTATGCCTGGAAATAATCATAAAATTATAAATTATTTAAGTAAATGCAAATCGGATTACATTTTTAACTGAATAGTTTTAATCAAAAACTTATTCGCGTAAAAATAAATAAACTTTATAAACTGATTACGGAACACTACTTAAAACTTTTATTATGGTTAACATTAGTTAACAATATTTAAATATTTTCAACGTGTTTTGCTTTTCTTAGTATTAACTTTTAGCTGAACACTTATAATTATAATTTATTTTTCTACACACGTTATTTGTACTTAAAATAAAAACCATAAAATTAAACCTTTAATATTTTATACCACTAAAATTATGTAAGTAATATATATATTTATTTTTATTTTAAACGATTCTTCGAAAAATATAAAAAAGAAAATGTTGAAAAATTACCCTAATAATTAATTTTTATAATAATTTCTTTGATGTCAAAAACTCTTAGGAAACTAACAGAGTCTATAATTAAAATTAAAATTCAGAAAATTAAAACATGATGTATTTTGAATGTAAACAAACAGTTTTACTTACTTATAATATTGTTGATAATTAAAGAATACAGTTTATACAACACTTCTATCCGTTAATTTAACTTTCGAGTTTAATTTCGTTGATATTTTCCATGTGATGAACATTGTAGGGAACAGGTCGTCAAATTATTTTTGATATTTATAAAAGTGCTTTTTCCATCACCAATAAGTACTATGCTCACTCAGTAAAAGGTATCAAATATCTTTCATCTCTAGAGACAACTTCTATAGCGCATTGAAAAAACCATATCTCGTAACCATCTAAACCGCTGTTTTAGAAAATATGTAGTGTTAAAATATACTTATTTAAATGTTCAAGTGATATTTGCTTTTATAATTTATTCTATTTGCAATGCGGTAAAACACATTTTCTACTCGTAGAAGTTTACTGTTTGTAATATCCATTAGTTTGATGCGAATATTATTGTGTGTTGTTCTTCTTTATAATCTGACGTTTTCGACCGTAATATTTACTCTCGTAATGAAATCGATTCTTTTTTTTTTCCACCAAAATAAACATAAACAATTTAAAATATTGAATATAGTCCGTGTACAGTCTGTTATTAAAAATTGTAATATAATTCATTCACAAGTATACACGCGAGTTATACGCCTTTGCAATGTAAATGTAAAAACGAATTTATTACACCGCTGTCATTAATATGCACGGGGAAGAAGTCAAATGAAAAATTATAATATATCATATTAAACGATAATAGTTCTCTTAATTGAATGGAGGGTTAAAAAGTGCAAACATTAATTAGGGTTAAACATTTGCATTGCACACGTATAAGTATATAATATAAGCCGAGTGGTACTTGTGGGTGCGCGTACCACATAATGATCCATTATAGGTGTATCGAATTCGAGTATGGAATTATACTCGCTGTGTTATGAGCAATAGAATGGTTCTGACGGTTTGAATGGGTACCGGGCAGATAGCGGTTCGCCGTGGATGGAAGTACATATTAAAATAATTTTTATCGAAATTACACGCGTTAATAATAAAAATTAAACCGTTTACTCGTGGCCATCGATAACATTCTTAAAATATTGAAAACCAATCATGCGATACCTGCAATCTATAGACATAACAAATGGAAGTTAAAGTAACTGTTAACAGTTCTTCTGTGTGATATTTGAAAACATTTAGTTTTAAATACTTTTTTCCCTACCGAAAATTCGCAGATCCACGTAACGACTGAATCGAGTTGTTGTTTTTACTTTTCGTTCAAATAAAACAATTGTCTACATTTTTTTTAGATTTTCCATAATTTGTTCTCAAGTTCCACGTACTCTGTTGTTGATTAGTTGTGTTTCGCTTAAAAATAGCATAAATATAGTTTGTTTATTCTATCATAGGCTATACGAGTATATGTGTAACTACAGCTGTATAACCCCACTAATTATTACGTCGTGAGACAGTTCCTTTGGGCAATTTACTCGAGCCAACAGGCATACTCTGAAACAAAAAAAGAAAAGTATTCTACAAAAGAAAAAAATATATATACACATGCGTATACAGGCGAGAAAAAAGGCGAAACATAAAAAATATATACTAGAGCAACAGAAGTCGTCTGCGGGCCTGTGACGGAATAAGAGCGTGTCAAACGGTCCGAGCCGTGTCCGAGATTATTAATACAAGAAGTCGTCGTCGTTTTATAAATCACGGTGTATATAAGGCTGTCACGGGAGAGGTGACGTTTCTTTTTCCAACACACCGCCTGCGAGAAGAGTTAGTTTATCCCCGGGCAGTGTATAGAAACGACTGTGGCAGGCGGGATGTTGTAGGGCACATTTTTCGTCTGTGAACGGCAACGCTTAAACCGGTGTAATTTAAAAATAAAAATACTCTAAAAAAAAAAAGCAACGGGATGATAATTATCAACTGTATTCGTTTTTCTCGAGGACTAAACAGCGGCTGCGGAACGAATGGATACCCGGGGTGGATGGGGTTGTCGGTGAAGCGGGCCTAAGGCCGGGGTCGCGCCTGAGAGAGCTGCTGCAGGGACGACGGTGCGCTGGAGGACGATGGTCGAAAGTTGTAATTAAAAATGTGTAAATAACCGTGGAGCTCAGATAAGGAAAGCGCAGCCGGCTCCGCGTGTGCAAACACTAAATGAATACGCGTTTATTCGTTTCGATAAGACTGATGCTTCTTACATTTTTCCGCCGGCCGGGGAAAACGAGTTGCAATATTAATGTGACCGCGCGCCGCCGCCGCACCTATCCATCCGCCTTGCTCTCTCGCCCGGTTGTAAGTTTTTCTTCTTCTTCTTCTTCTTCTTCATCGTCTACTACTTGTTTTTCCTCCTCTTCCTCTCCTGCCCGCGGGTCTCTTCCAAAGACGCCTTATGCGTGAACAGTAGTATCACGCCGTTTTACCCTTTTATGTTTTTATCGCCACCTCCTCCCCGCTCCCTTAAACCCCTCCGGTAGCTCGGGGCGCGCGTGAAAAGAAAAAACAACAAATAAAAAACGGTCATTTTAACCCTTTTGTTTATATTCGGCCTACACTGCAGCAGTGCGCCGCGTGTACACGTATATATATATTATATATATATATATATATATATATATATATATACATATATTGTACGCATATATACATAGATATTGTTATCATTATGATATACACAGGCGAAGGCGGCGGTAGTGATGATGTAGTGTCCTATACTTTTAGAGGAGGAGCAGCCCCTCGAAAGGCGTTGTAAATTTTCCATTAACGACGCGCGTCTGCAAAGTGCAGTGCACGTATATTATAAAATTACGGTTTATCCTCCCGCGGTACCGCCGCGCCGCGCGACGAAGGACTTTGCGCGCGCAAACTTATATCCAAGTGCATAAAATATGCGCGTGTATAAAACACGAACTTAAATAGTCGTCACGCGGTGCCGGTGCATTAGCTCGTACGGTTTTTTTTTTTCGGTCGTCGCCGCGCGTTATTGCTGCACCGCAGTCGTCGTCGCGAACTTAAGCCGAAGACGAATACTCTCGTCCCGCGCACGCGCACACAAAGACGGTGTGTATTATTATAATATAGATATAGGGCTTGTTATAATAATCGTAATAATAACACCCGTAATGACGCGCGACGCGGTAATTATAATAATAATAATGATGATAATAGTAATAATATTTACGAAAGATCGGCAAGAAGAAGCGGAACCCGGCGGCGGTGTGGATTAAACGCTTAAGACGGCGACGACGATACGTTATATACAATATCTGGGTGCGGTGGTCGTGATGCTGGTGCAGCTACAATGCTGTACAGCGAGGCGGCGGGGCAATAAAAACAATAGGGTGCAATAAAGAATATACGGCTCGCGCGTACCGAGCATATTTCAAATGAAAAAAATTAAACCGGAAAGGATTACGGGACAACCGTGGCAGTGGAGTACAGCAGTGGTGGTAGTTATATCGTAATAATGATAATAATAATAATAATAATAATATACGTATAATCTAACTAACTTTTAAATGCGTTATGTATATGCACCGCACGGGATTTGTGTAAATGAACGCATTACGCACTGCTGCAACGTATTTAGTTATGTGCATATAATATTTTATGTTATACATTCGCCTTTGCTGCAACAAAGAGCATCGTGACGAGTCGACCAATACACTTCGGCGAGGAGGTGCGTAACCTGTACTGCGCAAAAGTGCATAAACTATACCGGCGGCCGGCTAACAGCGAGTTGCCCGACGATTTTTCCAATCGCCCATTTTATTCCGTTCAAATATTTGACTTTTGGTGTAAGAATTAAATATAAACACATTTCATTCTGTGATTCTTTGAATAAACTTAAATTGTGCTTGATAAATCTGTTTTTATTTTAAGCAGAACAAATTCTCAATCTTCGATCCACACGTCTTCGCGAAACCATAGTCCGCACTAAATAAAAACTAACACGGCACATGAAAATCAATACGTTACCACACATACACTATATGTATATATAATTTTACTATACTTTTCCTAGCACTTATTTGCTAAAATATTCAGTCGTGAACTCATAAGTATACTACGACCCTAGATTTAAATTGTGACATCAAAGTAGTGCTCGAGGTATTAATACATTCTGCATTAATCGTAAAATGTTTCTGATTTGTTAACAATCGTATAAGATCCAAGGGAAAATGTATAAAAGAAATTATTCATTGAACACAATATTACAACTTAATGTATTTACACGTATCGTATAATATAGGTTATTTATTTGTACAATATTGTAACCCTGGCACTAATACCGTCAATGCACTTTGTGGATTATATAAGTCTTTCATTAGTAATTGTACCGTACGATATGATCCCTTTTAATACGACGTGTTACTGGAAAACGAATAATTCGTAAACTGTCGTAATATTTGAAACATGTATTCAGTATTATGCTTACCATTAACAAGTATATTTGTATATACATAAAACGTGATGTGGTCGAATGTTATATAATACATTATCATCATTCGTGAGCACATAGTATAGTATGTTTACACGCGAGTAAAAAATAAACCAAAAGTTTCATAATCGAATCGACGATAACCTTTTGTGTTCTTACGTTTTTTCGCGTGAAAAATAAAATAATATATTATGCATTTAAACGGTTTTTAAACAATGGTTCGGGTACTGTTACGATTACACGTATACGTGCTCATTGCCGTCACGAGTAACTATAATAACTAATAAGTAATGATTGTGTGATAATATCATCCGCGTAATTAGTTATATCAGTACGTATAACATTTCAACGGGTTTCGTAATCACAACGCAAAGGTCGAACATACCACACGTCAACGTGTTATCGTGCAGGTACTTGTCGGTGAACGATTCGTCTGAAGAAAAATAGCACACTTAATATTTTTCAATACTTTATTCCGTTACGATCATTACGTTATTTTAACCATTAAAAAGCTAAATAAAATAAGTACCTACACAACAATAACTGTAAAATGTATACAAATCCTTTTTATATTATTCCTAGGCAATACGAATTATCTGTAAATGTATTGGCCATTTTTTTTTTCGAGAGCTTCCAGCAAAAACTAATGCATAAGCCATAATATTATAATAATTATTTCGTGACATTAATGTTATACTATAAAATGTTGTTTTACGGTTTATTATGTGGAACATTTATGTTGAACGAAAACTTTAAAATTATACATGGAATTTGTTTTAATATTCTTAATAATGTTATACACTACACATAGGTAGTATTTCTTTTTATGGACATAACGTAAAATTGAAAGTAAGCAAAAATTATAACATTGGTTAAAGTTGATGTGAAATAATACACAAAGGGAAGTAGACTAAATTACTTTTTGTATGCATGTTGAGTTAAGATTGCAAAACTAATACAATAGGGTGAAGATTGAGTAATCCCCCCAATACGCATCCCCTGGGCATTGCCATTATTATAGACCTTTCTTCCGGTGTAATTTTCAGCTGTTCAAAATATTGTCAATTTCAGCGGTGTTATAAGTCAGTGGTTTGATTAAGTTATTTGTTTTATCAGTATTATACTAGCAATTTAAAATAAACATTGATCAGATTTCAAAGTAAAAAATAAAATAAAATAAGTATATAAAGTTAAAATTGTGGATTGGATAAAACAACTTTATATTCCTTTTAAGTTTTTTTCATAGGAGTTATATTCTGTTATAAGCTTCTATGATACATCTGTTCAAAATTACACTTACCATTACAAGTATATTATATTATAGTCAAGTTTGATAAAATAACATTATTATCAATAATCAACTATGTACTTAAATATTAACAAAAGTACAAATTATATACTTATTAATTATTAAATAGCTGAATTAAGATAAAACTAAAAAAAATTTGTGTTTAAATTTATTTACTTATCGTTTTGAAATAGATTTATATTGATAACATTTAAACTACACTTATAATAATCATATTTTATTAAATACAATAAATAAATAATACTCAATTAATTTTAAGCAAATTTGTTTTTACTTATTGTTCATCGTGATATTATTACTTTCCCTAATTATTAAATTATGTTTTAAAACTTGTGTTTTTTTAAAAATTACCACAACTTACGACAAACTAACTTTACATAATTAATAAGTACCTTATGTTAATTGTATATAATCTTTTAATATTTTTCGAAGAGAAATAATTAAAAATAACCTTATAAATTAAAATATATAAAACAAACAGTTCTTGTAAGCGTACTATAATAAAGAAGTTGTATACTTGTATTAGTCTTAGATATTAAATGAAGAAACGCATGAATATCAAAGCTTGTTACAATTTATCACTTTGTATTGATATAATATCATTTCAACATTACATATAACATTATATATATAATACCTCATTGAACAATATAAATTAATAAATTACACTTTCAAAAAATATAGTAGTAAACAAATAACCACTTATGTCATACATGAAGTAAACTTCCGAACTTAAAATAGTGATTTTATGGGTATGCGACTAAATATATAGAAAAACCCACACACTCCGGCTTATTAATTCTATCGCGAAATTATACAATAAAAATACATAATAATCATATGACATGTTATAATATTATCGTTCCGATCCTTAGAACTATAACGAAACGATGAAGTACAATATTATATACAACACCGTTACGCGCGTAGGAGTATTTTAAAGGATGCAGATAATGATCGAATTTGCTCCCACGCCACCAATAAATCAAAACATTTATAATCAAATCATATTGTGTTATATTTTGTTTGAAATATAAATGTATTTACGGAAAATTTTGGAACCTATAAATATAGTAGTTCAGCAAAAATGGTGAGTGGTGATTGGTAAGAATGGTAAGAATTCAGACAAATTCTAGAACGTAGTTTACCTTAGTAAAATAAGGTGATGCGGAATACATGCCCCTGTATGTACCTGAACACACGAAATACATACAAAACGATATCCAAGGTCTGAAACACCGCAAGAGCACTACATGAATAGTCTACGCCACGAGTATATGTACTCTTGCAGCGATATACTCGTATTTTACAACTTCGCGTTAAAACGTGTAGCACACCCCTGCAGCGATCCTCCCTTTGCGAAAATCGGTGTGCCAAAGTGATCACTTTTTAAAAACAAATCGACGGCTTATTCGTATACCAATTGAGCCGCGTGTTAGAACTAATTAACCAGAGTGTATGCAAATGTACGGGCGCGGGATGTGAAGCTTGTTAAAAAGTCGAGAGAGCGAAATAACGAGGAAAGAGTAAAAAAAAAAAAACTACATATACTTGTACACGCAAAACCGTCGGCCGTTAAATTTCACTACGGTTTCCGTTCAGATTGTGTGTTACGCTCATCTCTGGGGTACGATTTTTCGGGACATAACCGCCTCCCCCCCGCGCACGCTCGTTTTCCGAAACAATATCACCTGCTAAACTGCCTCTCCGAAGCCCATCACGGAGACCCATCAGAAAATTTGCATACACGCGTGCGCTCTTGCACACACACACGCACGCACTCACCCACCCACACACGTGCGTTTATTCGACGCCATTATTTTAAATTGCGTTCGACTGCTGTGTACACTCGGGGACGGGAATCGCGAATAATATCATCCGCCGCGCCGCCGCCCGATCATCTCGAAGCCTCCTCGTGGATGACGCGCGGAGCCCGGAGAGATATTATCGCACGCAATGTCTCTCGCGTAAGTCGTGTGTACACGCATAACATAATAAGGGTGTATAGGCATCCGATTCATTCGAACAACGGGTGCGTTTCATCAGCTCGGTCGCATTGTGACGACTCGTCTTCGATTTCTTTCGCGGTTATCCGCGGTCGGTCCCTTTTTTATCGCCGTCGTGATCAAGTGTAATAATGTTATAATTCTCGCAGTTGCATTTACTTTTAATCGTCGCTTTTTACGCGTCGCCGGGAACACGTTTCGTAAATTAAAAACGAACAGCACGTTTCAATACACATTTATAACTATAGCTCATCGATGCCGTTATTTAAATCGCGTTGTTCCGACGATCCTTTGGGGCGTAACCCGAGCACAAACAATATAGGAATTATCTCTCTCTCTCTCTCTCTCTCTCTCTCTCTCACCGCCGCCGCCGTCGTTTTAAAGATATTATCTGAAAACTTCTCAGACGACGTATCAATCGAAGCGATCAAATCGCATTGTAAACGTTTATCCAAATATTTGTCATGGGGGATAAGTTTCTTCGAGTGAAACAAAAACAAATAAACCATTAAATGCAACAAAAAAAAAAAAATCACCCCGTTAAAGTGCGAACGTAGTCCTCGATGTAGAAAATAAATAAAGCCTTCTAATGATCCAATCGGAATTGTTTTCAGATTTCAAAGCGCTAATTGCATAGGTGCTGAATAAAAACCTTTTCTTATATTGTTATAGGATGATCATTACAACACCCACCACTCGATGATGTAGCATACAAATGACGCAAACGTTTTTTTCGCGTTTATTGCAATACCAATACGTGACTGGACACGTTTACATAATATCTTGTGCGTATAATCGAATTCTCAAGCGATTTGTTTCGTTATCGTTCCTCTACACCGCGCGTTAATCGTCCGTGACTACGGCGACGGACGGACCGACAGACGTGTACTTATATCGCGTACGGAGGGAATTACAGTAAATTAGTTGGCAGAGGATAGGTATAATATCGAAAACCGTGCACATGTCACCGAGCGAACGGGGCAATCACCGCGGGGAGACGCTAACGAAAAAACAGAAACCACACGGAGTTTTTAGCTTCTGGAGAACGCATGCGGCGGTAGCGGCGGTGATGGAGGAGGGTGCGTACACGCGCTGGCGATATGCGCTTCTCTCCCCCGTTGCTACTTCGCAGTGCGGTGTATATGGATTTTTGTTTTTTTCGCGCAAACAATAAACGATAATGCGCCATCGTTACGTATTGTTTGACTAATTAAAAACAAACCCTGGCTCGAATATCTCGGGGGTATTAAAAGCGAATACCCGCCATTTTTTTTTTTATGATAGCCGTTACTCGTTTACATTGTACGTACGTATATATATATATATATACATATACAAATATAAACATAATATTATATATACTTATATATATATATATATATATATATATATATTAAATATTCCTTTCTCATCCGTTCTCCAAAGACAATATAAACGTATAATAATACAATATGTCCCGCCGATACGCCGTGTTCGGTGCGGGGGTGTTCTCCTTTATTTACCGCTCCGTTGCGTTTTGCAATCGGTCCGCAAACATTTGCAATATCAGACCACAACTCACGAGTACACACACACAGACACACTCATGCTCATTGCGATGGCGATTCGGCACGACAAGGTAAAGGCGAATATACGTGATCCGGTGGTCGTCATGAATCGTCGTTGTGCGTATACATATTTATACGTACGGTATATACCACCGGTGTTTACGATGTTCTAATAGTTGCGAATGGAAAAAACAAAACCGGTGAGAAAACGGCAAAAGTGAATTTTAATTTACACCAAAGGATCGTAATATCGTAAACATTCTTTACACGTTAACCTATATATATATACGAACTATACATAACGAACTGAATTACCCGTGGCTCGTACGGAGCACTCGTACCGAGACCAACAATTACGAACATTTACGAATGGGACAATATTAGGAACACAACAAAAAAAGAAATCAGCGGTCGAGCCGTTCTCAAGTGATGGTTTTGCATACATGCGACAATCGGTTATAGAATATATTGATGGTTTCCCGTCGCAGCCGTGTCTCGGTTAAAATTGTTAAAACATTTGTATAAAATACGTAAATTTCAGTAAGAAGTATTCTTAACGCTACACTAAATCTTATTACCCAATCAAAATAAATAATAAAAAAAATAAGGTATGTTGTCACTATAGTAATGGTAATGGTAATTTTATGATTTTTTTTATTTGCACCAATATTCGGAAACACTTTCGTGATAAATTCTACTTTTGTCGATGTAAATTGACGAAAATAATATGGAATCGGAATGAGGCCAATGGAAGTGTGAACCGGAATTTTTTCGTTGCCAATGTCTAATAATTGCTTGGAAAGTACTTCCGCCAATTTGTCATTTTGTAAAACTACTCCCATATTCATTGATAGCTTGAGAGTTTTCATTTACGTCCACAAATTCGATGACTTCAAGCAAGCGTTGATTTCATCAGCAGCTGTTGATCATGGCAGCGCTTGGCGAAAATCACAAGCCAGCAGAATCATCGTACCTCCAATTAACTCTTGATTATTTCGCAAATCTTTTAACGTTCGATCGAGTGTCTCCAATCCTCATTTGTACACTGATCCCAAATGATTATTTTGCAACTCTGCAGTACTTTCGCCGTTGCTGATCTTTTGTCGTATTTCCGTTCTCGTTCAAATTCTAAAAAATTATAAATAAGTATAGAATGTTTGCAACTAACTTCCGAGCAAAATATCAATAAATTCATTGTTGTTTTGGAAATGCCACGTTTATCCATTACAGAGGTTGTAGATCATTGCATTGCCTTCTCTTTTTTTTATTCGTGTCACCTAGGTAACCCACGAATCAACAAATACATTTTTTTCTATTTCCAAAAATCATAGATATTTTTTTTTGTTTTTTGCCCATTTCAACCCTTTAAAATCAACATTTTTCAAAATTCTTTCTTAGAGCTTACCTACACCGTGATTCAAACATTTTTTGAAAATTTAAAGTTTCTAGCTATCATAGTTTAGGCTGTGAGTTGATTATGAATCAATAAGTCAGTCGGGACTTCTTTTTTTATATATAAAATTCAAATACCACACGCCTACTCACCGATCACTATATCTCAAAAATGACAAAATGTATGAAATTTAAATATCACATAGTGGTTCCACTAATACTCTGGATGTGCAATATAAATGGATTTTCGAAAATTGCATTTTTAAGGATTAAGAATCAGGATTGGGCTGGGTGTATACATTTTTTCACTTTTCGGTTGCCTAGAGAATATTTTAATTTGTTTAATATGTATGATGATTTTAATAATCACCGTTTGATGTATAGATACATCAGGTATATGTAA
This sequence comes from Periphyllus acericola, assembly GCA_949715065.1. Taxonomy (NCBI): domain Eukaryota; kingdom Metazoa; phylum Arthropoda; class Insecta; order Hemiptera; family Aphididae; genus Periphyllus; species Periphyllus acericola. The sequence continues at coordinate 20,169,403 of OX454270.1, read as the reverse complement.
ATAAATACAAAAACTAATATCATTAAAAAATACAATAATTGTGTGCATTTTTAAACCTACAATTTTTTTACATCGAAATGGTAATTGCTCTAATCTTCAATATTAAAATATCTTCTAGGCAATACCGGGTATTATATTCAATGGTTTATCGTAAATTCTATTTCATCGAATTTCGACAGTTATTTACAAATGTATTTACTATTATAGAGTAAGCGTGCATCGTATTCTATACGCAGTTACCTAGATTTTATGTACCAATCAACACGTCCTAATAGCTACACTGCAATCGTAAACGTCCCATTACCATGAGTGGTTTTTGTATCGTTATCGTTTTATTGATAAAATAATGTTTACGACCAGTAAGCAATAATCGACATAAATCTAGACCGGGTCAGTCTCCACGAACTACAATCGAACCATGTTAAAAACCGGAATATAATATGTAGTGTAGTAACTAGTGTCTGGTATACTCGTAGTCTGCGTTTTTTTATGTAATTTAAACATCTAATCATCTTTTGATGCCAAAAATCTATTTTCTAAGCCTCGACGAGCGTTCGTATCACTACGAGTATACATAAGTACAGATAATACAGATAATACATTCGTATACGGTAAACATAAACAATTTTAATTGCCTACATTTATAATATATAAATATGCACGCATAAAGATATTATTTTCATAGCATGTAGTTCAACAAGATTGACATGCATGCATGCATATATTTTCTACGAGAAATAACTAATAGTACCATTCGAACTTTGTTAAACATTGTATGCGATACACTATATAAGCGGATGTAAAGTGCAATGGGGAACTATGAGTTCACAACGACTTCAAATAACAATGGAAACGACTATCGTTATGTAACATTATTTATCGTGTAAACTTTACAAATGTTCAATGAACATTTTTCTTTTTTATTACATGAAAAATCGTATTAAAATATATTTATTTCTGACGTAGAAAAATTATGTAACTTTGAATACTGCGTATAATACCATTACAATTTTACAACTAATTTTTAAACATTTGTTGTTACTCATATAGTCAAAAGACTAAAACGGTAATAGATTAATTACAATTTACATTTATAGGGGTGTAATCAATTATCAGAACATGATACATTTTAATAAATATCACGAGTCTTATGTTTACCTGGTCTTATTTAAAATTATACTTTACATGATATATTTTTTAGAATGATAAGACCTATAGCTTTCCCGGACATTCGATAAGATAACAAAACAATAAAATACAATATACAAATGAAATGAAGTCTTAAATAATTTAATAAAGTAGTAAAAGAAGAAAAGAGGTAAAACTTAACTTGATAAATTCGTTTTAATTAGAAAATTTAAATAAACCATGAATTCATTAAATCCCTGATTAAATCGATTGATCGCGTGCAAAGAAAGCAAATCAAACTGAAAGTATTTAAATCCATTAGAGTTCATTTATGATAGTCTAATATATTCGTAAGGTATAGTTTTTTGTTAAATATAACAAGTTAAAATTTAATTTACTAACAGTTCTAAAAAAATGTTGCAACATTCTGGAAAAAAAAATGTTGTGACGTTCTGGAAAAAAAATGATTGAATACAAATACAGTAATCTTGTGAGATATATTATGTATTCAATTTTCAAGTAAGAAGTATGTATTGAATTGAAAGCTGTATCAAAACGTCACAGATTTACGTGATTTTTATACGTTTGTTGACATTTAAAATTCAAATGCTTATAAAAAAAAAATTGTTATTACGATTTTCGAGATTTTTTTATACGAATTAAAACGGACATTCAACTGAGTTAATGGTAAAAAAGTTTACAAATATCTATGACTAAAGAATCCGTTTAACTCTGAACTTGTTACTAGCGTATATTATGACACCAGAGTAAGCACCAAACACAAGACGACCGGCTCACAATGAAAGTAACAAAAACCACCGATAAAAGCGGAATCCCATATGGCTTGACCTCAACACTAAGTCGAATACAGGCATGTACGCAAAAACCCATTTCTATTTATCTTAAAATTTGAATTTCAACAAAACTAAAATAATACGGACAACTATATACGCTATAAAAATAAAATAATGACAATGAAACGCACTGTATATACACTATATAGGCGCGTTGTAACTGACACTATATGAGAACTCTCGAAATCGCAATGCGAATAAATACGAAATTCTTCTCAAGCCGGATTAAATATGTACACGTGAGTAAAAAATATATGATGACTGATATCGGTCGACTTATCATACAGCACAAATGGAATAATATCATGAAATGATTATTCGTGTGGACCCTATACCATACCATGCACGTGACAATCATGCGTGGGCTAGCTATAGTTGTACACATTATTATACGTTTTTCACGCGGAGATTAATATACAACGTCGAAAATCGCGGATGAGTCGAGACTCGAGATGCCGAACAAATGAATTCTATTCGAACGGACTACAGTCGTCTCCGCCACCGCCGGAATCCGCGATCGTGCGCAGGTATATAAATCTTCGGTCCGCCCGCGGCCGGTCCGACGTGCCTCCTCGGTCTCGCCGTGCATGCGCCCGGATATCCATCACTATGCGGGCGCGCGCCCTCTGCCCACCACCGCCCTCCCCCGTTCCGTGCTCCAGACGTAGGACGGGTCGGGGGTGGACGGAAAAACCTTAGTAGATTTCCCACAAGACGTAGAAGGAATCTCGAACGTACACGTGTGTGCGTGATTCGGAAGGTGGTGGTAGTGCGGCGCTGTGCGAGGGGGAGGCGCGTAGAGACGAAGACGGTTCAGGAGTAGGTGGTCGAACTCCTTTGATAACTAATTAAGAAGGTTTGGCTTCTGCAGCCGAGACAAAAGGAGTAATTAGTTACCACGACGGCAAGTTCCTTTGGGCGCGCAAGCTGGCTAAACAATATCTTTTCCGATGCCCCGAGGGCACGACCAACAGTCCAAATTAATAGCGCACATCGTAATTGCTTTTAATACAAACTGCCCGGTCGCCCGGCGGATCGACAAGACGCGCCGCGGCCGAACGCGGTGGCGGCGGCGGCGGCGGCCCAAAGCAATCAAACTTTATGTGTACAAGACGTGAGTGCGCTGGACTTTTTGGATTTACGACCTCGTACATGAACACCAACACTTCGCAGTGGATAAATATATATGTACACACACACACACATACACACAGTATACTGTATTATACGTGTACACGTAATTGGCAGCGGCGAGTGCATTACAATAGTGTACGAACGAGGGAAAAAATAAATCCTTTTTTACGCTCCAAACTATGTACACCCCCGATGCTCGCCCTGGAGACAAAAAAAACACACGCACGCTATTTATTCCATTTTTTTTCTAACCTCCGTAGTGGTTCGTGTTCAACCGATGCGGTGTGGTTGTACAACGCCGACTTGTTCTTTATAATTTCCTTCATACCCTCCTCTTCCAATCACTATCTCACCCATCCAGATTCAAGCGACTGCGACGTAAACAGGTGCAGTCGTTTACACCGAGGAAACATTGTTTTCGTGTGGTTCATGATACGTTCTCTCAGTTCGATTTTCGTTTTAATCTGAAAACAATATTAAACAGTCAAACACACACACACCGATGTGGAAACAAACACGATTGATTTATTTATTTATTTAATACAATATGTACGGACATGCGCCGTTGAGTACATGCATAAGTGTACATAAAGTAACAATTAAAAAGAAAGATTTTAGATTATTAATTATAGACAGCGAAGACTAACGTAAAGCTAGATAGATAAGGAGAGACAAATATAGATACAGATATGAGATAAGGTATAAGTTAGGTTAGCATAACGGTTATTATTATTCAAAAACAGAAGTAAGCAATGAGGGATCCGCAGATTACATTTATATTTATTTACACCCCTATATATGGTAGCTCAACTACTAATTATCGTTGTTTAAGGACACACGACTATTTCGTTTTATATTTACCTAGGTACTGCATTTTAATGCAATTGAGTGTATGCAACAAATGAACCGCACACAATGAATAATGTACCTTGTTTCTAGTGTTAGTCACACATATTTATATTTAAAAATATACATTAATTATAATTTAAATTTAAAATAACGACTGCACTCAAACACAATATAGTTGCATGTTACGCATTAACTCATTACTAATGATTCGTAGATTTTATCCGAATCGTACACCAAATGTACAAGTCTATTTTTTTTATTTAGAGAGTTTTGATTTATTCTGACAAGAAGAAATATTAATGTTTTTTTCTCTAAAAATAAACGAAATAAATTACATTTATGTTGAAATTATACGAATTTTAATTGGTAAATATTTTAATATTTTAACATAATTTATGCAAAAAAAATTAACAAAAATATACTCAAAGTGACATTAATTTGAAATAAATTTATTTCACCTTTTTTTACTAAAATTCGTTACATTATTTACGAAAAAAATTTTACTCTCTAAAAACATTGAATTTCAGAAAAATGTTTTAAAGATTACGAATTAAAAATGTAAATAGAAATTGTTGATGTAACAAATGTATTAGGTACATTTGAAATTGGTTGAGCTTGGAAAAATGGAATAATCTTGATTCTACATGTGCTGTAAAATATATTTTAACTAAAATCATTCAATAAATATTTGACAACTTCATTTTTCATTACGATTAAGTTATATAATTCATACCAGTGTAAAAAAAGCCCACCGTACTAAGGTACTCAAACGTATAAAAAAATTAAAATTAAATTACGGAACCTATTTATAAAAGGAAATTATTAATCTTTTTAAAATATAATAATACTTTAAGATTTAATATGGAATATTTAAAAGGTCTTTGTTTTTTATGTGTTAAAAAGCGTATAATAGCATGTAGGTAGCACTTCGGTCACTCCCCAATTTTTGCCCACTCGGAACGCCTTTATTAATTTTTGTTTCAATTACAGGCCGTGGAGTCATCCGGTCGGGATTCAATTACCCTATGGAAATTTGTTACATATATATTATAAATGTGTATATATATATATTAACAAGTGTTTCACGTGTTCTGTCCGCATAACTTTCAGGGCCGACAACGAAAAAAGCTACTTATTTGTGTTTTTAACGAGCAAATATCATGTTCGAAAACAGTAGACACGATCGGACGTGATTCGGTCAAAACATAACAGTATCGAAACATTTTATCAATGATTCGCAAAACCATTCCGTGAAAATTTATTAAAACGACTGAGAGTGCTTTAAAGAAAAGAAAAAAGTTTGCTTTAAATCAAGTAAATATATAGGAGTGCTGCCAAAGGGACATCTTCTCTTCGTTTCCATGTATATTTTGTACATAGATACGTACATTTTATTATGTTAGACCAATTACTTAGTACGCTTTTTGCTTTTTGAACAAATCGTATTTTTCTAACAAATAATAAACATTCCTTTTTGATAGTAAATTCTTAAGTAGTTTCATAACGGTTTTTAAAATGCTTAACAATTATCAAAATAGTATAATTAATATCTGTGCATAGGAATTAAACATAACTCTTGAAGTCTTGACAATAATATATGACTACATTTCTTTTACGTATAATTGTCCTATATAAAGACCAAAATCTGGTTACTTTAATTTATTGACAAGTTAAAATAATATAATAGTATACAATTTGTATATTAAATATTTTTCATTATTTCCCACATTTTCAAAAATGAACTGATAAATAATAATTAATATGTACTAGAAATATTTTATTAATTCGCATGATATTTATTATTTTCGAAATAGAAAAACAATCCAAGCCAACTCATCTATGCCTATACACAATTATCTATTCCTGGTAGAAATATATAACGAAAAACGTTGCATTTTGTCGTTGAATTAATATTGCTATAAGTTATGTTATGAAAGGTTGTGTATAAATGGTTTTTACTTTTCAAATGCATATTCGTAATTATTTTCTGGAATTAGTAAAAATCGTAAACATTTTAATACGTATTTAGAAATTAATTACTTTTATACTGTCCGTGTAATTTCATAATTTTCGTACTATTGAGGTGCCATATTTTCAATGGAATAACGCTAAAATAGTCGAATTTTTGGAACTCCTGGCCAACGGTCGTTGACGTAGGGGCGGGTTCGCGATAGGTACTTACCTTTAACCCGTAAGAGAATTGGTATATTGAATCGTAGGGTAGTAAAATAAAAATAAATAAAAAAGGGGGTTTACGATGACCGGCGATGAAGATAAGCTCGCGTGGTTAATTTATACGAATTTCGCATGTGAGGTCACGTGATCGAAGCAAAGGACAAGTAAAATATTACGAAACGATATATTTCATGCACGGTCGTTTCGTCGAATTCGCTTTGCATATAAATAGGCCGGAAAATGATCGTCGAATTCAAATTTTTACATTTTTGACGTGCACCCGCTCCCCTTGGCCGTATAAGTAGGACACAAGTGTCTTGTATTACAATACACGGTCATTGTCTGAAAGTTTTTTTTTTTCGAAAACACGAGAAAATGTATCGCCATCAGCGGCGGAACGCTTCCGGTTTTATTCATGTGTACTACAAAACGCGGTGGTATTCAAGACAAACGATATTAGCATTATGTGTTTGTAAGCTTTGACATTTCTTTTCTCGTGTCTCCGGTCTTTTCTTACCCTTACCCCGTGTGTGTGAGCGCGCGCGCTTTTTCTCTTTTTTTTTTTATTGTAGAAAAACGTTTTCCCGCTTTCCCTTTGACAGGGCGCAACATTTGATGGATATCAAATCCTGTACGGAACGAGACTATGACGTCTGCTCGTATATATACGAGTATATGCATTACATATAGCATACGTAACGATTACTAACCCCCTCACTATCATTTTGTTTCCGCCTCGTTTTCCCAGAGCATTACGATTTTGACGTGGTTTCTTTTCCAGTTGTATAATATATTATATAAATATATATAATAATATACACAAACATATACGTACACGCATATACTTAAGGGAACTTCAATGGGTACGCTTTACGGCGCATTCGGAAAATCGTTTTTATAGTGTACTATATAATATACTGTATATTATACTATGTATATACACCTACAAGTTACAACACCTATTGAACGTTGAACAAAAACGGAGTGATCTTATATTAACCTAAATGGAAGTCATTAACAAACCGGCGAAGAGACTGCGGATCCGTGACAGTTTGACGTTAATTTTTTTTCATATTCTTGTTATGTTAAGCCGAACTCGTAATAAGGACTCGGTTTACCGTGTACATAACCTATGTATTGTATAGATAAGTATTCCGGAAAAAACTTTATTCAATAGATAATACCGGATAATCGGTAACTATTGTTGCAAATATTTTTATATTGTTTTATAGCGTCCTTGAGTGTACCAGACGGTCTAAAATTAAAATATCCAATCTTATATAAGTGTATACAATATAAATATATAATAATATATTTTCTGTCTTTACGAAAATTCTAATGATGTGTTTGATTAATATAAGAAGTAAATCAAATAACGAACATGGCCTGCGGTATACATGCTCGTAACACATAAGTCATAATTCATAAGTTAAAAATCTACTAATATTGTAATACAAAAATAATTATTTTTTGCATACAGATTTATGCATACAGTATAAGATATAAATAAAACCATAATTTGTACAAATGTTTCATATATTTCTTTTTTAAATATTTTGCAAAAGATATTACTTTCCTTGATAATGTTTTAATTCTCTAAAGGACTGTCAATGTATTAATAATTTTCAAATCTTGATTTACAGTTTTTCATAAGCACTTGACAATATATTTCATAGTAATATAAATATTTATCACCGTTAAGAATCATTTAACTAACACTATATAAGTAAATAACTAATCATTATTATAGACATTAAGATTGAAAGTCTCAATGATCTACCTTTGATCTGTAGTTCCATCGAAAACACAGAATACGTCTAATTGGTTTTTATTTCCAAATCATTTTTACCAACAGTCAACATTAATTGTTCGCATACTGCAATATCCGCGGTGGTACGGTTGAGTTTTCATATAAATTCATTTACCAACATTTAACTTGTACGTTCGGTACACCGTAAGCACGAGTTCAATTTCCAGCCAACTGCATTGAGCTTTTGAGGTGTTGTTGCGATTGTTGCGGCTAAACAAGCAGTACACACAAGTTACACTCGATTTAAGGCCGACTAAGTATAATTTGTGTACTTATATATACATGTGTATAGCGCGTACACCGCTTGTATAACCGCTCGCGAAGTGTTATGAAATCATCCGAATCGATTGATAAAGTTTAGAGAACCCTATAACACACGTACACGCATTCGTGCATATATACACACGCGTATACACACAATCAAATACACATATACGTGTATATTATCCGTATATGTATATAACGTTATATTATACATGCACAATCGGTATATTATTTCGGATGGAAGGTTCTTCCGCCGTGCGCATTTGATCACACCGAGGCCATAAATTGCCAATGTCGCCTACCCATTAACCTCCTTCTTCTCCTCCCAATCACCATCGCCCTATCTATTTTGGACAAGGTAGTTGGCGGCAAAAACGTCCGATAGCTTTTAGTGCCGCGGTATACGCTACCTATATACTTTTGACAATCGCCCGCGCGTCTTACACGCACATATATACACCGTGCGGGTGGGGGGGGGGTGGATGTTTGAATACAAAACTTGGCCCAAGTGTGCGTTTAAGAGCCCTTTTCTCCATTAAGCCCGCACACATCGACGTCTCCACACCTGCGCGTAAATCACCTCTGAAATCTAGAGATTTAACCTGTTAAAGACGCTCCCACCCCCGCCCCGTACATAACCCCATGAACGTCTTGATTATAAACGCGCGTTTTCACTTTTTGTCGCTTTGTTGGCTGTAATCTCCTTATGAAAATTACCGTGTTAGGTTTATTATAGATATTCATTTCTCACGTCCAAAGTTATGTTGAAATATTTTATTATTTACATATGTAGTAATATTCAGCTTTATCATTTTAAAAACTAAAATGTATCCAACGTTCGAAAATAATCATATAAACAATACATTGATTCACCATTATGATTAATACCTCCTACCTAGGTATATTTTTTTAGTATTTTATTAATGATTCAGATCAAATTAAAACAAAATATTACGTAAATGGTATTTAACACTGTGTTTTGATCTCTTATTCTGTACTCAACTACTCAACGTAATTTAATATACGACACCTATTTAATTTATATAGATCGGAATACCTAGAACAAAGAGCATAAAGTATATTTTAGTTATTAATAAATAATTGTTTATTTATTATTTATTATATATTTCAGTTAAGTCTGTTGAGACTAGCCCTGGATAATACGGAAACCATCTATTTCCATAACGAAATATTTTTTGTGCATTTCTGTCTTCAGTATACTTCTCTATATCATTATTTTTATTCATTTACATATTATAATTTAAAATGAGTGAATAAATATTGAAAAAATGAAATGACTAAGTCATTATATGTCTATATCATGTAAAAGTTGTTATTATTTCTGCTTTCAAAAACAATATGCATCATATTCACTATAAAGTATAGGACATAGGTACTTATAAACTTTAAATTGGCTTTAAGGATTAGTAAACATTTGTTTTCTCACAGTTTATTTAATCATCGCTTTTACAAGACTATAATTCCTTAGCAAATATACAAAATAAACCAATATTACTCTAACCTAACCGTACTCATATATGACCTATAACAGTAAAACATCACAATATCAAGATATATATATATCAAATAACTTGTCCTGACTGATTCCTCATCGCACTACTCTAACCACTAGATGAATAAGTCTGAATTTGGTGTACAGATAGCTATTACAACGTAGGCGTCCGTTAAGAAATTATTTTTCGAAAATAACATTAAAATCCAAGCGGTTTCGGTTTCTTGGCTGGATTTTTTCATATTCTGGTTACTAAGCAAACTTTTTTTTTATTTAATATGTTGATTTTAATGATTACCGATTGAGGTATAAGCAGTGCCGTATTTAGGAGGAGCACTATGTTGTGACTGTTATACTGTTAACCCTTGGTAACAGATTTTAGAAGTGCGGCTGTTTTTTTTTAAAATTTTGAATTTAAAATTTTCACATTAATTGTTTACCACCTAATTATTTCCTACTTAATTTAATATTAAAATTTACATTTCTTAAAGTTATTTGTTAACATATGTATGGTTTATTAATCATTTCAATATAAGTTTTTTAAATTATAATATATTATTATTTTTAAAAAAAAATTTTGGGACGGAAAATTCCTAAATACAGCCGAGAGTATAAGGGGCATACGTATGCAAATTAACATAGTTTAGTTAAATGAAAATAAAAATCATTAGGTTATACGACGATTGCGCGCTTTTTCACTTCAAATTTTTTTTACATCTAAGTAGTAAGTAATTATTACTTATCTCAGTAAAATACGCACCTCCCGGGCGAGGCCGGATAATTCAGGTAGTATAATTATATACAGACATCAATAAATTAACTATCGAATCAAATTATTCAAAAAATTAATGATTTCATTATCATTTCTATAATATTGATATTAATCAAATAGAAATTAAATTGATAAAATATATTAAAACAACCATAAATATTATCAACATTTCTGCTTAAAAAAGATCATTATACATACAAATAAAATTAAAATTATTAATATATAATAAAATCTCTAATCACCGCTAATCAGAGAATTATTTAATTTTTAGTTTGTTGTTGTTTTTTTAATTAAATTAAAATGCTTATAACAATTATTAAATCGTTTTTAAAACACTTGCCTTTTCTGGATGATTATTTATTTATTTTAGAAGATTAGAAGATCTTAAGTTACTATGTATAAGGCAGTAGGCACATCCTAAAAATTATACATCTTTGCCCTTTGAATACAATTTTTATATAAATTTACTAAAACTTAATTACAATGAACGCACCCACACCTTGATTCTTGACAATTAATTATTACCTAAGATAAATACAAATGTATTATAGCATGTAGTATAAATAATGCCATAAAAAATATTGAAAAAGAAACAAACACCACCAAATTATAGTATAAAATAAATGTAATGAATTATGACGCTAGTTGAATTTATTTTATTAAGTTACTAAGAACTTTGACTGTATTAGCTTTTTTTTTTCTGCTGTGTAAATTTTGACCTATTTTGTGTCTTACAAAATTATCACTGAATTACTTTTCGTGTGGGATGACGTTTAACTATGATTTAAGATAAATATATTTAGTATTTAATTTCGCTTAAAATTGAAACTTTAGGAGGCTTAAAAAAAAGTAATTATAGAACACAGTTGCAAGTGTCTATTACAAAAGGTAGGTATTAAATATTAATCCAGTTGAAATTTGCAATATTTTTTTACAGACAAATAACGAATGTTTATAGCATTGAAGTTACACACAGGTACAATGAAACCGTAAAATAATTGGTTCATTATGCTTTTATAACAATAAATACCGCGTGTGAATAATATTTTATCAATCTTTACACGAAGACATTGCAAACGTGTTTTGTACAACTTTCCTGGTGCTGAAATATTTTACACTAATTGAATACGATATGATGTGTGTATAATTTAAAAATATCCAAAGCGTGTACGGTATTCTTGGCCTTATACGTTTACGCGAGACCAAGATAAACTCGCAGTGCATTCAATCTTTCAAATTGTCCAATTTACGGGAAACGAATTACGCATACGGCGGTACGCGAACAAAAAGTTGGCAAACACCGTGGCAATCGTCTTTATAAAGGATAACCACGTGTCCTTATTGAAACAACGCTATGTATACAGGAGCGAATCCCAAGAGGAGGAATAAAAAATACGCGCACACATCCAGAGGATAAGTCGTTATAAAGGAGGGAAAATAATGATATATATATGTTGTACAAGCGTATACGTATATAAACGCACGGCGGCTCGTATTAATAATTTAACAACACTTTGATCGTTGTTCAATACACGAAGCGTATGGGAAGTTTTTTTTTTCAATTTCGTTCCTTGAGTCTATTATCTTTGAAACAATTTTTTGTCGCCTTAATAATTCAAAATATATTATGCTGAGCCCCTCCACCTGCGGGCACGGTAAACGCTGCAGTGTGCAAACATATTTTGTACTTGCAGTACGCGGGTACCGAAGGGCTACGGCAGCCGCGGCGGTGGCGATACGCGCCGTGTGCGGGCACCATTCATCGCATAATAGCTGGGGCTCGATTAAAATTTCACTACGAACTAAATCGGTTTCTTGTTTACATTCCGTCTCGTACACAACACACATAACGCACACGCACGCGCACGTAAACACATACGTAACACACACGCACAACCGCTATATTGACCCTTATTAATTTAAGAAATCGTCAAACGTGTAGAATATAGAGTATAAAGTAAATGAAAAATAAAATCCCTCCGATTTCTGAAAACGCCGAACTTACCAGTTTGTTACCACTGCGCGTATTATGTTCCCTCGGACCGTTTTGTGTAATGAGTCCGTGACCAGATCTCCACCCCTCACCCCCGAATGTTTTCTCAGCTATAGTTCTTAATTCGTGGTTGGTCATGTGTGCGTATGCGTGTGTGTGTGTTATCGAGTACGTGACCGGAATTTCACTTGCTGCTGCTGCTGCTGCGATTCTCTTTTATAATTTGTTTACAGACACCTGCAGCAGTAGCTATATTATAAGAATAGTATAACAATTCGTGTCGTCCGGGGCGAGAACAATAACGACTGTTTATTTGATAGTCACGCGCGTTCGTCTACAATTTCGGAAAGTGTAAAATAAAATCCAATTAAGATTTTTGAAAATAGGTACTTGGTTTTTTAAAGAATTTTTATTCATCCCGTGTGCCGAGCATGATATAATTGTACCGATGGTTTTTATTTCACTTTTACATTTCAACAACGGAAAATCTCCTGTTTATGCAATATTAACACGTTATGTTAAAAAGTTCGGATGTACACGTATATTTATAACGTCAGAAACCTCCCTTTGGTTTGATGAAGTCAAATATACAGCGCATAGATGAATATTTTACTTACAGAATAACGTTACTCATTTGGGACCAACGTATACTTTTCGGCAAACTTTGGTAATAATATACCAAAATAATGTATTATAAACCCTTAAGTTACATACTTTAACTGTTAAATCCTAATTAAAATTAATGCGCAAACTAAAACATCAGATTTCGGAATAAAATATTATGTTCACGAATATACTTCTACAAATAAGAAGAAATAGCCATAAAAGTTATAAAAATTAACCGTTTTCAACTCCATACATTTCGAGTTTACACATTTTTATAAGAAATAATCATCAATTATCCCGGTATTATTATAATCAAATTTCCACTAAAAATTATAGGTTATTGATGTCCTCTGATTGATTAATATACAGCATCGTGAAAATTTATAAATTAGCGGTTTTCAATTCTCTCTACTGCGTTTTCACCATGAATTTCGAATGACCTTAGAACAGGGGTCGGCAATAGGCGGCCCACGGGCCAAGTCCGGCCCGTGGAGCGGAAATAACTGGACCGCCAAAAATATTTTTCAATTTTATCATTCTCCAAAATGACATTTTTAAATATCATTTAAGATTAACTGCTCTGCGCCTTGAAAACACTCAGCACATTAGTTCTTCACCAAGAGTAGCAAATTTTAAAAAACTGGCTCAAGACAAAAAATGTCATTTTTCTCATTAAACTTTTAACAATAAAATTGTGAAATTATTATTATTATATTAAATTTTTTATGGCCCCCGAACATTTTTTTTTCAAATTATCTGGACCGCCATAGAAATTAATTGCCGACCCTTGCCTTAGAGTATACTATGGGAAATAAGTATACATCAACATATTTATTAAATTAATATTAAGCTCGAACATATTAGATTTAATGTGCCTAGCTATGTTGCTGGTACACATAAAAAATTATTTATTTTACCTTTTCAGAAGTCTATAAACTTCTTGATTCCTACCTACACGATTCGACTGCGAGTATATAGAATGTCAACAACCACCCAATAAGCGTAATGGGGAGCAAAGGTGTCGTCTGGCCTCCTATGTCATAAACTGTATTTTTTATCTAAAATAAAAGTCAAATCTGCGATAATTTAAAATGTTGAACGCGGTGAATGGTGATACTGTTGGTATGATAATAATAATATTACCATGTGACAAATGACCTGTCTTGTCATAGTAATAGCATTAGTCTATAATATATTTAAAAAAAACTAATAATTCGACATCATTCTGAAAATAACATCATAACAAACATAATGATTATCGCATGGTCTGGAGCATTAATAATAAATAATTTTTAATTTTTTGGTTTTATTAAAACGAATCCGTGAGACGCGAATTCGAATGAGCTACGTTAATATGTCCGTGGCAGGGAGCACACTTTCAAAACTCGCGCGGTTTACAACGTAAATTTTTGTCGACCCAAGAGGCAACACTGATCCGCCCGCTTATCGTTCCAGCCGGACCGCTGCGCACACGAGATAAACACTGATGAATAATTAATATAATCAGATAAAACCGTATTTTTCCGTTTGGACTTTTCAAACTGTGGACTGTGGTGTTCAAAAAGTGTTTTTTGCCTCAGCTCGATCACCCGTGATCGTATTTGCGAACCCAAAATGCCTTCCATCACAGACATGTTGAATCTGAATCAACTGCCCATGTTCCAAACGTTGAGACAAGTATTCGAGGATAACGACGGCAATGTTGTCCGCAATTTTCTTGCGTACAAAGACCAAATGCTGTACGTATGGAATCCCGATGAATGCTGCTTGTATATGCTACTGCTGTCTACGGCTCACGAGGAACAACCATCCTATCAAGTAAGTGAATGTTTACATTGTTAGCGCCTGCTGCTTTAGTTAACAATATTCTCGCCTAACCATTAGCGTTTACTAAACATATTATCTGTCACTAGTCTCATTGCTTCATGATACTACTTTGATTAACTTTGAAAAATTGCATCTAATGCATTTTTACACCTGTGTATTTAAACTAATGTTTTAATTAGTTTTAATTATTTAAACTAATGTTTGTATAGGTACATCTATAGTTTAGATTTGATATACATCGGCAGCCTATCAGCATTCTAACATATTCTGTTTTACTCAAGGTACATAGGTTAGATTATTATTTCTTATGATTAAAAGCTTATTAATCGTTTCCAATTCCATTGTACATTTATGAAAATAAAACTCTTTCCTACCTCAATAAATGTTATTGATGTGATTTAGGTAATTCGACAAAAAAATCTAGTATATCTCAGTATAATTAATTTCCTTATACCGATTGTCATAGGTATGATTGTTTTCATACCTAGTTTTTTGTACTAATTGATTTTAAAATGAATATTAACTGCATCATTACAAAATTAATTTAATATTTTTGAATAGACATTATATTGTATTATGATAATATATACTATTTTACTGTTAAACAAGCAACCTAATAGTTTTGCCCCATTAATTCTGAATATAAATTATATTTCTTTTGGTAATAGCAATAATTGTTTTTTAATATAGTATTGTTAGGTATTGTCTACTTAAAGAATTTTAAAAAAATAGTGATTTATTTATCTGTAATGATTTCCAACAATTTAAATTGTTGTTGCTTATAAATGGTGCTAAGTAAGTTAGACTGTAAAAATCAATGTTCGCAGACGATACAACAATCCTCACGCAAGATAGTGTGTTGGACTTGTCAATCGGAAAACTTCAGTCCTCATTGGACGAAATTATCTCCTGGTTCAAAAAATGGAAGCTGAAACTAAATCCAACTAAAAGTATGGATAAAATATTCACCTTAAAAACATATAACGATCCAAGAAATATTAATATAAACAACCAGATCATACAATGGAATAGGAAAGATGACTCAGTCAAATACCTTGGTGTTTTTCTCGACGAAAAACTCACATGGAATATTCACATAAATAAAAAACTCACTCAGGGATATGCCAGGATGAAAATTCTCTACCCCTTAGTGAATTACAAATCAACTCTTCAAATGAAATCATCTCTCCTCCTCTACACCACAATAATTAGACCACTGATAACTTACGCCTGTCCTGTATGGGCTGCTGCCTCGAAAACTAAAATAAATAAAATCCAAAAAAAAAAAGACTGTAAAAATAATTTTGATTTTTGGCACTGTTGATATCAATTATTAATTCATGTTATACATTGTTATTTTTAAATACCAAAACAAATATAGAAGTATTAAATATTGTAAATTATTTTACTATAAACAATGAACACTTATACATATGTATATGAAGAATATGTACTATAGTTAATAAATATACTATAGATATAATATTAGTACTTACAACACAAAATTGATAAAATTTATAAATCACAAAATCTATTATTAACACTTGAAATCAGGCTGAAAGTAGACACATTTTTAATACTTGGGTATTTGGATTAATTTAGTAAGTTATTTTCTTATGAAGACTTAATCGAGATAATTGCAGAACTTTTATAATTTATACAAATTAATGTTTCAAGAATTAAATCAAATTTTTATTTAAAAAAATTTTTTTGAAAAAATGTTCCTATTTTAAGCATTATAACTATACCTAATATTCATAAATTGTAATATAATGTATAGAAAAAAAACAGACGAAGCTTTTAGGTCGGGTGAAATATGGGGATGGGTCTTTTAAGCTGGTTTCACACGTAACGTTTCGTTTTCGCGTTTCTGAGACCTTTTTCGTTCAGGTATTAAAGTGGGTCTTCAATCTTTTCGCGAAATCAATTTACTCTATGTGAAGAAAACTTTTTGTGTTTATCAATAATTCCGAAAAATGAAATACCATCAGGCAAGCAGTTTCACAGATCTCTTTATTATATATTTTATTATATATTATATTATTATATAGGATTAATTAGATGTGATTGTTTAAAAAAATATATGACAAACAGATGCAAATTTTAATCCAAACAAGTGTTGTGTAATAACTAATAACAGATGTTATAATAACCAAGCCTGGACCAAAAAATAATTATAATTTACATAAAAAAAGTAAAATTAATATTATATCCTATATGACTAAAAGCTTTTCCTAAATAAATAAATAAATATATGATTCAATAGAAAAAAAAAAATTAATTCACGAGTAAGTACCTACTACCTATATTAAAATTTAAATTATATAAAATAAAAATAATTATTTTTCTATTTTTTTGTGCTTTTACTAAAAATGGTTGTATATCCTAAGATTTCCGTATTTCGTCTAGAAAAGCTCGAGCTACAATAATAGCTCTGAGTCTTACATCTTATAATTTGGGAATTCTTATTGTATGATTTCTAAAGGTACACTAAATTATACCTGAGTTGACATTCTCAAATATTTAACTAACGGAAAAACTTAAACTTATTCAATCGTAACTGTTCTGATTTTATAAAATTGAATGATATTATATTCTCACATTATTTACACATTTTTGGAAAGTCAGTATATTTCTAATGTAATCTGAAACACATCTCTGACTAACTTCAACCATGGTGTATATCTGCGTTTAGTATAACAATAATAATAATAATAATATCCATTAATTTGCGAATTTACAGCGCCCGCCGGTTGTTCCGCCTGTAATCCCGCCACCGCGAATCGTAGAAGGCGGCAGTAATAGTATACGAGTACAGAGACGGCGGCGGTGGCAACGTTCTTCGCAAAAGTACCATTTGGCGTTGATTCCTCCGCCGTTTTTCCTCGGTTTCCGTTTAGCGGCCATAAATCGGTATGAAATATAAGTTCCTATTCGGAATCGCGCAATATAAACACGAGCCGTTAACACAAACGCGAGCGCGGGGACGACTACGCGTCTTCCCCGGTGTGTGCCACCACTCCACAGGGCTAAGGGGTTTTACTTAACAATTATCATAAATATAAACAGGCCCGAACTTCCCTCGGCGGCGACAACTACTACCACTACAACTATTCTCCGGCGACGGCCAAAGACGCGGTTTATCTTTTGAAGCCATTGTTGAGTTTATGTGCGTGTGTATGTGCGTTTGAGTGGAGCGTAGGAAAAATGGAATAATAAATTGCCATTATCGCTCTCGATTGTTCCTTATATTATATTATGTGTAATTATGTATATAAGTCCGCGACCGCGGGTGTTTCTTCTTCGCATCTCTCATCCTTTTCCTTTTCCTGTCGGCCGCCGCCACCACCATCATCACCGTCGTTGTTGTCGTGCGGTTCGGGTAAACCGCTAGCGGTAGTGTCGTAGGGAAACGTCTTCGTCCGGCGGTTGAATTATCGTTTATTACAATCCTCTTCTTATTATTCAACGACGACGGCTCACCCTCTCCTACATTGTCATCATCTCGACCAATGCACAGGCTCTCACGCACGCAAAACGGCTCTATTAATGCTAATATACCGCGTGGTGGCGAAGGGGTGGGTGGGTTCGCACAATAGTATTTTACGTAAATGTCGCTGCCTGCCCAACAACAATTGTTTCTTTAGATCCTCCTCACTTCTCCCCTACTATACCGATTTTGTACTTCTGACTTGAGTATTAATATCGTTCATGTTTTAACAACCACCAAGCTCGGTCGATTTTTAGTTTTGTACAGTAATACACCATTTTAATACTTCTGAGTTATCTTCCGGCAGTTATTTAATGACGATGTTTAATTTTATTTTGCTGTTTTATGTATTATATAGGACTATTTTTCTCTAGGATATTAATTGTTAATTATTACGTGTGATTTGTATTCTTCGGCTGGATGTGATTATGTTTAACATATTATTTTTGGTATTTTAATTAAATAGGAAGGTAACAATTAAAAATAAAATTATAATCCTTATCAAAATTTTGCTGTTTTGTTTATAATTTTTAAATTGAAGATGTAGTCATTCTTAAAGTATCATTGTCATTGTTCGTGTTATTTTTGAATGTATATGTATTTATAAAAAATGGCTGATCCTAATTTATATATTCTTCTTAGGTTTGTCATAAATGTATTTTGCATGTTTATCGTTGCACATTTTAATAATTTAAAAAAATAAAAGAGATATAGTTACATTAATTTAATTTATCACAAGTAGGTATAATATACATATTTTTAGTTAGTCTTAAACGAAGGTGTATTATACTCTAAGCAAAGCAATAAATGTATTGGGTTTCTTCAGGGTTTATTTCATTTCTGGTGATTAAACTTCTGGATAGTAAATCTGCAACAAAAGTTTTATGTGAAACATTTTTGGAATTAAAATTGGACTTATCTGGTTTTTTATTTTCCTCAATAGTTAATTTGTATCTACTTTTAATAAATCAACAAATCAATAACATGATTAAAAACTAATGTACCTTATAAATTTATTTATTTTTCAATATTAAACAATTATTAAGACTTATGATTAAATTTTAGTCACAGTTTAAGACGTAGGCAATATTGCAATTAATTGTATTAAGTTCTAAGTGTACTTACTATATCATCTAAGTCTTACTAATTTGGTGAAAGTACTGTGATAAACTGTTCTCGCCTGATCCTCGGTTCAAACATGGAAAAAGAAAAAAAAAAGTCTTACAAATTTATGTTTATTGCTACTACATATCTCATGAAATAAATTCACTGGTTTCAATTCATAATAAAAAATATCCCAAAACAACATTGCTAAATTTTAAATAATATTATACTGGAAATCTATTTTATGTGCATTCACGGATCATCATAGTTTTCGATCCATTTGGTCTACCGTACTAAAAACCAAAGTCTTTAAATTTACACGCTACATTAGTGTCTCGTATCCACTTTCTCCCTTCCTATATACTTCTTTTTATTGTTATTTTAATCCTGAGTGCTATTTCGAAGACTGATGTTTATTATGCACATTTTTTGAATGTTGTGCTGTCGAACCCCAGAGTCTGTTTAATGAACGTTGAATTTTGGAAAAAAAAAACTGAAAAGTGATGGTTGGGGATTAAATCGACTGCGAGTATTGAACATTTTAAATAAAAATAAAAAGGGCGTGTCTGGGATATAACGTTACAATTTCGTATCAGAAAATAATCGTATTAGCTTAATTAAAAAATAAATAACAAAAAAAATAACATAGGTACACCCGTCATTCTATATGATCGGTAATTATCGTTATTACTTAACGTGGGTACTTACTGTATTTATAAAAATGAATATCGTTTGAAAAACAAAAAAAATAGTTGAAACCATAGGACCACACCCTATGGGTCATTAGAATATTAGGCAATGTGTCATATACTCATATGATGTTTATGTTAAAAATAACAGTGATAAATAAAATATTAATGACATGACTGACAGAAAGAGTGAAATGAAACTGCAATAGGCTCTATAGTAATCGACTGTGGTCACGCTGACTGTCAAAGAATTCATTACCGCCTGATGGATTATGTTAATATAATGATTTTATATTTTACACATTAATGTTATTTTTTATCCTCGATAATATTTACATACAGTCCAAAGTAGTACACATATAGGTATTTAATGAGACACTTACAGATAATTTTAGTTCTCTAGTTTCCACCAAAATTTCGGAAAATATAGTTCTAAAATAGACTAATTGCTTAAGGAATTTATGGTTTTTGAAATCTCTTTCGCGAATATAATATTCATATAATACCCCGTGTAATATACCTCAATATACGACTTGTATTTCGAGATTGGTAGGTCTTACCTTGTCTATTATTTTTTTCATAACAATACTTATCTGATAAAATTGTGCTTGCCTACTATCCGAAGGTGAGTAATTTAGGTACAATCATATAATAATAAAATTATGATGTTGAAATTATTGTTTAAAACTAAATAAAATTTAATATTTAAGGATTATCGAATAGGAAATTTACTCTGAAATTAATTTGTTTTTACCTTCTTGTCCAAAAACATGTTAAGTATGGCCTTTTGTTGTTGTTTTAATTTACGGGTTTTATAGTTTTTAATAAAATAATAACTATCTTATTATTATTAATACAATCGACGTTAAAATATATTTTGCTGAATAATATATAGTAGGTACCAAAATTCATAATTATTATTATGTAATGATTTTATATCCTATAAAATAAGCTAGATGTGTATACTTTTTAATGCATACAATTTGTATTAATTACATTTTTTGTCCTCAATAATCATACGTTAAACATGGGGTTAAATAGCTATTTGAATGTCAGTGCAATTAATTATATTATGGAAGTAATGGAATTTATGAGCCGTATAATTTGTTAGAAATGAATCAATAATACAAATATTTGTGTATGTGGGTATAGTGTATACTGTATACGTATATAATTTATCAACTTTTAAAGGTTAATGTTTTTGATGGTGTTCTTGAAGGTTAATATATTTTATATAAAGTATATAACAATAATATCGGAAGAACCTTTAATATGTACACTTACCATATTGTTTATGTGTATGATTACTATATAATATATTTTAGACTTACCTATATATACAAGTCCAGGTTAATTCATTATCTAGTGTCAGAGAAAAAGGCACTCATAACGGATGTGATGCGATTACCCGTTATGTCGGCATTGTCCCGAGAGAAAATCCAGACGGATCGGGCACGCGTTTTTATTGGATGAACTTTCTTCTCCTTTTCTTTCTTTTTTTTGTTTCCGGTCCTTCTATTTCTTTTTTCTCTGTTCTTATTACTACTATCGTCATCAAGGACCAAACTTTTACTTATTTATTGTCGCGTTTCTCACTTTATGAAAAATATATCTAAAGATAAAAAAAAAATACCTCTATCTGGGCCTTGCAATCTAAAGGGGAAATGTTTTATTCGACTCGATTTTTCTTGCTTTAAAACAACACGGAATTAAGTTAAATCCGCGGCCATTAGACCTTTTGCGCCCTCTGTATTGAGTAGTTGGCCGCCCAAATCCGTGACACAGTAATCAACGGGTTTTACTTGGCAATATAATAAATAATGAAAACCATTCGACGTGAAAAAATGATAAGACATTATAGTGAAGATATTTGGATTGGTCGAATAGGGTGCGGTAAAAATAAAAACGGAGCATGAGTCAGCTCGGTCTAGAAATATGACTAAATGAAAATACATGGCATTTTTATTTCGTCCATTATGTCGCAATTAGGATTTTATTTTACCCCTTTGGCTCTCGTTTCCTCCTCTTTCGGAGATTAAAATGAAAGTTGCCTTTCGGTAATTAGATATGCAGGTCCGAGTGGGTTTTTGTAATCTGCGGTATTCTTAAGCTCGGACATGTAAAGGATTAGCTGACAGCGGGCGAGCAAAAAACTAGTTTAAAGGACATTTTAGGATTAAACACAGTTTAAAAAGACATTTGAAAAAAACATTCTCGACACTGGATTTCGTAACAGCTTTTAAGTTGCTACTCTGAATTTTTGAAATAAGCTTCAACTCATATCCTACTTTAATATTAAAGTCTTAGAGAACTTTTTCCAGTGTTCTTTATCTTTATTTTTTATTTTACAATTGCAAATACCTTCCCATTATACCATTATATGTTTTATAGCCAGAAATATCTAACTTATTTATGTCAGTTATACGCAGTGGCGTATTTAGGGGTCCGCAAGGGTGAGAAATTTCTCCGTGCGTCAAATTTTACGGGGCATCACATTTTTATTTGAGTATAGTGATTGAAAAAATGTTACATACGTATGCGATGTACGAGTCTGACATTTCACTGCGTTTGTACGGCATTTTGTAGTCTTGTACGTCCATGTAGTACTATTTTAAAGCATACCTATATGTATTTATCTTTTCCGGTTTCTAATACCTCAGCTGACCGATCATTTAGTCTTGAAAAGAGTGAAATCCTACTTAATATACTAAATATCCTACTTCAATTAACGACAGTCGCTTTAAACAATTAGACCATTTTGATTATAGTATGTGAGATAACCAAATCAACTAGTTATAATGTTGTCATTGAAGATTTTGCTACCCAAAAATTTCATCTTAAAATCTACATTTATATGTATGTCTTTTTTGTATGATTCTATACTTTAATGTAAACGTTATATATTGTATTAGTTCTATTTATAATTGTATGTATTTATGTAATGTTTTATCTCAATGTTTAAACTTTAGGGGCAATATATATGTAGATACCCTGAGCATAAAAATCTCTAAATACTTCACTGTTTATATAATGTTGTAGTATTTAAGATTGAAAAATTTTATTTTATATTTTCAATATTGGGTATTTTATTTTTTAATAATATTATACGAGTATATACACTCATATATGATATTATAAATTTAAAATGAAATTTAAGGGCTTTAACTCAAAACAAGGTAAATATCTAATAATTATTTAATTAGTATTGAATATAAGTTGTAACTGATAGGTACTTCAAGATTGTAAATTTATGTGCACACCTATTTTTAACAATGTTAACCACATATTGATCATTATATAAATTGAGCTCTCATTTAAAAACTCAATAATTATCATTGGTTCGAAATATTAATTATACGTATGTACCTACTTACTATAACACTGAGATAATTGTAATTTTTTAATGTATACTCCGTTTCAAAGGGGAACATACTAATTTCGCGCATATCGAATGACGGCTGTCCACGGTCCCAAGCCCAATTTCTTCCACTCTCGCCGAAACGAGGCATCGATCGTGCACGACGGTCGGCGATCGAAACTTTCCGATGAGTATATTACACAGATTGCAAACAATTATTACAATTACAATTATTTGTGATATCTGACCGGCACGAAAAAATGCTATAATAAGGATAGTTGCAAGCTTCTCATAAAATAAAATACATTCTGACCATTAGAGGTGTCATTCTTTAATTTAAAACTACTATATAATTTTCATCTAATGCTTTATCTAATAATACTTAGTTTGAGGTTTTTTTTTAAATATTGAAATATATTTACAACGTGTGCACTAGAAAACTAGAAAAAATTGTAAAAATAGTTCCTTTAAAATATTAATTACAATATTATTAAATGTTATTCATTAGAAACATTAATTCTTATTTAGTACTAAATTAAATACATAACGTGTTTTAAACGCAATGACTGCACATTGCATATAATATCGGTTATGTATTTAATTTCTAAGGAAGTGTATCAAAAAAAAACTTAAATGAATATGGATATGAATATGTAGCTTAAAAAACCAATCAGTATTAACTGAAAAATGTATAAATAATGTTTAGATGTGAGTACAACAATTTGTATTTTTCTTTGTATATAGCATAAGATTTATGCAGATTATACGAATTGTACATAAGTATGACTTGATATCGGAATAATTAAACGTTTAATTAAAAGTCCGTCGTCTACGGCCGATAGAAAATACCGCTAAAAGCCTCGTATATACGCGCATACAGGCGGCTTTAAT
This sequence comes from Periphyllus acericola, assembly GCA_949715065.1. Taxonomy (NCBI): domain Eukaryota; kingdom Metazoa; phylum Arthropoda; class Insecta; order Hemiptera; family Aphididae; genus Periphyllus; species Periphyllus acericola. The sequence goes on along the minus strand of OX454270.1, from coordinate 20,144,946 downwards.
TACAAGCCCCTGGGGTCATGAGCCGGTTAGGTGAAGAAGTGAGGTGGTGAACAAATTTATGTGCAGATTTCAGACCTCTGGGAAACGAGACTTTGTTTGCGGTGACAATTTGAACGATTTATGTGCTCTATGCACGCGGCGGAGGTTTAAACCGTCTGCTTTACCTCCCTAGTATCCAATGCTTTTTAACGGAGACCTCTGGGGTTGCTTGAATGGGTCGTTAATTCGTAATTTTTGATATTCTTACATCAAAGAACAAAAATCGTATTATTTTTCTAGAATGATAATTTTTAAATTAAATAAAATGTGTGTTATTATTTTTTTTTTTACTGAAAAAACTGACTGAAATCTTGTTTATTATTTGCATGCAATTTTACCATTTATCCCAGATCAAATAGATTTATATTTTGATGTCGAATATAAAATAAATATTGTGTAAATATTGGTCTGGTATGAAAAGAGTGACCTATGTATTTGCCACGTACTTAAAATGAACTACTTCATTATCATTAATATTTTCAAATTTAAACACACATGATCAAATTACAGATTTTTATTATATTATTATTGACTGTATTATTACTTATATTATTTTATGTTGAAATATATCTAAAATAATTCTGAGCCATTAAAATCTATTAATTTTTTATAATTTTTATCTTCTCAGTTATAATTGTTATTAAAACATTTTAGTAATATAAAATAAACTAATACATGTTTCTATAATAATTATACTAGGTTGAATTTATAGATTTAATAAATACTTTTCTTATATAAGCTTATGTACAATCCTGTGAGTTGTAAAATATGTCTAAGAGAACTGGCATGATAATGAAAAACAACCGACATGAGATGTATACCCATATGAACCAAGAAAATAGATGAATAGCATCGGGGACTCTCATCACGTTCGTGTAATTTGAGGGACAATGATTGAAAAGCGGTGGGTTTAATACTGAAAAATGACTGGTGATCAACGGCAGGCGATTTCTCAAAAAAAGTATTACGTCTACCAACCCAAACTTATGACCAAAAAGTTTTAAGGGTGGCTTGCTAAATCATGGGCAACAATGTATAGTGCTCGGTGTATCTAATATTTTATTTATTTATTTAACAATCGAAATATTTTATAAAACGTTATTTAAAAAATTCCAATCAGATAACTGAAGCTAAGAATCTAACGTTTCTTGATAGTTTAGGCATAGTTTTATTATACACCAATTAATTTGTTATTCAAAATTTGAACACGATAGTTATCAGATTTTAAAAACTTTTCTAATTAGAATTAAATTGACTCACAAATTGTCAAGATATTCATAAATTATAGTGTAACTATTAATAAGATTTCTGAACAAAACAATCTATGGCTGTTAAGTTATTAATCCATGGAAGTACCGACTGCATAAAATGTTTTGAGCTTTTTGCTATTTTCATCTAAAACGTAATCCCGAGAAAAAAATTTAATTTACTGTAAAACCAATAACTCAACTATTCATCTAGAACTTAAAACCTTGCCACTTTAAATAACTGATGAATCATTAATCTGTATAAGTGTATGTGATGCAGTATCTAAATATACGTAGTAACTCTAAAAATGTGTAATAAATTGAGTAAGAATATAAACTTTTATAACATTTCTTAATATTTTATTTTACTTGCATGGGTATTATAATTAACTCAAACGAATAAAAATAACATATATTATTTATCATACTATAACAAATATTTCTTGGTATTTGATATTTGATTTTTAACTACTCTGTATGATTTTTTTAAATAAAGGAAAATAATTAAAAAGTTTTTATTTTCTAAAACTCGTTTTCAGTTCCCAGTTGAACGTGAAAAGAAATGTGTATAATGTTATAAAAGGGTTAAAATGATATTAAAAAAACAGAAGCAAACACCCTGGGGTAACTTTTCCACGCAAATACACAAAAATATTCATTCCCATTTCTTAGTTTTTTTTTCATTAAACGCTCCCGGCTTATTTGGCTAAAATTACCAATGTGAATATCTCCTAATGTTTGAACTTATAAAAAAATTCTCCGAAGGCAATGTAAATAATACGCTGTGTGTAACAATACAAAACTCGTTTTCACTCACAACCTTTTTATTCGGTTATTTTATTGCCATAAATTCACATTAGAAAAAACAACAATAATTATTCCAAACTATATTAACATAATGAATTTGCCTAGTTTGTGTACCTATTGTTTTGTATCCCTCATGGTTGTGCAATACCCAAATATTTTTTAATTCTTAACTTTTTTATAACTACAAAGTAAATGGATATCATCAAATATTTATTTAAAAGTAAAAGTAATACAATTAATTAACAGTACCTATTCTAATACTTGAGTTAAACTAAATTAAGAACTCTATTTTTTTTTTTAACCATTTTTGTTGTTGAATTAGTTTAAACAATGGATTGTAGGAATTGTATTATTGAAATACAATATTAACTTCACTAAATAAACGTGATATGAATATATAACACAAAAGGTCAAATATTACGTTTGTTATTTTATGGTCGCGATGAAAAAAAAGTACAGTAGTTTTAAATACCAACCCTATCACTTAAATGAACCTTTTTCTATCAACCCTTCACATAAAATGAAATACGGCCGTATCATTTCTTCGTTATATTACTCAATGAACCGGTGTGTATTATATCGTCGATGATAATAAAAAGCCGACGGATTACGAGTGTTGTACCATTTTTTTATTCATCCCATTATTTATCACCCCCTCTCTTGACAGTCTATATTTTTTCCCGAGTAATATTTAATTTTTTTTTGCTCGTATTGATATGCAAAAATTCGTATATACGTACTTCGAGTTAAAATATTACAGGAACGGAAACCCGTTGTCACCGCTTTATTGATCGAATTTCTGGTAAATTAAACAATAATTTTATGTTTACTGTATACTATCTGTAATCTTCTATAAAGATAATTAAAAAAATACTCTTATTATATTGGTAAAATTATCCATCAAAGTGACTACATCTGTACTTTTATAAAGAATTCGTTCCGCCATGCGTCAATTGTATTATGCGTACGTATATTGCGTGTGAATAAGATCGAAATTGCTGAAGTTTAAGCTGAAATTAGGGGGATACCAGATAAGAAAAAACTTTCAACCTTCTTGTGTGCTTTTTGTGTACAAAAGAATCTGATTGTCACGACATCGTTTTACAACGATTTATTGAGTTTTGTGTGATTTTATGTACTTTTTTTTATAAAAAAGAAAAAAGTAATAAAAACCACAATGCAACCGAGTCACGCATAGACCTATTGAAATAGTCTAGAATCAATCATCCCTAGGTAGTTTCTTTCAAGTCTCGATAGTTGTACAATAGCCCCACTCATATTTTGTATTATATTAGTATTATATAACTTCTTATATCAAAACTACGATATAATAAAATATTTTTCGTGTAATTTAACGGTTTTTACTGTACAAAATAAAAAAAATAAACACATTTTAGTTGCTTTTATAGAACATTACAAAACTGAAAAAAAACAAATCAATCAGAAACATCTCTTAAATATTTTAAATAGAAAATATTAATGTTTCTTAATATTTTCAGTATAACTATGTATTAAAAAATACTTTAACTATTGAAAACCACATACTGTTAAGAGCAAAGTGGCCCACTGAGCAACCGAAGCAATGTCTAGAAAAAAGTACAACTTGCATAGTCTAACAGATTACTTTTCAGCTGAAATTAAATAATTAAATCGAGGCTATCATTGTGTATCAGGTAAAACAAATTGTACTCGTATTTAAGATTTTCTAATTTAGCTTAAATTTATACACAAAATAGTAAAGAATTTTTTAAATATATTTAAAAGTATGTGTAAGTCAGTATAATAGTAAATGTCTTTGAAGTTGGCATATTGTCCAAATATGTAGCTCTAAAGTGGTAACAAACAAATAACTGTCTAAATAATTTTGTTATTTCATCCAAATAACTTGTTTTCTTAATAACTCTAAAGTTGTATCAATATTTTGCCATGAGTTTATTAAATTTTGTTGTGTAATTTTAGGAATTTTCTACTAACTAGCTTTTACTAAATTCAAAAAACAAACATGCCGGTACTCGTCATGATACCTATTTGCTAAAGACAACGTCCAAATTTCGTCCCAAACATTAAAGTTGCGGTATAAGATGTATAGAGTATAATACCGTTTTCAGTACGGTTTATGGTAACATATAAATTAGTTAGTGTTGTATTGTACTTTTTTTTTCAATTTTTGTTCTGTAAAATGTATTGAATGTAGATTAAGGTAAACCCTTATCTAACATACTAATAAGAGTAAGTTTTTCAACATATTTTGGACAAAGGCCAAAATAGTTTAGCTCAAGTATAAAATTAAACAACAATTTTTTGAAATAGTTGCTATTAAGCATTTATCCCCGCATAAAGTATTTGAAAATATCCTTTTAAACAGGGTTATCAAACAAAAAATATAATCTGTGTATCTTTTTAATGTATCTTAAGTCTTAAATTGTATGCTATCTGTATTAGTTAATGTGATGCATCATAGTTTAAATTTAAATTGATTATAATTGAAATTATATTCATTTGTAGCTCTCTGAATCAAAATTCACTGAAACAAGTATTTTGTGTTGTAATTTATCATTATTGTATCTTACCTGCATTTTACAAGTGCTTAGTACCTAGTTCCAAAAGCGTTTACCGTGTACACATGAAGTATCGGATTTTTTTGTTTCGACTTATGCCGTGATAAAAATGTTAGGCCTAAACTTAATGTTCCGAGGCGTTTTGTAACGACTTCAAAGGAAGACAGATGGCCATAATAACAGTAAGGGCTTATGGTTCGGACTTTGCACAAAGGTCCTTTGTGCAAGTGGCATCCTTTCAGCTCGGCCATTAAGCTTTTCCGCGGGGCACACATACTAGTAATATATTGCTGGTAATTATAATAATAATAATAACAACAGCAATATTATCATCGTCATGCGTGTAATCTAGCCAAATCTTGTGTTCGTTCTCTCCCAGAGAGTTTTAAATAATGGCCGTCCACCTCTACAATTAAATTACATCCATAGGGGTAAGCAGGCAGGGTGTCTGTCGTCCGTCGTAATTCGCGTGTCCTGTGATATACGAGTGTACCTGTTGGATTTTCGGACGTTTAATCACAAAGGCTTTTGTGCACGGGTTTTCGAAAAACTTTTATCCCACTCCACCCCCAGGTTCGTTTCATAATGTTTACTAATTATTAATTTTAACTTGCTCGAGGAATTTAAAATAATAAAATAACAATAATAAAAGTTATGACCAAAACAAAGCGATTTTATATCTTATTGTGATGTCATGCATCTATTATACCCGTTTTATTTATTTTGACAAGACAACACGATTATTCAATTAATCATAAACTTTGTGTATGTGAGTATAACATATCATAGATAAAACAAAAATATTCATAAAAATGAAAGTGTGATGATACAATATAATCTCACATTTCAATTACATGGTCATTATGTTATTTTATTAAATTCTCATTAGTGGCAACAATTATAATAGGAATTTGAATGAGAACATTTAACCCCTAAAACCTCTATTATTCCGAGTTTGTAAATGGACCGAAATACAACTTCGTGAAACTCTCAGTTAGACTACGCGTAAGCAAAATTGTGTACTCTATTTATTACTCGATTTAACATATAAACGTAAACATGTACTACGTAACATATTAACTGTACCTATTTATTTGATTTAAATCAAAGCAGAAGACTAAAAATACTCTTTAAAGTGTAAAAAGTAAATTATAGCACTTAGTTTCTATTATTTTAGTTGTGTCTAGACAATTTTATCAATAATTTTATCAATTGGAGGTTTTATAAGATTTCATGTTCGATTCAATTTTTTACCATTTTAATTAAATTTAAAAATGTAATTGTAGTAATGTAGACGTAGTAGTTATATCCCGTTTATTTTTATTATGATAGTTTTACGTATTTATTTCATTCCAAGACTTACCGAAGATTTGTATTTTGATTGATCAAAAGTATACAATCGTTGTAAATAATAAATGTGTGTTCAATTGGAGACTTAAGTTACCTTTGGTGTTAAATTGTTGTGTAAAAATCATCTTTGAAAGCCATTAAGAACTGTACAAAGATGTTAAGAAAATCCTCCCGGTGCCTTGAAAAGAACATTTGGAAAGTAGCAGTTCTCGAAACGGCTGGTTAATTTATATATCTAATAGTTTCCATTCTCTCGGTTTGTTGTTACGTACGTGTACGTCTAATGGATAACAGAAAGCTTTTATGCGGCACTATTTATGTTCGGTTATGTGCACCGATTGATTTATATGCGCCTGAGAAGTCGCGCACACGGGGTCTTCTCCGTGTAAAACTTCCACCGGTATTTTTTCCCTTGCGCGCCGTTCCCATCATTATTGTTATTATTTATTCACCGCAGTTTTTCGAAATGAGAAACAAACACATATATACACACAAGCGACCCGAGCCATTAATATGAAATACTGTTTAATCGAAGATATTGTTCTTAAAACTTTACCGAGGGCGTTTTTCCGCGTTTTTTTATTATTCGTTATTTATTTATTATTTTCCATCCCCCCGGTCTTCGGGCTCTTTAATCGTCTACACTTTGAGCCGTCGAACCCTCCTCGGGACGAAGAAGAAAAAAATAATAATAATAAAAGGAAATAAATAATAAGAACAACCGACCGAATAATATCGTCTGCAAACGACCGAAGGCCATATTTCGTAAAATTAGGTTTTTTTTATTTATTTATATTTGTTGTTATTTTTTCTTGCTCTTGTGAAATGACTTGTTTTTCCTCTGGGAATTTCTCACCATAGAAGTGAGTGAGATCCGTGGTTTCGAAGTAAAATTCTAGTTATAATATGTGAATTTTTATTATTGTATTGATTATTTTGATATTAATACTCAATAACTTGAAGGAAAGATTGCAAATGATATGTAAATGAATAATAAATAGTATACTTTGTGTATGTGGTGTAGTAGTGTGTTTACATATATTCTATAATTATATTTTTAGTGTAAAGAAATTTCCCATGACTTATTAACTAGCATTATATTGTGTGTATCAAATTATGTGATAACAGGTCGCAACAGTTAAATATTATTTAAAAATATACATTATTGAAATCACCGATAATTATTATTTCTAATCAACAATATATATATATATATTTATATAACGAACGTATCTCAAATTGGTATTGAAAGACATTATAAAGATTTTTAAACTGTATGAATTTTATTTCTTATTTATTTAAAAACAAAAAGGCGAAGACATTTTTTTTTCTTTTGTTTTTGGGTGTGATGTTTTTGTTCCTCTTCTGCATGCAGCGTGTTCATACATATAACCAATTCCGTCTTTATTCAGAACATAGAAAGCAATAACCTTTGATGGGAAAAAGGCCGCCGCGTATTGGATGTTTTAATAAAAGTTTAAATTGAAAACGATTCGTAGCCGTGGCCATGAGGGAGATGAAAGTTTTATAATATTATTATAATAAATATCCGCGGAACGTAATCGTTATGCGAAGCGAAAAAGGGCTCTACCCGATTGATTATACATGTATACATATATACATGTCTTCTTCCAACGTTTTTAAACGAATTTCAAGCGTATTCTCTCAAGTTTACTGACATCAAAGTCACCTTATAATATTATATAGGTATACACTGTGGGAAAAGTCGAACAAATTAGAAAATAATATCAACTTAACCGGCGGACACATTAATGAAATTTCCTTAAATTCGATTTTCATTGAATGACATAAATTCAGCATGCAATAATATTATAATTGTCGGTGTAATTTGACATAACTATTTTGTGCTAGTATCACAACAAGTTTGAATTACCTATTAAGATTTCAGTACCACTAATTATTGAGTTGTTGTTTATTCTTTGCATAAGTATAGCCTTATTTATCTGTTTTATTTAATCTTTTCAAAAAACTTGCCAATCCACTTATTACCTTTTTTATTATTTTTTGATGTCTACAATTTGAAAATTTTACTAGGTAGAATAATTAGCTTTTTATTTACGTTGTAATGAAAATCTTAATTGTTGTTCACGTGTACTACAAGATTTTTTTTTTAAATTTCAAAATTACCCTTAACTTTTCGTGAAGAAATAAGTATCTATTTCATACGTTTAATATTAATAATATTCGACTATACGTATATAATTCTGCTATAGTTGCAAAGATTGTCAAGACCTCCTAGCTACAGTAGAGAAGAATCGTATTATATGTGGTAAATCAACTCAAGATTTTATTCAACAAAGTTCTTTCAAGTGAATAATTACTCCTTCTCTAGCCATACATCGCACTTCTTGTTAAGTCATGTTGCACCCCTTCTGTTTGTACTTGAAACGATTATTACTACGTATATAGTATATACTTGTTCATATCGTTTTTATTACATTCAGATTCTTTCAGAATTACTATTCCAATTATTTTTCATGTACGCGTTCATTAAAACTGGTCTTGATCGCGATGTACTTCCGTTTGTTCAGAATCACTGAATAACTTTTGGAGTGTGTTCCGTTTGATTTTTAGAATCATTTATTCGACTTTGATGTCCTTTTTTATACTCCATTTATTTACGCACCACAAAAAGTCAACACGTTTATTCGGATTGTTTTCGATTTGTTTAAAATGGCGTTCTCCTCCACCTCCTATACCGTCTTTGGAAATTTAATTATAATATAATACAAAAAATGCCACTTTTTTCCTTTTCGCTTTGTTGGTTTGTATTAATAGTACGCGATTTTCACTCTTTTCTGACGGTATATACAGTAATTGGCGACCCGAGTCCTCTATAATGACTTTATCAATAATAAAATACGCAAAAGAAAATAGTGAAAATCAAAGCCTGATAACGGTTCGACTAACTTGTAAACGTAAAGAGAAAATCTTTTGATTTAAAATACACCCACATCTTTGAACCGTAAAATCGGCGATTTTTATGTGCTTCTCGCCTTTTTTTACAAAGTGAGTTTTAAAAGTTTTAACGAGACTGCAATTTTCTTTTTACTTTTTACGGGCGATGAAAAGTATGAAAATATTGTCATGTGTAAAAGCTAATCTTGATATTTGATTTTCATAAAACTTATACAATGTGAATATAATTCTTGAAGCGACGACAATCGTTTTGAAAATATTTAAGTAAGAAAATAAAAAGTTATAAAATAAAGTTACCAACGTGCGTTATGTTACTTTATCACTATACGTATATAAAGTATTATAACACAGTATGAATTAAATAATGTGCTTGTATTTGTTTAATCTTATCTTAGTCCATTATATAAATAATAAATTTAATAATTGTATTTAAATCCTATTTTTTAATATTTCAATTCCTAAACGATTTATTTATTATATATATTCAAATATTTTAATTATTTTTTTATTTCTTATATTATAAGTTTTGAATTTAGCGAAGAGTTATACTATATAATAAAAGACAGAAAAATATTAATATAAAATTTCAGTTAGCAAATAATAAGTGACCCTGGTAATTTTAATAGTTTCTTACAGTTTACCAATAATATTCTGTGTTTATGAAAATTAAATGGAAAATCTAATAAAACAAACGTCTCTCGGTATGGTTATTTATAACGGATCAGCGATAGAACGATGAGTTGGGGGCGGGTTCGGTCAATTTGTTATCCTTTTAATTAACGTTAGGGAAAACTCTGGGAAAACGTGAATATGGAAGACCCCCTTTTTGATAATCTATTGCTCTTTCCTTGCACGCATTATAAAATGACACTGGTTAATGAAATTCTTGTTCTTCATTAATACAACATTATGTGTGTATGCAATATACATATACACCGGGATAGTAATGTGTGCGCGTGTTTGTGTGTGTGTGTGCTACTACTTCGGCGACCTTCTTCGGCAGAGCATACAAAAGGGACGACCCTGAAAATTTATGTCTTCCGAGAGACTGGAAACTATGCTATTATCCTTTGGTTACACACACGCGCGTGCGTTGGCGTAAACACATTTCGAACATAACAACATTTTTGCAGTGCCAATCCATCGTTGTAGGAAGAAGATAAAACACTTGAACTGTGTGCACTGATAGTACATTATCATGTTTGATAATAATTTCTAAACGTTTAATATAAATACACAGACTGTATATGCATGTACACACATCCTCATATATTGTTTAAAATACTATTAAATGTGAAAGATATATTTATATTTTATACATATTTAATACATATTATTTATAAAAAGTCGATTTGCTAAAACGATGTGGAATATTATAATATTCTGAAAACTGCATTAACTAGCTATTAGCTTATCATTTTTGCAGTACATTAAAAATTACATGTTTTTATGATCTATATATGTTATTTACCTATGTCATAAAGAAAATAATTATTAATTAATATTATTATGCTTTAAAAATGAAATGGAATCTAAATTGATAACAATGATACAGTAAGAAGATATATGAAGATATACAATTTTCTTTATATACTCGTAAGTTCATATGGTATCCGTAATAACTTATATAATTCATTATTTTAATTAAAATTATGATTCAAAAATATACCAAAAAATAATTAAACTGTTCATCTAACCTTTAACTGTATGTTAAGTTATTTTAAATATTTATCAAGCAAATGTTTTTATTGATTAGTATCTTTGGATATTAATAAAATGTCGATTGTTGTTGTAGTCTATTGAATATTTAAAATCATTAATTATAATTCACAGTTCAGTAAGAAACTAAAACTGATCTTTCCTTCGAGTGTTATGAATTTATACAATATCTTTTTACCGAATGTATTGAAATCAAAATTGAAAAGAAGAATCCCCCTCCCTATAAACACTAGATACCTATATAATACTACTGTCATTCGCTATGTATTATTGTTGCGAATTTCGATTACACGCGGCAATCGGAGTTAGGCAGTTCAGCTACATGCTGGTATGCGAGTCCGTTTACTTAAAGAGATTTCTTAAAGAGTTACAGCAGACATTCAATAATAATATTATCTTGTCTTAATATTATAATATTTATGTTCTTATACCTAAAAAGACAACTACGGAAACTGAATTCTAAAATCGACGGTTGTGACCATAATGCAAAACAAGGATAGGTTTTTCAGATTTCCATTTTTCTTTTCCCGTCCAAAGGTAAATGCCGAGCTTTTTAATCCCTTGCCTTTTCAAAAAAGGATTATGCGATACGTATAACAAAAACCTGGAGGGAAAAAAGTATAAAAGCGCGCCCTCGAATACGCCGTATATGTATGTGTATTTAAAAACGACGCCACATGTCCCTTACTTACTTACTAATCCGACTGGGTCACCGCGGTATTCTTTACCCTTCGGGCTAGGCTTAAGTGCATATAATATATTAATTTATGATATGTTTTGTTAATTTTTTTTAACTGTCCGTTCTTTTTTTCTAGAAACTATATCCAGGTTCTCCACCCCTGTTCGACGTGGACGAAATATTGATTAATGAACCAGGCACTATGTGTGCCCTCATTGGCTCTAAAGGCGTTTCAGTGATGAAGTTCCCGAAACGGATGGGATCCAAATCTCTATACGACAACAGCAACGGCCAAGGAGGAGAAGTGACGTGCAGGTAAAAAAATTGCAAACGTAAATTATTATGCAAATGAAATGTTGCTGCATCGACTGAAAAGAAATAAAAATATTAACGATAAAGCGAAGGAGAAAAATATAATATGTGAATGTATGTGTCTAACGTGGAACCGAGGGAATCAGCATAAATTAGGTTCAAAGCGATATAGCTTTGTGTGACAGAAACACCGGGGTTTTACTCGTGGGTTAGAGGGTGAGCGGTCTTTGATAGGAGGAGATTTCATTAACGGTCAAAAAGTCCGAGAGCGTTCTTTTGACGTTATGGAAAATAGGAAAAGCCCACGCGTATCCGCCAGCCCGTAAAATTAACCCTTTGCCGCCAACGTCGTATCCACGTCACGAGTATATGACAGATCAGATAAAAATTTCTAAATTATACGAACTAAACAATTACGACTCCGATTGTCTAATAACCGAATCATACGCTGATACAAGCATTTCAGTATGTGTGTACTCGTATACGTAGCTGGTTTTTATGACATTCTATAGTATCGTCCGGCCACGCGTTTTCGTTGAATGTTTTCCGTTTCCCGTGTATTATCAGGATCCGTTTATGCGAATCACTTAGTTTGTTGTATTTCAACATGGCTTTGGATTAAATATTAAGATCCCTCTGAAAGTATCCAACTGAAGACTGCAAACAGTCTTGTGTATGTGTATGTGCATTATATAGTATATTATAATATTAACAACTTTTATCATGCCGACAAACCATAGTTTCGTTAGTACAATTATATTTACTTCGTTTGATGTAACTTTAATATTATCTGAAACTAAATTATGTATTCAGCTAAGCAAAACAATAAAATTATGGAATGATAATTTCAAAACAAAACACTGAATCTACTCAAATGAAAACATAGATTTTTCCGCTAGCATAACAACAAACAATTAAATAATATTACTTAAAACTCCTTTTTTTATTTTACAAGAATAATTTTACATTAAAGACGTTTTCAGATTATAACTTATGAATTATTGTTGTTACAAATTATATTTTTTTATAGTTTTATTTGGTTTTATCTATCATGCATAATTACATATTTTGAATTAACAAACCTTGTTAAATTATATAGATAGGTTATCTTAAACGTAATAGCCTGTTGTTGTTAATTTATAAGCACATTGTCCAACGTATGGATTAATATCACTTGATGAAATACTAACTATTCATTATAATATAAGTTATGAACTATATTTTAGAAAACGAAAATTATTTATTTACTTTTATAATATTATATGTAGTCTTAAATTTTATTTCAGTTTTATTTCTGTCCATCAAAATTAATTGTATCAAGTGATTAAATACCGAAACAATGTTATTGCTTATAATTTTTAGCCGAGAATAAGATAATTTTAATAGTTTCTGATTAAATATAATATGTTAATATGAAGCTTAATTTATTGATGCTAAATAAATAAAACTTACAATATTGTATTTTCTAAAGAATAGTTATAGTCTCATAATTTCGTATGTCTCTAATACATACTTACCTCAGCTTTAGCTGTACAAAAATATTTTGGTTAGGTGAACAGCTGTGCCTTTATGCCTCAAGAATTCTTTTCATATCCTTCGAATATACATATTCCTAACCTGAATATTAGAAAATTTGGTTATATTCTTGAATAAATGTGCACATATCGTTGTATCCAAGTGGCAAGTTAAAACACAGTTACCATCACAAATTTGACGTATTTTTTTAATAACACACGTGTTTAAAAAAAATCTGAAAAGTATTTTATAACTTATCTATTTGTTTTAAATTGTTTATTTTTTAGTTGTATTCTGAATTTTATTTATTAACATTTACTTTATTATATTGCTCATATTAAAACGATGTAGGTATGTTTATTTTTACTCATTATAACCGGCTTAAAATTTGTTATATTTATTGATGTTTCGTATTAAAGGAAACATGTATATTGTATATTTCCATTGAAAATAAGACTGTATCAAATAACGGTACTCCAAAGGACATTTAGGGATTTGAAGAGAATAGCGTACATGGGGTTTTATTATAAGGGGTTTTGGAAAACCAAGCTCCGGATTGGCTTCTGGTGAAATATTAAAATTAGTATTCCAAATCCATACGTTCTCTCCGTGTAATATACCCGTATCCACCCACAACAATCTGACCGCAGGAATCACGAGTGTGCCGCCTTTCGGTGCGGCCAGTTTCGTGGTCGCATAATAAATTAAGAATTTATACATTATTGTTGTGTGTCGGGTGGTTGCCCAGGGTCCAAAGGGTATAAATGAAAGCACGTGAGATTAATGTTAAAAATCCTGCAGTAGTTTGTTTAGGACTTTTGGATATTGTTATTAGCCGCACCGCCAACCGCCCATGGGGAAATAATAATATTGTGCTACAATCAATATTTAATAGACCCGAGACAATTATAATACTTGAAAAACACCGTAAAATACTGTCTTTACGTTTAAAAGCATACAGCAAAATAATGCTCATTCTCTCGTTAAAAAATTTTAAAAAATGCTGAAAGAAATACAGTATACTCTAAGTTATATATAAAAAAAACAATATAATTTAATATTTATTATACCCATTTTCTCGTAGGTAACCCACAGATAATTATAATTTTATTATTAACATTTAAATATTTAAAAATATTGAACTATATTATCCAAGATAATTCGTATAGAAAAAAAATTATGTTGGCTTAAAAATGTATCAAAAATAATTTAACACTCTTATAATATATTATAATAAAATACGTTTACGAATAAAGATATCACTACATTGATAATTTAAACATTTTTCTTTGTTAATTAATATAATATAGCTTTTAATGTATATAATTATTACCTACCGTTTATACGGTTTAGTAATATGACTATAGAGATCGATTTCATGTGTACATCTTAATTTACTCTAATTAAATTTATAATATCGATCAATGCACCATTCTAGTGAGAGTATCTAATTGATTTTAGTTTTTGTTAATATTTTGAAATAAAAAAAATATTGTATTACATTTAGTGTTCTACTTATGAATTAATATTTATTTATTAACTTATTTCCGATTCTTCTCTGGGCAAATAAGAAACCTGAACTCTGATTTTCTTGAATAAATTAAATCTATGAATCAAAGTTATGAGCATATTCCATGTTTGCATGCAAACCAATAATACAATTATTAATGAAACAACTAACTATAATAATATGCAGTAATACCTATTTTGTACCGTTTAATAGCATTTCAAATAGCCAAGCCATGTTTATTGAACGGCACAATATTTAATCGTCTTTGGCAATAAACTCGACCAGAAATAATTATTATCATTCGTACCTATAATACAGGGTCATGTTCGTTTGACTGTATGTACGTTACGTTGTAGTATTGTATACATAAATAACCAACATAAGTAATTATTATTTACGACAATATTATTATTATTATTATTATTATTATTATACGTACTCGTACTGGGGATGAGGTAGAACCGTAAAAGCGCTATTTTACAGCAGTTTTTCGAACATCAAGCATTCAAGCTCGTTTACTATGCTCTTTCTCTCTCTTCCTCTTACCCTTCTCGCTCACTCACATTAATTCGGTATCTTAGATTTTTGAAGGCCTATAAAAACAACACACCGTAGCCATCTCGATATAGTAATATACATTATAATAATGTATAATATCACGTGGATAGTATCACGAGGGGTGTAGAAGAGGGATGGAATGGGGTACCTATACACACGTAAGCCTCTGCTGTTGCCAATGCACAAGGGTCGTTCGGGGAACTTTTAATGAATTCCATAAATAATAGACGAAACTTCTTTCGATAAGAAACAAAGATGGCAGTGATGGCGATGACGGGTTTTTATAAGTTAACCTCGCGTTACATCGGATTTCGTGGTGTATTAAATCTGCCAAACAGCGGAAGAAGGAGCATGTGGGCACACGTGTGATCCTCAGCGATTCTTAATGATACCTCCACCGATGCCGGTCGACCCCGTGCAATCCGGCACTTGCATGCTCCGCTATATCTCGTGTGTGTGTATGTGTGTGTTTGTGTGTGTGTGTAGTATGTACGTAAAGCGTTTAATAAAGAACCGCCATAGCCACCAAGTATCGGATGCGTACTTTTGTTTTTGCGCGCCGAGTGTATTTTATGAGCACCGGAACGACGATTAACTTTTACGCTAATGGACCGGCTATTAAGGCACCGGTCGCGCGTCGTCTGCACCACAGCTTCCTTCCAATAATCGATACCTTGAACACTTTTTACCGAGGCAAGAAAACTACGGGAATTATGATTCGGTGACGTACGATCTAGGAGGAGTGTTTGTCTTCCGGTATTGGTTCCCATGTATAACTAGCGATGGACAACATTGAATAATATTAAACATCTATGAACAAAAGTTCAACTGCTCTTGTCTCTTAAACATGTATTGTCGTATATATTTTACGGAATAAAACCTCCGAAGTTCACGAATTTAAGCACTATAGGAATTACTTAAACAACAATTGTGTAAAACATGGTGGACAACATATACATAAATAATTGGTGCAAACGCGCGCATAATCATTATTTCGCTCTAATATTTCTGAATAAAACTGAAAACGATGAATACATCTGTTAAAAAAAACTTGTTTCTACTCCCATATTACTATTTACGCATCCTTGTTACAAAACTTCTGTAGAGAACGTAAAATAATGAGATGCTCCTCGATCTGAGGAAATATTTATACAGTAACGTTTTAGATACAAGCTATAGGTACGTACTTATAATATGCTGTGTTATGTTTGAAATTCGACTGTTATTTGGTAATTTAAATTGTAAATTCTACGATTTGTGAAAAAAAAATCGCAAAATTGCGTTTACAATCGGATGTGTGTTGACAATGATCAAACTTTAGAAAAAACAAAATTTTTATTTTCTAAGCTAATTATTTAATTGTTTACGTAGTAGGTAGTATACATGTAGATGTTTAATGTTTTACAAGATTTGATTTATCTGCGGCCGGATTTTTAAGGTACCCGCCGAAAGTTTGTTTTATATTATTTCATTTTACGCATTTTCTAGTCCGTTTGATTCTTTTTTCGAGAGGGGTTGTACACTCGGCTGCTTAACGCGTGTTTTATTAAAACTGGGCCAAAAATCTTTTGCTCCGATTACTTTTCATCCAATTTTGGCCGGAAGTAACGCGCAATCAAATGCGCGCGCTTATCAACAAAGCGGTACATCCGGCGTAACTTGCCAAGGGTACACCCCTTTTTCATGCTACTGACGTTTAGGAAATATCGGGAAAAAGAGGGCCGAATTGACGTAGCCCGGTGTCATTCAGTGCTAATTGACGGCCCGGGAGCCGAGCGAAAAACAAATTAGAGTGTGTACATAATTTATATGCACACAAATAATGGATACTCGAACGGCATTGCAATGGACGTATTATAAAAACAAAAGTAGCTAAATACAAAAAAGGGGTGGACAGCTTATGGGTGCATAATTGATTCGAATGCAATTTATAATCTCGATCAGTCAACAGGTCTAGTTCGAGTATTCCTAGATGATTTTTAGTTTTATTGCATTTTGCAATAATATACTGTTATGCGCAATAACCCCGTTGTCACGAAGACTTAATGAAAATATAATCTTTTCTTACAGTGGTTCAGCCGAGTTAACGTACGAAAAAACAATTCCGTATGTCGTTTAATATTTTAGCACGCGTTTACTGCAACATTTGTTCCGGTGTGTGAATAATAATTTAAAAAAATATTAAACAGTGTACGCGTTAAGACCACGTATTTTCGGACGATATTATAACTGGTTGTTTTATAGCTGAAAAAATGACACGAAATCACGTCGCGTTCGAGATGTTTTACCGTAGTCTTACCATACTTAGATAAACATGGAACCACGCTACGTCTGCAATTCAGAAATAATTTTGATTTGGGAAGATTGTGTTTTTTTAATGTTCTCGCTCACTCACGATTTACAAAAACAGAAGACCCGATACCATCACGGTGCTTGAATGTCTTCGAAAGACAAACAAAAACATACGCTGCTGCTCCGGTACGACGTATGGGTTCGCCCCGCGTGTACCGACGCGTACTGCGCGGTTAATATTTCTCGAGTTTCGCGTGTACATATATTAACATATTATTTTGTACCAGACACTACGCCATATTTCCAAAGACAATAAACGCGGGACGTTCAGTATTCGGTGGAATTTTATTTCAGTCGACTTCTACGTATATGAAATACGATCGTAAACCGTTTCGTTCGGCTATGGAGTAGGTAGTATACGCATATACCTGCCTACGCCTTTGCACGGGCTCGGGCGGCGCAGAGCTACGCGAACTTTACTAATAACGTTAAACTCTATTGACTTAACAAATTGTAACAACTGCAGTGTATGGTTTCTATCCGAAATTCGGCTGATTTATTAATGACTATAAAACGCATGGTTTCCTAATGAATTTCGCGAGAATGGAAAGGCAAATCCAAATCCCCTCGTATGTATATTTGTTTACAGACGAAAATACCAGCGTGCAATTACATTTCGACCGAGATGAACCCTCGGAGTGAGTATTCCACGAATATATAACGTCGTCGCTGTTAAAAAATAAAACAAAAATTCGCCCTGTCAACGACTTTTGTAGTTTTCGTAATTTCACATTTGCTTCGTCTCGGTAAACTTCCAATTGCGCTTTTAAACCTTCCACTGTATTTAAACATTGCCAAATGTATACTGCAGTATGCGAGTATGTGTGTATATAATATATAGGTATAATATAAGTACGCCATTTATACACCTATACATATTATAATCGTTTTTCGTTGCTGAAGGGTATTATTTCATTATTTTACTATTTCATTCGCAAACAATCCTCAAATATTACACACAATTGCCAACCCCATTGTAATAATTTTTTATTTTTTCCTCATCGTAAACATGATACAAACTTCGTCGTTTTTAATAATTTAATTATTTTTTCATTTTAACATTTAACCTCTTGTGTTACAAATATATATTCCTCGTAAATTTATCAACATCACACATATTCACACATACCTACTAATGCAGGTTTTACATTTAGACTGTGTATTATTTTGGCGATGTTCGGAAAATACTTTTTATTTCAATGCTAAAAAACATTTTAAACGTTTAAAAACGTAAAAATGTGTTACACGGTTGAAAAAGAAATAGTTGGAATTAAAATACTGAAAATCGTTTTAGAAATCAGCGTGCTCATAGATATTTTTTGTAGATGAAATATAGTAACTCTTGGAAACATAAAATTTTTATTGTACTGCATTTCATTACGAAATTATTTTCATAATTATAACTTTATCTCAAATAGATATTTTATGGTTTTCAACGTCTTAATATTATTTATGTTTGTGTTTATTTATTTTCAGCACATCGCTTTTGCAAGACAAATTCTTCATAACCAAACACTTGACGGACGTGAAACGAGTTCGATGGTACCCAGGAAGTCCAGAGGACAATCACCTTGTGGTGCTCACCAATAACAAAAACTGCTTGCGACTGTTCAAAGTAGACAATGGCACCGGTAAATTAGTGTCTATTTGGCGAATAGGGCCGCAGACTTCTCGTATGTTGGCTTCGTTAGGCGACACGGCTGTCGACTTTGATTTCGCACCACCAGTACTACTCGGCGACCGCAACCAATCGGAAACGTCGATCATGTGGCCCATACTCGTGCTGCAAGGAAATGGTACGAACTCGTTTACATTTAATGATATAAGATAATTTTATATTTTATACTATTAACTGTTAAGGTATCTACACTGTTATGTGCGTTATCTGTGGAATATTATAAGTGAAACAAAACTTTAGATTCCGAAGGAACGTATATGTGCATATATTAAATATATGATGAAGTATAGGTAAAATTTAAATAATAAATGTTTAGAAATAATTTGTTTGAAATAAAAAAATCAATACGAAACAAGTGTAATAGACTACGGGATATAATTTTCAATAGAGTGAAAAACAAAAATCTTGGAAACATTTGAAATTCATATTAATTGTTGAAAACAAATGTTAAGATGTAATATTATTGGCCTTTAAGACGTGTGTGATGGAAGTTAAATCAAGAACACGAGAGTGAATAATAATTGTAATATGACGACCGAAGATCGTATCAAAGATGAAAGGAACTTTCGTCGAAACCTAATTAGATGAAGGAAAATAATGCTTTTAATTATTCGCAAGAAGTTTGAATGGATGAACGATGTTTGAGACAATATAATGATTATTCGTGCGATAAAACAACGACCGAGGACAATAATAATAATAATTGTCTTGCGTTGTTTGATGAAACATGATCACAAAATAATGTTCGTCATTAAACGTAAAATGAATATGAACTTGCACGGTTTTTGTAAAAGGACACAACTGTAATGTTTTAATAAGGTTTCAATACGTAAGCGTTTCAGCAAATAGGTGTTAATATACATAAATACCTGATTGGACAATCTCAATATATTGCTATTCACATTTAAAGAAATATCCAATTCATCTCGTGTCACAAATCACAATACTACTAATATGTTTTATTTGTTGTACAAACGGGTAATTGATTCAAGAATGTATTTTCGCGTTTCGAATTAAACTTAATATTATGGTGTAATTTATTTCACATAGGACACTTTTTAATATGTAAAAATATTGTAAACTTCAAATGTAGATAAATATTCTGCTTCTCTTGGCGTAGCTCCTCTCTAGTAGTTTCGATCGCCATCCATTATTTGTCTATATTGTAACATTTCTTTCCGATCCTCTGTTTTTCAAATAAATATTAGTATTTTAAAATAATTGTTGTAATAATACTTGATGAATCCTTATTAAAAAATATATCATGTTCTTACGACCATTAATAGCGTAACTAGAAATTGTGAAACCGAGTATTTACTATTTTCATTAAAACTTAATTCAGTTCCTATCATATATACAACTTATATAGATCGATTTTAGGTGAAGTATTGTGTCTCAATACAACTGTTGACGAAGAAATGTGCATAAGATCGGCAAAAATAACCGGGCCCTTGACCATGTATCCACCCGCCGACGACAATTACAGCGAAGATGCTTGCTCCTTACTCGTCTTGGATACCGTGCCGCCTTCGGTCGTGATAGCGTCGAACTTTGGTGAACTGTACAATTGTCTTCTATTGCCTGAAACCCAAAATAAAGTCAGTATTCAAATCTCTCATTTCCTTTGTAGCGATACACTGCCGTTTAGTATTTATTATAAGTAATTACTATTGTAAATAATTCTCGACCGATTTTTTTTTATTCCAATAACTATCATTTTAATTTTATATTATCCAAGATAATATTTTGTGTAGAATTTGGTCTGTTAGCAAAGTAGAATTTGGAATAGAAAGGGATAGAATAAAAATATGTAACAATTATTTACTTCTCCCCATTCTTACTGTCTAAATCAAACATGAACTATGAGAAATTATAACTTATAATTAAACCATCGGGCAGTCCGAGTATAAGATTTGAATTCATCAACTAACAAACTGTATACATTTGATTTTCGAATCACAGCGTATAATTTTAATTTTAAATCATTGATTGATGGCTTAAAATCAAAATTATAGGTTGTCATTTGTGAATTAAAAATGTATACAGTTTAAACAAGTACAATAAAATAAGATACAATAGTTTAAGTTACGCTTACGATAGTTGTCTACGAATAAAGTTATACGTGCAGTAATATTCGAAAGTTTTCTAAATAAAAGCTAAGCATATGTACTTTGAAAAACTAAATCAATTAAAAAAAAATTGTGTACGAGTGTAGTATTATACGTGTGTATAATACCTTTATGGACTGCGGAAAATTAGTATAATATTGAGGGTGACGTAGAACAACCGATTGTTGGTATTATTATATTAAAAGTTTAGGGGTCTGCAAAAGTTTATGATCCAAGATCTGGAAACTATTAAGTGAAACCAACCATCGAATTAGTTTGTCAAACGAGCTTAACCCCTATTGTGGTTTACGATAATTAACGATGATTTAATCTAACCGTATAATAATACATATACATTTTCCGGTAACGGTATTATGTTTCTTTATTGTTTCCCAAGAAGTGTGTTGAATGGAACATTATTGACGGTGACATCAATTCGTACAGACAATAAAAAAAAATAAAAATAAAAGCCAACGCTGTTCTTCTGAAATCTCGTGCTTGACAGTTAATGCGGTATAAAATATGTATTCTGTTTGGTGGTCGTGTGCTCGTTAAATCAATATGGGTCTTTTGTCTTGGCCGGGGTTATATCAAATTTTCTTTTATTTTTATTTTCTTTCACTTGTTCTAGGACAACGAATACGACGTTAGTGGCAAACATCACGAGTACAGTTTACACATCATCGAAACGGTCGAACTGGAACTGGGCCTTAACGTCTTAGACTGCGGCGAGTACGACAGTTCCAGTACGATTCAATTGAAAAAAGACCCGACCGTCCCGTCCAGATATTGGTGTTTACACAATACCGGCGTGCATTCAGTCTCCATACCGCTTACCGAACTGTTGGACGAATTTTCCAAAAACGTCAATGATGGTAACGTGCCATTGAAAAATTGTTATTTTTTCTTTTCGTTTTTTCACCTGACCTTAGTGTACGTGAAATGTTTCAGACAACGGACGCATGGGATCTCCCAATATGCTAGGCCAAAGCTTTGTAGAATATCACATTTGCACGGGTCTTATGAACGGAGAAACGAAACCTATCAAAGGGTGCTGCGTCTTAAACTTTCCAACAGACTTACTTGTCACTTTGCTAAGCAACGGCGAAGTCGTGACGCAGAGTATTCCGGACTTCCTTCACAATAAACTGTCTATAGCTAATGTGTACATAGACCAAGACAAGCCCTTAGAAGAACAAACAGATAACTTCGACAATGTAAGCTTGTTATTAAGGCACACAAAAAAATCTAAAAACATTTTTACCTTTCAATTTCAACTCTACAGATTAAGTATCAACATTTACGTTAAAAAATACTACTCGATTAACACCACAATTCTTTAATTCTTGTAACAAATAATATCCCTTGGTCGTGCGCACTGTAATTAATTCCTAATTCATTAACTTTTCATTATAGGCTGACAAAAATGACTTCAGTTCATTTATATCTGCATTATTGCAAAAAGGCAACTGTACTAAAAACACAATTCTAAAATTAGGACCAGATGTTCCCAAAGACATTGTAATACAGGTAAACAGTATCTACTTATTTAATTTCTTTCCAACGAGATGTACTTTTTCACTTGATTAATATATTGTTAAAAACGTGTTGCAGATGGTATTACAGAATATGGGTATGCGAAGAGATACATTAAGTAATCATCAAATAGTTGCAGAAGAAATTGAGCGACGGGTTCGCATGCTATCCAGTGCCAAAGATAGGCATATTGTAGAGATGCACCGATTGGAAGATATTCGTCAGAAATTACAAGACGACGTAGAAAATAAAGCCGAAAAGTTAGATGAGATTAACAACAAACAAGAAGAATTAACTAAAAGGTACTTTGCTAGGTGTTTTCATGGATCACATAATATATGATTTACGACCACCTCATTACAACAAAATCAAAAATATTTATGTATAGAACAAAAATTAAGTATATTAAAATATTGGGCTTGTAGATCTGAAAAATAAAAATATATTTAATAGTGGCTGAATTGAACATGGTGATAACACTTTTAACTAATAACTTGGTGCTTTATACAAGATCCATGTCGGTGGTCGTAATCATGTTGTTTATAATATAAGTGTATAGCTATAGTAAATCAAATTGTCCGAAAAAAACAATTCTGAATGAAAATGTCTTTTTGGTCTAAAAATTGTATTTGCCTGTGTTAAAACCAAAAGTTGATGTACCTTTTTCGTTCAATATTTTTTACAACCAAGACCATGACAATTGTGAGTTATGATTCTTTAGATTTTTCAAATCTGAGTATCATACCTAAAATTGTTTAAAATTACAATATTATCTTGTCCCTTTGATATACAATTTATAATACGTACAATATGTTTATCTCCCTAACCTTCATCGCACTCATAAATGGTTTCTTCAAAAAATTCTGCCCCCACAAGAAACGTTTTCTAGTACACCGACATGGAAATAAATAATATTATGTAACATGTGTCACCCAGATTCATTTTTAGTATGTTCACTATAATTAATTATAAATGGTTTCACTCAAATTATAGATTGCAGCAAATACTTAAAGTATTTACTGAATTCCATGTGTAAACATTTAGCGATACTATTTATTGTGACCCTATTTCAACCATAAACAGTGTTGGGAATGGATTATTTATAAGGAACAGATTCCAGATTCTAGATTCCAGATAATTATAAGAAAAAATTCAATTTTTTTGATTTTACTAATTGTTGGTTCTTATTACAATCGCAACTATATAAGGGCACATTAAAAGTATGTAAATTATATCGATAAGCCGATTTGTTCAGTGGGGTTCTTGGAATGTTTCTAATTGTCCATTAGACCAATGAGCAAGTATGTTCATGCATCTGCATGTTTTTTTCCGCTACATAAGAAAACATGCTGAGATACAAATCCGTTTCACAACAATAGTAATAATGGTAAAAAGTTTAATAGTGCATGTTCTTGCATATTTTAGGTGTAAGGGCATATTTGGCATATAGTCGATTTTTTAGAGTTATTAGCGCATATTATTTCATAAAAAAAATGTTTAGAAAATTTCTTGTTTATTTACTTTCCTGCTATCAAAATTATAGTGTTTTTTTTTTATTTTTTTTTTTTATTCTCGAGTGACTACCTAAATAGATTTTATGCATTGGCATTTTACGCAGTTCTGCGGAACTTATAAATCTTTAAACTTCACAAGTATTTATTTTATTTTTCATTTTATTAATTTTGAGTGTTAAAATGTACAAAAATTATAAGGTTAAAATACTTTTAAAATTAATGGATATATTCTTATTATTTTAAAGTTTGCTCATGATTTTTTACATAATGCCTATTATGAGTGCATCATTTTAAAATGTTAGGTCATATAAATACGTATTTTCGAACTTTTTAGTGCATGAACTTACGAGCCCTGATAATGAGTAATGAGTAGGGCCCGGAAGTATATGCATTTGCATGTTTTTAATGAGTGCATCAAAAAGTTGCTGGATGAGCTACAAATTTGAATCACAACCTGATGAGTTCAAAAATGAAATTTTAGTTTGCATATTTTCGCATATTTTGAGGTTTTTTACATAATATGCATATTTTTAAAAAAAATTGCATTTTACTGCATTTTATTGCATTTTACCTTTGATATTTTTTTTTTTTCATTAATATTTTATAGAAATTTCGGTCTTAGAGTATAAAAACCTGTTTAAAATTATACAGGTAATACTTAAATAATTTAATATTATGTAATTACTAGGGCCCGGAAGTCCATGCGAATTAATAAAATGGTTTAATGACTGTCGCGATTATCGTAATAGCACGATACAAGAATGTATAGTGAGAGTCCAAGCACAGTTTAGCCAAGGTTTAGTCGTGTGCGATCGTCCTATAGTGTTGTTTTTGTTTTACATCGGTTTCCATTAATTTTAAAATGCCAAAAGTCGGAACGAATCGAATTTGTAGTTATGTGGCCGAGTTTGGTGAAAATATATTTGCATCCGATGGAGGTGTTTTATTTTGTAAAATGTGCGAAATAAAGGTGAACAGTGACAAACGTTTTTGCGTAACTCAGCATATAAAAACTGAGAAACATGCTCGAGCTGTTAATCGCAAAGCTAAAAAAAATAGTTTAACGCAACCGCTTATTACGACACCATCATCACGAAAATCTGAAAGCATTGTTAAAATCAAATATTCCATTGGAAAAACTAAGCAACACACATTTTCGATTTTTTTTAAATGCATATTTAGCGATATATTTTATAGATTTTAAGCGCATATTTGCATGCATATTTTGATAGTTTTTTGTGCATGAACTTCCGGGCCCTAGTAATGAGTAATGACTCTACTGAATTTAATCGCGACCAATCGCAAAACAAATTCTTTCTTACACGATAAAAAAAAAACGAAATAACTGTGGGCTGTGTTAACTTAAGAGGACGCCACCAAGCCCACATGTGTTGTCTTCGCCTTACAAACGTTTAACGTAACAGATCTACCTTTAGCCCAACCGATTATGTGTGTGTTGTTAGCTTTAATATTAGAGTAAACTAACCTTATATCAAACTTAAAGGCAAACACGTTATCTGTGCGATATCATAAGTATTTAACAATACGAGTACTTTAACAACTAAGCGAGTCATGGGCTTTTTTTAAATTGCAATATTTAACATTTTTACATAATCACAACTCGCTTAAAAATTAAAATATCGTAAAAAAACTTATGACATTGCTCAGATAAATGATAGATGTTCTTCTGTTCAAGTTTGATAATGGATCACTAAGATCAGCGTCGGTTTACTCTAATATGAAAGCTATCTACACAAAGAACAGATTCTGATAAATTGTAGATCTACTACGTTGTACGTTTGTAAGACGTTTTAAAGACGGATACAACGCATGCGTGATACGGGTACGGCGCGGCGTCTTCTCTGAACTCTACTGCTAAGATTAATAAACGGCACACCGTGTAGGCAATTCAGGTACATTCGTGACGTCGAACAATATTTAGGAACGCCGTACAGGTTTGCCAAAAAAAATGTTGTACCAATTGTTTTTGTTTACACTTTTATATTTCACTGTAATGGCCAAAATACTGTAATAATTATAATAATAAATATTATTTGATGGTACACAATAAATCTTTGAAAATTAATTCGTAGGGAGTGATAGGAACAATTTCATACTTACAGCCGTCAGCTGTTGTTGAGAGAAAACATTTTTTCGTATTTCATTGATAAATGTAGTTTAAAAAATCAATTGATACGATATTTGGTAAACAGATGTTTTTAAATAATATTATATCGATCTATATCAATTCATCATGTTTTTAGAGCTTCATCGATTCTTTTGAAACTGGTATCGGCGTCCCCCGATAGTGTGTCAACGAAAAAGAAACGTGAACTGTTAGAATCGTACAAAGCCAAAATGGACTTGATGAACAAACGCATCGAAGAAGCAAGAGAAAAGTGGAATATAGTGCAAAGTGAATCAACATCTGCAAACAAACAAGTACCTGGGGCCCGGACGTTAAGGTTAACTCTTGAACAAGAGTTAGTGATCAAAGGAAATCTGTCTGAAATGTATGAATGCATTACTTATATTTATTTTAAAATTATCATTGCTACCAAGTACAAGCAACTCATATTTTTAATCTTTTCAGGGGCTCTACAATATTGGATTTGGAGAAGAAAGTGAGAGACTTAAGAACAACAGTTAATACTATAGCCAGTTAAAAAATAATATTGATAGGACTGACTAGACAGTTGTCATTTTTTTTTTCTACAAATATTTTGGTTTCTACATCATAATTGGCTTATCATTGTTGTAAAAATTCAAATTATGTGTAAATATATGAATTAATCTATTTCATGTTTACCTTATTATATGTTATTATTGAATAGAATCCTAAATTAAAATTAAGATCGAGTTGATTACTTTTGCTTTTTGTGTATTCTTTGTGTATTCTTTTTTATCTTCAATAAACATACAATATCAAGTAAATACATCTCATTATTTTTAAATACAAACACATTTTAAAAATACCATACATTTTACTGGTATAAACTAGAAAGTATGAATTATTTGTTTTAACAAAATATATTTTCATTCCCTCTTGTAATCGTTTACATTGATTGTAAGAAAGATGATCACATCATAGATAATTTAATATAAAACCAATATGTATTGGTTTATTTTTATCGCATGTACTTGTAAGTAATACATTGTGAGGTGAGTCTCGCATACTATAGATAAATGGACGACTGTTGGGTTCTACACTTTACCACACAAATGATGGAAAATTGTAACTAAAGACAAAATATGTGATTATCAGGGCTCGTGAGTTCATGCATTTGCATATCAATCTTGCTAAGTCGTATTTAATGCTAGGTGACATAGAAATCCATTTCAAGGTACTGTGGTCAAGTATGTGAAATTTTATGTTGCATATTTTTGCATATTTAGAGGTTTTTTAACTATTTGGCATATTTATGCATTTTACTATTTTATTGTGCATATTTTTACCAAAATTTGATCAACATGCAATAATTTATGTTTTTACACAGTAAAAAATATATGGGAGTTTTTGCAACATCTAATTATTAAAAATAAAACGTATAGAGCAGATAAACGAGTACAAACATACGTATACGAACGTGTAGGTACGTAGCCCGCATTAAGCAATAAGTGGAAAACATCTTATGTTATATTGTAACAATATGTAATATTACCCGACTCTTTATCTTTGTGATACTATTACAGTGGTTTATTCTAGACTATATTTCAGTTGTTATTGTGACATAGTGTAAGGACGTTCGTTCAGTTTAACAATATTTCGAAAATTGGGTATATTAATATAATATAATATAACTTTTAATAAACTTTTAATAATATGAATGGACATTTTTTTGTTATTCCAAAATTTACTTATAGTATTTTTATTTTGAATCTACATATTTTTGATACATATTTTTAGATTTTTAGTGCATATAAATGCATATTTCTGAACTTTTAAATGCATATTTTCCCAGCTTTTAGTGCATAAGTGCATACTTATTTAGGCATTTTTTAGAGCATGAACTCACAAGCCCTGGTGATTATAATGGTAGTTATGAACATCTACCAATTCTAATCGCTCAACAAACAGTTGCATACTGTCAATAGTAATTAATCATCTCAACAGAATAAGAAAAAATATTGTAGAAGTTGTTAAGAATCCCTGACTCTGTATTACTACAGTAGTAATACGAGTCGTATAAAGTAACAAGACAAAGAATGTTTTTATTAATGTTTTAATTGGAATTTGCTGACTTAGTCTTTTTGCCTGGAACCGCCCGGACGTCGGCCATGGTAAGACCGACGATCGGCAGTCCAGTGTTCGACAGCCACAGAGCATCAGTGTAAATTTTGTAACAACATTTTATTAAACTTCTAATTAAAAGTAATATTAAATACAGTGCAATTCTGAGTGTTTGTATATTTAAAAAAACCTCGTTCGAGATTACGTAGTTCCTTCTCCTCGTTTTTCGTATACGTTGTCTTTCATTTTGAAAGAATCCGTAACATTTTTGGTGGCAGCGGTGGGATACATCTAGTATTCACTACCACGAGGACGAATTACGCCAACGAGAAAACAAATACTCGGTTCACTCCAAATCGCAGAACCTCATCAGATCATTCAAAGAGGACTCACAAAACAATCAAATCCAGAAAATTCCAGAACACAAACAGTAAATTTATTTTAAATAATTTTCGTCATTGTTCACGGTAGTTGGCCGCCCAAACTCTTACGTCATCGACCAACGCCCAGTTCGCCGCCGTTGTTCCGCAACAACCAGTTGCTCGCGGACATAGCGCACTCTATCGAACAAATTAAGTCAACCAACAACGACGCAAGCGACACACAGCGACGAACGTGAGCTCTCCTTCAAGACAACGCGCCGCCGTCAAATCAAAACAAACGCGCTGACGCGCACGATCCGTCACATATTCGCCGCCGTCAAATCAAAACAAACGTACTAACGCACACGAGCCGACGCATACGCGCCGCCGACGAAGAAAAACAAAATAATTTCGCGTGTCATCGACGACTCAATACTATCACATCCTCAAACCCAATATTTATTGGTCTCCGTGCCAGCAGCTCCGGAGCGTAGACCGTCTAAGAAGTAACGTCAAGACTTCGTGGGAACGACTTCGAGACAGACTACAAGTGTCAGACCATCCATCCCGTACCAAAACCGGACCTGAAGGAACCGTCATTCCAGATGAAATTTATGTTGTCGTTGGTAGCGTGAGTATATAAACATTTTTCTTTTTATATTTTATTTTCAAAATTGTAAATTAACTTATACTAGAGTTAATGAGTGATACAGAGGGTAGTGGTAGCATCCCAGAAAATTCAGAATACGTGTCACCCCGTGCCACCCCTCGTACTAGTCTTCCCGTTAGATTCGCAAACCCCGAGAACCCCAGTTCCAAACGACCAATTGCGGATATTTCAGTAGATAATCTTTTATTAGGTCAAATCGATAATAACGAAGCCCTATTACAGAACGTTAACCAGACTTTAGACCACGTAGACAGAGTGCTCGAACACACAGATCATTCCCTACAAACCAACCTATTGGACTTAACCATAAATATGGCTGAAAACGGAACATTAGTGAACTCAGACCAATTCGTAGCAGGAACCTCCAGAACATTTTACGAAAATCAAAATGCAAATCAAACCTTGAATCCTTCACAAGAACCTTTGTCAAACTCTGGGAAATCAATAGACACCATCGGATTGGAAGCCGCATTAAAACTATTACCGCAGACCTTTAGTGGTTCAAATAATGAAGACCTAGAACTATTCCTCGAACAATGCGAGTTTGCAATATTATGCGCCAACGAAAAAGCAAAACAACGTTTACTTCAGGGCATTATCATCCGGCTCACTGGAAAAGCCAGGGCCGCCGTCAAGTTTCGTTCTATACTTTCTTGGACTGAACTGAAGGAAACCCTGAAAAGCTCGTTAGAACCACAGCGTACCACAACACACCTATATTTGGAATTGTATTCGAGTAAACAAAAGCCTGAAGAGGACGTTATGGCATACTCCTCCAGGATTGAATCACTTCAGACCCTCATATTAGAACAAGAAACAAACGGAAAATCGGCAGAAGTAGCCACAGCTTTAGAGAACAGTCTAAAAGCCCAAACTATACAAGTTTTTATTGAAGGGCTTGGAAAACTAAAGGACTTCATTAAAGCCCGAAATCCACCAACTTTAGAAAAAGCCATACAAGCAGCACGTGAAGAAGAGAGAGTGAGGAACTCTCTTGAAGAATCCAAAAGATTTTTTGAAAACACTAATAAACATGGCACCGCTAAATCATCAATAAAAAAACCAACCACACCTTGTTTTCACTGTGGAAAAGGAGGACATTGGGCAAGGGATTGTCGGTCAAGGCAATCACAACAAACTATCACCGGAAATAAGAATGCCACGACTGTTCAACCAAAGGCAGATGTACATATAATCGTCTGTCGCTATTGCAAAAAACACGGACACACCAAAGAAGAGTGTCGGAAACTGAAATACGTAAATTCGCAACGCTCAGAGACTTCATCAAACCCTACGTATAAAAATCCAAAAAACTCACTCCAGGCTGGAACCAACGGCGGACGTTCAGCCGGGAATATCAAGACAGCCGCCATCTCATTTGCAGAAAAGTTTTAAATGCTACAGTAAAACAAAACCTTGAGAACGACCATTTAATTTGCCAAAGTTCACAGACCATTAAACAGACCATCCAACTCTTAGTCGACTCAGGTAGCGATTTGAACTTAATAAAACTATCAGCTCTGAAAGATGATGTCATGGTGTATGATGATACCATTTATCAACTTAAAGGGATAACCGAACAATCCGTACAGACTCTTGGATCAACCACTATCGATATTCACATCCACAACGAGATATTTCCCTCAGAATTTCAAGTCGTACACTCAAATTTTCCTGTGCCGAATGAAGGGATATTAGGCAAACCTTTCATTATTGGCCGAAAAGCAATATTAAATTATCAAACTAAAGAATTAATACTAACAGACAATTCAAAGGTAACACTTCAACCGCGAACAGAAACTATCGTTGCAGTTTCAGCACCAAGCATTGCAAACAATTCAAGCGTTTTAATCGATACTCAGAACATTACGGAAGAGGTCCTCAGCGGAAACTGTGTCGCCACGGTAAGAAATCAAACTGTCCTTGTGTCATTTATTAACCCCACAGAAAATTGTATTCAAATCCAAGTCCCTAACTTAGAACAACTGAGTTATGAGGAATTTAAAGAAGCAACCGTGTATACTACGAAAAGTCAAGAACAAACAGACCCTCTAGCTGACAGTAGTCGACTAGTGCGATTACGAGAAGTACTCCGAACAGATCATTTGAATGAAGAGGAAAAAACATCGTTGTTAACTATTTGCGACGAATACTCGGAGCTATTCGCACTCGAAGGCGATGTCATAACTGCTACCACGGCAGTAACTCATGAAATTCGAACTTCAGAAGCGGTACAGCCTATCAATGAAAAACCTTATCGATTACCTCAAAGACACAGACAGGAAATAACAGAACAAATGCAAGCACTAGAGAGGGAAGGTGTTATCGCTCCTAGTGATTCACCTTGGAACGCTCCCCTTTTAGTGGTCCCCAAAAAAGCCGACATCAATGGAAAAATCAAATATCGAGTGTGTGTAGACTTCAGAAAATTAAACCAAGTAACAGTGGGAGACGCTTTTCCCCTACCAAACATAACCGACATCCTCGATCAATTGGGCAAATCAAAGTATTATAGTACACTTGATTTAGCTCAAGGCTATCACCAAGTGCCCATGAAAGCTTCAGATAGAGAGAAAACGGCCTTCTCCACTGACAAAGGGCATTACGAATTTTTACGCATGCCTTTTGGTTTGAAAGGAGCCCCCGGAACCTTCCAGAGACTTATGAATACTGTATTAGCTGGTCTAAATGGTCTTAAAGCATTTGTGTATCTTGATGATATAATTATATATGCTAAGGATCTCAACGACCATTCACAGAAACTCAAAGACATTTTCGATCGACTCAGAAAATATAACTTAAAGTTACAGCCGTTAAAATGCGAATTCCTTAGGAAAGAAGTAACGTATTTAGGACACCTAATCACAGATGAAGGTGTGAAACCAGACCCTAAAAAGATCGAATGCGTACAGAACTTTCCAATTCCGAAGAACGTCAAGGAGATCAAATCTTTCCTTGGACTCTCGGGATATTACAGAAAATTTATACGAGATTACGGAGCCATTGCAAAGCCCCTAACGACGTTGCTAAAGAAAGACGTCCAGTACTATTGGAGCGACTTATGCCAACAAGCATTTGAAACATTAAAGTCCTGTTTGACACAAGCACCAATTCTCCAGTACCCAGATTTTACTCAACCTTTTAATCTCACTTGCGACGCCAGTAATTACGCCCTTGGGTGCGTGCTTTCACAAGGTGCTATTGGTCAAGATTTACCTATAGCTTATGCATCGAGAACTTTAAACAAGGCAGAGATTAATTACAATACAACAGAAAAGGAGCTTTCCAGTATAGTCTGGGGAATCAAAGTTTTTCGACCTTATCTTTTTGGTCAACATTTCAAGATAATTACAGATCACCGTGCACTTCTATGGTTATTCAACCTAAAGGATCCCGGATCACGACTTACACGGTGGCGTCTCAAATTGGAAGAATATCAATATACCGTTCATTATAAAGCCGGATCGAGTAACACCAACGCCGACGCC
This sequence comes from Periphyllus acericola, assembly GCA_949715065.1. NCBI lineage: Eukaryota > Metazoa > Arthropoda > Insecta > Hemiptera > Aphididae > Periphyllus > Periphyllus acericola. The sequence continues at coordinate 20,111,773 of OX454270.1, read as the reverse complement.
CTTAGCAGGATTCACCAAGTCGTTACGAGATCTCAACAGAAAACTCAACAATCGGAACCTACTAATTTTTCATTAGAATCGTTTAATCCTTCAGAATCTCAAAAGCCCTCACACGAAGAAAACAATTCAGAACTTCCATCAACTCCTGAATCGCTTGAGTATCAAAAGTATCTTTTAGCCGAAGAAAATTCTAAAATTCTAAATTCCAATATAAAGGAAATGGAAGGAAATCTGTTTAATACTGAAAGTTCTACCCCATTAGCACATTGTGTATCAGCTGACTTCAACATGACTAGAGGCATAGCATTAACCATGAGAAGAAAATTCGGACATATTACGCAATTGCGTGAACAAAAGAAAAAAGTTACTGAAATAGCTTCATTAGAAGTGGAAAATCGGACTATATTCTACATCATTACTAAAGAATACTATTGGCAAAAGCCTAACTACCAAAATTTATTTCAGAGCCTTATGAACCTTAAGAAACTTTGCGAAGAACGACACATTACTCAACTAGCATGCCCTCGATTAGGCTGCGGGTTGGACGGACTACAATGGGAAACCGTGCGTTCTATGATGTGTTATATATTTCAGAACTCGACCATAAAAATAACAATAATAGCTCGAGAACAGCTTACGGAAGAGGAACGAATTCGAATAATCAGAGAATTTCATGAAAATCCGTTGGGAGGACATCAAGGTGTCAACCGCACTTACCAACGAATTTCAAAGCAATACCACTGGAAAGGAATGAGACAACAGATTAAGAAGTACATAATTTCCTGTGCTACTTGCCAATTAAATAAGTCTACGAATCGAACGATTCGAGAACCCATGGTGGTTACTACTACTGCGTCCAAACCATTCGAAAAAATCTTCATGGATATTGTAGGTCCACTACCAAAGTCCCATATTGGAAATATTTACATACTTACCTTGCAGGATGATCTCTCCAAATTCGCTTGGGCAGTGCCGATGATAAATCACGAAGCAAATACAGTTGCTTATCATTTTGTAACTCAATTTGTATGCCTACATGGACTTCCTCAAACTTTGGTTACCGATTGCGGTACCGAGTTTTTAAGTAAAGTTTTCAAGGAAGTTTGCCATCTTCTTAAAATTAAACAAACATCCACTACGCCTTATCATCCACAAAGTAATGGTAGCTTGGAGCGAAGCCACAGAACCTTAGGAGAATACTTACGTAGTTTTGTTAACAAAGAACCTCAAGGTTGGGATTCGTATATTCCTTTCGCGATGTTTTGCCACAATTCCACGACACACACTTCCACAAAATATCAACCCTATCAATTAGTATATGGTCACCCCATAACAGTACCGAACTCTTTTATGAAAGATACAGAACCTCAGTATAATTACAATGACTACTATTTTGAATTAAAAAAGAACATGCAAGAAGCTCATTCACAAGCGAAAACTCATCTGTATGATTCCAAACAGAAATCAAAAGAACGTTACGACCAGAAAATATCACCTCTAAAGATTAATATCGGTGACAAGGTTCTCATACAAGAGAAAGCCAGTAAGGGTAAGCTAGCTCCGAAATGGATAGGACCCTACACAGTAATTGGAACCAACCAAGAATCTCCTAACGTAACGATAATGAAGAAAAATAAACCTGTCACTCTACACAGAAACTTATTAAAACACTTTCACGAAAGAAAATAAAATATACTTCAGAACCTCCTCAACTTACCATAAGATAAGTAATTACTGATTGCAGATCATTTATCGTTTTTCAGAGAAGACAAGATAATCAGAACAGAAATGGGAAAGTCACAGACAATAATAGTTATAATCATTCTACAAATGATCGCAATAACTTGCCAACACAAGCCATCTCCAGAAATAGCTAACATAACTAACTTTAAAAATCAAGAACCTTTTTATTACCAATATTTGGGCAACTTGAAAACTTCAAACTCTGATTGGCAATTAATAAACTTCCTCGACTTAGATCAATACACTACAAAATACTTAAAATTAACCAAGTTCTACAATTCTACATCTAAACTCTGCGGAGAATTAAGACAGAAATTTGGAAATACAGACAATACGGAAAGTTGTCAACAATTTGCTCAAGCAACTTTACCTTACTTATATGAAATCGAGTTAAATCATCAAAATATTTTATCGTCAATCGGACAAAGTGATAACCATTCTAAAGACAGAACCCGTCGCGGACTTAGTAAAGCTATAAGTCGTTTGGCCAACGTACTTTACGGTAGTGCTGAGAACATTGATATGGAACTTATTTTTAGTAAAATAGCACAACTAGCTAAGAACAAGCTAAATAAAATTAACTTGATACCCGAAAAAACACGAATTGTTCAAACAAAAATCACTGAAACAAACAGTACATTGAGTCAAGTATTAATAAATCAACGGAAACTAGAACAGAACATCCAAATCTTAAATGATCAAGTAAGACAGAATACTCAGAACATTGATCAAATACTCATTAAGACAACGTTGTTAGAACAAGCAGTTTTGTTCGAAGTAATGTTGAATCAGTACGCCTATGAAACACAGAATCTCCTAGCCATCATTGAAACAGCATTAAACGGAAAATTACACTCGAACATAATAAATACGGAAAAATGGTTAACAGAACTTAGGGAAATCAAAGTCAATATTCCTATGGGAAACGACCTTCCATTAGATATAACATACGAATCAATCTCAGACCTTATCAAAATATCCGAGGTAGTAATCTTTCACAAAGATCAATACCTTGTATTTGTAACAAAAATTCCATTAGTAACTAACAATAACTTCAAAGCATACAACTTAATTCCCTTACCAATTCTGTATGATAACAAAAGTCTAGTTCTAATTGAACCAAGTATTGAAATTCTAGCAATTAGTTACGACAAAGAAACATTTTTCTCGTTAACAGATAGACAGTGGGAAAATTGTAAAAAGTTAAAATCGTATACGATATGTAAAAATAGCCAACCTATACATCATAGATCGAAATCCAATTTATGTGAATTAGCATTTTTATTTAATCCACAGAAATTCCCAAATAATTGTAAAATTAAGTTTGTAACATCAAACATAGCCATATGGAACCAACTCGAACGTTCGAACACATGGTTATTCTATTCTACATCCGAGACTATCACAATTAATTGCGAGAATCCGTCGGAATCGTTTACTTTTGAGACCTACGGTGTAGGCCGGTTGACTATTTCATTAGCATGTAATGTATATACAGAAGGGTCAATACTGCTACCCTCAAATCACATCAATACAAATACTTTGAATGATATAATCTCAGAAAATCCTAAAATCAATGTAAAGCAATTCCTTGTGGAGTTGTTATACCCATTTATACCTCAGAATATCACAAGTGTACAAGTCATTAAAGACTTAACTAAATTTACTCAAGACATACTAGAATTAAGAAATTTAGAAAAAAAAACATCATCTGAACCTCTATTAATTGTAAATGTAAACATACATATAACCATAATGTACATTTCTATAATGAGTCTTGTAGTAGCATGTACTATCTTAATGTTTAAGCTTAAGAAAGGAAATGTAAAGTTATACGAACCAGATCTCGCAGAGACTGGAAACTCAGAAAATAACTGAATTTAATTTTAGTAACTAAGTTAGCATTTTTTATATAAAACAATTCTATTTTAAATTTTTATTATGAAACATTGGGTCTATTGAAACCCCAAGTTTCATTTAAGGGTAGGGGTGTTAAGAATCCCTGACTCTGTATTACTACAGTAGTAATACGAGTCGTATAAAGTAACAAGACAAAGAATGTTTTTATTAATGTTTTAATTGGAATTTGCTGACTTAGTCTTTTTGCCTGGAACCGCCCGGACGTCGGCCATGGTAAGACCGACGATCGGCAGTCCAGTGTTCGACAGCCACAGAGCATCAGTGTAAATTTTGTAACAACATTTTATTAAACTTCTAATTAAAAGTAATATTAAATACAGTGCAATTCTGAGTGTTTGTATATTTAAAAAAACCTCGTTCGAGATTACGTAGTTCCTTCTCCTCGTTTTTCGTATACGTTGTCTTTCATTTTGAAAGAATCCGTAACAAAGTGTAACTAACCTAACCTTTTAGTAACCAGGAAAAATTAAATCATAAAGTGGAATCCCATGCTAGATTTAATTAAGAAACTAGGAAAGAAGAGGGACTAATTTTGGATGTGTATTAATCCCTTCCTGAACCTCATAAAACTCATACTGTTAAATTTAATTATTTTATGTAGACTTACAAATATTCTTAAATATATACAAATATTTTGCAAATATTAAATATCATACATTTTACTATAAACTTGACTATCTATTCATTATTCAGACTTCGGTAAAACAATTTAATTTAATTTGTTACAGTATAAGTTGTAGTACCATAATTTAATAGTTACCCATATTATTTAAATATTTCAGTAGTACAACATTTTTACAACAAGAATAAATAATAATTTCATAGATTAGCAAAGAACTGAGTAACTAATTTCAAAAACTCTTTAGGTTTTTCAGCATGTAACCAATGCCCAGCACCTGGTATATAATCAAATTTAGCTGATGGGAACATAAGTTTAATAGTTTCATGATGTTCTGGTCTTAAAAAAACTGAATTTCCACCGCCTATAAAATATGTTGGACCTTGGTAGATAGATTGCACAGGCGGGAATTTAGAAATATGGTTTTCAAAATTAACATTGATGGAATCTATGTTTATACGCCATTGGAATTTGTTATCCACTTGAATAATATTACTTATAAGGAACTGTCTGAGGGTTGGACTCTGTAAAATACAAAACAAAAATGTATATTAATATAAACATTAATATTAATTTTTATCTCAAATGCCAATTATATTTAATTATTACTAAAATAATTCTTCAATCTTAGGTATGCAATAAACTATACATTACATATTAAAGTATAATACATCAATGCAATACATACTACAAATAATATTGGGTTATTAAATTAGTTATTATTAAATAACTACTTGATATCCACAATTTATTAAATATTTATTTTAATTTTACATACGTCGATAGAACTTTTCATATGTTCATCAGCTGTTTTTCGAAGTTTTGATATGGGTCCATTAATATCCAAATCAACACCCTTTAAGACGTCTATAATACTTTGGATATCGCTTATTTCTTTCATGTTGACTGGTGATATATCCACTGGTATTAAGGATTCTACCATTTCTGGCTAAATTAATAATTCTGGTTAAATAAGACTGACATAATAAAATAATCCAAGGAATATTATTAAAACAAACCTTACATGGGTGACTGCTAAGCACATCATTGTTCTACCACCCATGCTGTGACCAATCAATGAAGCTTTTTCCACTTTTAAAACATCTTCCATTAAAAATTTAACATCTTCAGCCATAAGTGGATATGATTGTTCTGCTGTATGTGGCGAGTCTCCATGATTTCTTGCATCCACAGAAATCACCTTAAAGCAAAACAAAAGAAAATTATAGAATTAAAATTGCAGTGAAATCTCTGAATAGTGGACACGCTCTGTCACCAAAATCGCGTTCTCTATTCTGAGGGGTACATTTTTTAAATTCATAAAGGATAAATGTGAAAAATGGAAAAAAATTGCACTAGGTTAAATTTAATTATAGTGTTATTATTTAATGTTTTATGTTATAATAATATGTATAAGTATGGATGTATATTAATAAAAAAAGGCATAGGTACATGATTCAATTTAATACAATTTGATGATGAACAAATTGGTCATCTTGGCTTGTTTACAATTATGCTGTCTTTGTACAATTTTATTAGTAAGTTAATTTGCCAAAGTTACAGTTGAAGAGAAAATATTACTGCTTCCTACCTCTATTGACAAAATCGTCCGCTATTGGGAGGTGTCTGTAAGAAGAGGTTTCACTATATATTTAAGAAAATAAAAATTTACTAGCTGACCCGACAGACGTTGTCCTGTCTTAATTATGAATATTGAATTTGAATTGGTATAATTAATAAAAAAAATGTTTATTATTCTTTATGATATACAACATTCTTGGTTTTTTTCTTGCGTGTATATAAATAGTTTTGTTGTATTCCGACACGGGAACAGGCAACATATACCTGGCCATCATCATACAATCATAGCATTGATTATAGAATAAATATTAAAATTGTATTTTATATTATTATAGATATTCTATAATCAATGGTCATAGCCCATAGGTATGATTTTGATATCTTACAATATTACACATATATATATTATATGTACTTTGTAATAAACGTAGTATTGCATGAATATCAACACTATGTACTAAATTATTAACAAATTTGTATATTTTTTTTAATAAAAATATCATTCTTTAGTATTAACACAGATTAAATTAATTAATATGTTTGTATGTATGTTTTATCTAATCTGTGTTATTCATGATAAATTTGTAAGTGTGGAACTCTTCAAATCACTTATATATTATTTCCAAAAATCTTGGTATGCTTAGGTATATATATAATGTAAATTTACTAATTTTAACAAAAATTGAAATTATGAAATGCCAAAAAATGACTAAAATATTAAAAATAAATGACATTACATTAACATGACGTTTCTCAGCAGGGATGCGAGCCCATAGACAAAGAGTTGCTCAATAGGATTTAATGAATTGCATATGTATGGAAAAAGACCATTAATTTACATTTTTTAAAAATAAATGAAAAACTACTCATTTATTGTCTATAGGTATAATGTACTAATAAAGATATGTTTTTAGAATTTCTATTGTACCACATTGGTGTATGGTGACTGGTGACCAGCACTATGCCCTGGTGGCTAGAACATAATTAAGTATGTATCCAACAATATTTAATACTAATTAGTAATTGTTCATACACACAAATTATTTTATCATATATAAAGCAAGAATGTACTTGAGTTTTATCGCACTGCCATATGAAATTAGTAATTACTACATGAATCTAGTGCCAACAATAATTTAATAAGATAAAGAAAAGGTAGATAAGACTTTTTAAAAAAAATATAGTAACTTATCAAATAGTTAATAATAGTGTTCTTTTTCAGCATTTAATTGAATATTATTTTCAATAAAGCGGTCAATGACACCATTGAATATGGATTATAATTTAAAACTACAAATTACAGCTCAAATTTTCATTCAAATAATCTTATCTAAGGTCAAAAGTTGGGTTTTCGACCTTATTCTATAGGTTTTATCAATAATACAATAGATATAATTTTTATTCTTAACACATCAATGAACAATTATGTTGACAGCCATTCATTAGAAATAAGTATAAAACAAAAATCAAGCAACTGGACTGATTCAATTATTTGTTAATGTGAACTTGAAAAAGGTATAAATAAGTCGGTAGTACCTACTAGAGATCAGCACGGGCCATTTTTTTTCGGCCCGATCCGGCCCAAAAATTAAACTTATAAACTGTCGTTGTCCAGGCCCGGTCCATATTTTATTTTTTTAAGTCCAGCCCGACCAGGCCCGTTTGTAATTTTTTTTTCAAAGTCCAACCCGACCATGCCCGTTTGTAAATAAAAATATACATCAACTTTATTTCCTTTTAGTATTGACTTAGTAGACAAAAACATTTCATAAAGACAAAAACCTGACATTCTAGACTGGACCGCGAGAACTGTTCAAGTGTTCACTGTTCAGCGTGTAATGTGTCTTAATTTATTGTTATGTCTTGCCAGTCGACAAAATAATAAAATTATTAACATAATCGCACATTAATAAAGATAAAACTGTAAAATATCAATTTTCGAAATGCACAGATTACACTGCCACCACTGTCCAACGAACATTTTGAAATAGTATTATTGGTTTTTACCAGTGATCTATTTATAAATACCATACAGTCTAGTAATAAAATTATTTATAAATATAGAATACATATACATAATGTTACAAATTAAATTAATTATTTTTATTTTTGACCGACCCGGCCCAATGAATATTACGATCCCACCTAAAACCAACCTGTAATATTTAAATTATGGCCCGGTCCGGACCAAGCCCGGTATGGGTCGGGCCGGGTCGGGCTGGCCCGGCCCGTGCTGATCTCTAGTACCTACTTACATACCCTCCCTGCCAATCATGAGACAATAAGTATAAATTTCTAAGAAATTTAAACTAAGTTAACTTCATAAAAATCCAACGATTACACAATAATCTTACAAATGAATCATAATTATAAGATGTTATCGTTCCACTAGAACCCAATATAATTATTACACATCGGCATGTTGTGCCATTCAAATACATACCCTCCTGTGAGTCATGCTGTGTAAGGACTTGGACAAACTGTTCCAGTTGGTCTTGCAACCAAACAGCCCATGCATGATGATTATCGGCGGCTTCTGTCCATCATCGGCTGCCGTATCAGGAGGGTAAGATGTGTAAGACATCTTCACAGGAGTCAGTCTGGTAGCTAGTGTCCGTCGACCGTTGGACTGCGCGTTGCACTTTTTCAGCAGACACATTCGTGGCAAGTAAACCTTGGACTTGATCATGATGCGGCTGAAACGGATATGACGGTAAACGGACTGATCGATGCTACCGGCTGCCGGATGGGAGAGCGCGATTGAACTTTGCTGTGCGTAGACGCGCTGCGTGTCGTAATACCCCGACGGCGGTCGTCGAACGTGTCGTAATAAATAATGATCGAGTAACGATTGCCAAGGCTAAAAAGATTAAAAAAAAAAAAAAGCAGCCGGACGATAACGAGAACGGATGCTGACGAGCTATTATAATTATTATTGTTTATTGTTGTTCATCGATAAGCCTGCCATGATAACGGTCACCTACCGGTGCGTCGAATTTATTCTTCTTTCCCACTAGTTGAGCACGGTTAAGAAATAATCACAATTCTCTACGGGCGACGGCCGAGGCGTTGAGTAATAATATTGCATAACTTCTTCGATCATTATATACGACGCGATCGAAGCAGTAAGCACCACACCATGATAATGAGCGATAATACGAAACAGCGATAACGCTAATGAATGATAACGCTGTCGGCGATTCTCTGATAAGCGATAACGCTGTCGGCGATTCTCTGGTAAGTGATAACGCTGTCGGCGATCTGTGCGGTCAAAACGATCGTGTTTGCACTCAGTGTCGCCAACGCAACGACGACGGCAGGGAGCGGCTGAATTGTGCCGCGACAATACACCGCTGCTCGACAAGCGTGTCACGGGGACGAAAATTCTGTAGCGAGCCCTTCGGCAACTCACTCGAAAACTACGGAAATCACTGGCCGGGCCATCGGGAATGCAAACCGATGAGCCGATTGACACTCTTGCGGACGCTACTGCGTCGTTGACGATTGTCACCGGGGGCGCGGCGATCGGCCAACGCGAACGCTCCGACCGCGGACGAATGGCACGCCACGACCAATACGAAGACGGTCGCCATTGTTACGACTCCGCCTCTCAGTTTCCCCCCACCACCACCAACACTGGCTGAGCAAACTTACGAATAGAAGGCAATTACCCAAATTGTCAAATGCTACGATTTGCGTTGGATCCAATAGATTTCCAATACGTTTTTCGGTATTTCAACAGTTGTTCACGTTTGAACGTTCATAAGACAATGTTATCTTCAATAGAATATTAAAATAAACCTTTAATTTAATTAATAGGTTAAAGCTATAGATCACCATATCATAAAAGGAAGAACACACGTTTTTAAGCACAATGTATAGTATTATATTATCATTTATGTAATGAATCAATGAATTTGATCAGATCATTTCATGATGGAATATTAATATATTACAATTATTAAATTTTAAATAAACATTCATAATAACTTCATAACCTAATGTAGAAAGTAAAAATCAATTAATTTTAAACTTATATACTATGTTATATTAATCAATTATTAAATTGACAAATATAGTTTGTAATGGTTATGCTATATAGGTAACAACTTTTATTAATTGTATTTAATAAGACAACATTGTTTCCAATAACATTAAAAGTTAAAATTTAGTATACTCTAGAATAAATATATAATAGTATATTTATTTTACATATTGGTTGCGGTCATAATAAAACCAATAAAGCCAACATTATTAATATACGGAATTGAAATAAAAATATATCACGTAACAAGGAAAAACCACATTAATTATAAGATACAATTTACATAAATAATTAGCTAAGTAATCATTTATTTACATGGCTATGAACCATTGGTGAAATAAAATAAACCACCAAAAGTTATAATTTAACATAAATTACTAATGTAGATGTAAAAAAAAGGCTAAATAGTACAACAATGGAAATAAAAAAATTAATACTGACTAATCTTTAACAAAACTTAATAAATCAATAACAAAATCTTAAAAAAAAAACTTTATTGTTTACAAATTCTTAGTCATAATTATTCATCATCGTCTGATATGACAATTGGCTCATTGTAAGATGGACTACGTGCACAATACAAATGTTCAGTCTTATAATCCCCGCGATTATGATCAGAATACTCTAATGCTGATGATAGTTGTAGATTAATAGAATGTTCGAGATCGTTTTTGTTATAATTTCTATCTTCATCAACAACAATTTCTTCAATAATCCAATCTTGAACATCATTTAAATGATTAGCTGTACTGATATCAGCCTCAGGAATATGCATTGCATATACAATTTCTTCTTCAATAATTCTACCATCATCAGACAATACATCAACTTCTTGTATTAAATCACTAGCAAAACATTCATTCAACATGTCATCATTTTTGGTCAAATGTCTTTGGCATAATTTATCTGAGAGGTTGATATCCAATGGTAGTTGAAGATTTCTTTTATGCATAATTATGTTTTTAGAAATACCATTCATTTTAGTTTTTTCTTTAGAAGAACTACAATCTTGAGAGTTATCTACATCGAATAAGCTAATATTATTTTGTTCGTTGAAAGAATTTTTATCATCTGTATCATAAAGTGAGCATTGCCTATTAAAGGTAACTAAGGTATGTTCATTTCTGGTACATTCAGTTAAATTGATACAGTTTTCTTGTTCAGATTGTGGTTTAAATCCATTAAGTTGGTTGCCTGTCCCATATTGTTGGGCTGCTGGCTTTTCTGTAAAACGTTCGGGAACTTCTTTGGTGCATGTGTCATATATAAACTTAAATTTTAAACAACCAATAAATAACATAGACCCATTAAATAGCACAGCTTCTCCAGGGTAACCGTCTTTAGGAATAAGTCTTTTGGAACACATGCAGTGGACTATTTTCTTCACAGGCTTTTTAATTTTAAATTTACGCGAATAATAATTCATCATTAGTGCATAATCAAATCTGAGTTTCTTAATAAGATATTCATATTTACATTTGTTTCTACCTCCAATTTTATTTTTTAAACGAAACATGGCGTAAGTCTCTCTTATTCTACGTCGCTTATTTAAGAAATCATTAACTTGTTGACGTAATTTCATTTCACTGATAGTTATATCTTCAGATTGGTGACTTCCAGAATAGGATACATTATCAACTGTTACACCATGTCTACTATGATTTTTCAAGAGAAAATCTCCAAGATTCTGAAACAATATAAATAATATATTAGTAAAAGTCTTTGAAATAAACTTTTACTCTATTCTAAATATAAGTCATTAATACGATATAGTCGGTAAAATTTCGGGTGTTAAAACGAGTTATATAATTTCATAAAACTTTAGACTTCAGTAGAATATTAATTAAATGATCTAATACGATTTAAATACTAACATATATTCTAATTGATTTAATACACAAATTAAATTATACTTATCAGGCTATTGAAATATCTTTGGGCTTAAATAACATTTGCCGAGAAAAATATGAAAATATATTATTGTTAAATAATTAATACTATAATAGAATACTATAAAAATAATAATTTGCTAGTCTCGTATCTAAACAGTTTTGTCCCGGGGGCATGCCCAACTGAGGCCAGAGTATGTAATATTCCACACCAGCCAGCACATTGGTTGACTGCCACACTCACAAGTGCATTAGTCGACCATCACCTCCATCTGCACATGACAGCAACCCAAAACATTTTTATGGTCCATAGACATAATATATAGACAATAACTACCACAAATTTCATACAAAGACTATTAAAAAATATCGATGAAATAATATAACATAGGTCTTATTCAATAAATTTACCGTAAATACACAATATTCAATAATTTACAATAAAACCAAAAATACCTTTGCATAATTAAAGAGTAGGGGTATGATAAAATGCTTAATAAAGAATACAAAAACAAAATTATTTTAATATATATATATATATATATACAGAATATATATATAAAAATTTATTTAAATATATATATACATATTTAGGACAAAAGCTTTATTTCATAAAATAAAGTATTGATTTAAAAATTTGATTTTCGAAAAATAATATAAAGTATTTTAACTGATTAGATGGACATATTAAATTTACTAAAAGTGATAATAGAATATCTCATGATATATAATAAAGATTAAGTTATTTAATATATTTAGTTTTGTAAGTATTTATAAAAGTATAAGGTACTTACATAAATAGATGTTATTGATTTATTAAAACATAAAATGTACCGACATTGTTTATTGAATTACATAATTCACAAATATAATATATATTGTTTTTACAAAATCAAAGTAAATAATTGTTCAAACGTTTTTAAATAGTGGTCCTAATTAGTGTTCTACAATCTACCACTCATCTAATTTGTCTCTCTCTTTTCTTACACTGAAATGGAGATGGCTCCTAAACGGTATACAAACTAATCCTTCAACAATTACATTTGACACATTTTACACAATGACTTGGTACACATTAAATGTGAAGAGCTTCCAAATTAATTAGTTAAATATTTAAAATTTACAATTTAAATTAAAAAATTTAAAGTTTATGAACAAATTATTATTTAAAATAAAAGTATATATACATTATTATAGCTGACCCGAAAGACGTTGTCCTGTTTTAACTAAGTATTTTGTTTGTACCATTTATGAATATTCATATTTTGAAATATTTTTAGTACTAAAACAAATGTTTTACATGAAAACTCATTGTAATGTATTTCTATAAGCATTACAATTTGAAAAATTAATTTAAAACAAAAAAAAATGCATTTTATATGCAGATAAGAAACTTAACATATTATAAAAATATACAAAAAAATTAGCTAGCTTAAAATTACTAAAAAAATTAAATGTTATTTAATTTATTATTTTAAATATATTTGTGATAAAATATTTTACAACATTCAATAAAACCTGTGCTTCAGTAAAAAAAAAATAAGGGAAGACGAGTTCTGTGCTAACACTTTTACAGACAATTGCATTAATGTATGCAATATAATATGGTTTATTTATAGTACTAGCCATGCCCCTATACCCTATTCCAAGAGCAAAGGTAACATCCAAAATTGGGTAAAATTAGTAATATTATGAGTAAAAAAAATATTATATAATATTATAGTATATAAAAATTGAGTAGTCTATACAAGAAAATGGAAACAAAGTTTCGTGATATAATTATTCAAAACGGTCACATGGTGGGAGAGTGAAGAAGAAAAACCAATCAGAATGCTTGTCGCAACAATCGTATAGGGGACAGCCAATCAAAACGCTCAGCGTCGATTGATAACTGCTACACGGAGTGGGGGATCGTTATCAAACAAACATTCATCCACATTTAATAAATACCATAGAGTACTATTATCTATAATAGAGGGTCTATTGTATACCGTACGTGTTCAGAAAGTGAAGTCGGCCAGTTTGAACAGAACTCATTTAACGAAACTATTAGTCGCCAGATAGCGTGCAATTCTAACCTCTAATTTAGGTTCAAACCTAAATAATAATTTAGGTTCAAACCTAAATAATAATTTAATTTACCAGCGATAATTTAAAATATTTTATTTGAACAATATTTCATACTGTCGGTGTCCAATAGGTGATAATTTAGTCCATGTATCTGATAAAGTTTGTTTATCGAGTGTCTTCTTTGCATATGGCGACGTGTTTCACTGATAACGAGAAGACGGCTATCTAGTATTAGTATATTTATCTATGGATAAAATAGTATTTGGTGCAATATTTCCATTCTACAATAATATGTTGAAAAATGCATTAAATATAATAATGAATAAGATAGTACAATAGTACTTATTGTATAATGTGGTAACACTGCAAGTACACCTAGTAAATGCTTCAAATTGCAATCGTTAGGGCCTCTCTATATTACTCTATGATAAATACATAATAATGGTTTTCTTATCATTTTATCAATTTTACTATCAAAAAATTATGGGCGACTGCACACGTTATAATAAATAACCTAACCTAAAAACTATATTACATTTAATTACATATAATATAAAGACTAAAAATAAATTGTTGCAATGAAAACATTTTTTAACAATTACCTAGATTTTATTTAACCTATTTCTCGCATTACTTATATGAATAATTTAAACTTATAAAATATATACATACATCATCAAATGTAATTGTAGCGTGGTAATCAGACACACATTCACATTTTCCCAAATCTTGCAAACAAAGATTATTACTATGACCTAGAAGAATATTTACACATTGAGGAAATTAATATAAATTGTTAAAATTATGAAGATAATAACAGTTATTAATACTCACTTATTCCAATTGTAAATGATTTTTCTTGTATTGATATATTTATAGGTGTGGATGAAGTTAAACATAATAAAGAGGCATAGGGTTGTTTACATAGTAAATTATTATTATTTTCCAATACATTAAGATGCTGAGATGCTGGTAGGAACTTTTCACAAAAATTATTTACATCTGAAATATTAACATTTTTTAATATTTTAATTAAATACAACCAAGAATAAGTATTTAAATTGACAGGACCTAAATCAAATTAATTTAATATAAATATGACTTACAATTGGTATTATGATTAGAATTTAATAATTCTAATTCACGTGATGCAATGCCACTGAAAAAAATTCAAAAACCCAAATTAATAATCATAATTTTAACTTTTAAAATTGAAAGATAATAGATTTAAATAAGAAAATGTATTAAAAATATAAATAGGATTATTTATACAAGGTCATTAATTTAAGTAAAAAATTCCTTGTCGAACGTTTGCAAATCTTGAACATTTAGAAAAGTCTATCAGCTATTAAAAATTAATAATAGAAAACTGAATATGTATTAACAATCAATCTTAACTTACCATAAAATAATAAAAGAAGAATCATTTTTTGAGATTGTTGGAATGTATTTTTGAGGCTAAAAATATAACAAACTTAGTTTAAAAATGTTATATTAATAAAAACATTTACTATTTAAATTAAGATTATGTGAATATTTGTAATAGAAAAAAAAAGTAAGAACCTAATTTTGTTTATATTAGTAAATAAATTACATGGGAAATAACTGGGCATTAGATAAATATTTTAAAAATGCATTACCGTTTTATACAAGGCTAAAATATGACTAGGAACATTGAAAAATGAATTTTTAGATACTATTGGAAGTTCACATCGTTGACTCTTCATTGTTACAAAATCTGATAATATTCCATCACCAGGAAGGAATAGTTCAGGATATGCTGTTTGCTAATTTTAATAAATATAAAAATGTTAGTATGAATAAAAATGTAAATAAAAAAATCTTACAAGATGACTGAAATGAGCAGGGCACAACCATCTCATATTATGATCCCAGTCACGAATTGGAATATCCAAACAATTAAGGTGATAAAGCCGACTACAATAATTGCAGCTCACCAATCGTCCTCTCAGGACACCTTGTTTACAATGAAAACATCTTTCCTTTTTACGTATCATTTTTGGATTATCCAATTGTTTTTGACTCCGTAGTTTAACATCTAGTAAAAATCATTCCCACATTTAACATTTCATGTCAGAAAAAATATATAATTTAAATAAATAATATTTTGAATTATACATACTGAATTTCTGATGGATCGGTATTTCAGCACGAAATTCTTTACTAGTATCGCTTACTATAGTTTGCTTTACAAATAAGTGTTTTAACCTTCCTACAACATCTGTAAAAATCATATATTTTAGTAACGTAATTTGGCAATGTGATAAATCAAAATGCATAAGGTTATGTTGACTTGTGTAGTCAATTTCAGACTTACTTATGGGGGCACCGGGAACTTCAGGAACTGTCACGTCCTAAAAAATTAAAATTTTTACTCAATTATTTATATTTACAAAATATTACAAACAATTTAAATATAAGCATTATATTATCCTCACTTCTAAACCTGTACAGCTTCTGCAAAACCATTCGCCATCAGGTAGTAATATAATTGGAGGAATGCTATAAAATAATACATATAATAACCATATTTAAACATATTAAAAGCATGCAATAAGAATTTGATTTGATATTTTACTGGCAGTGTGAATGAAAAGATTTTGGGCATTTATCGCAGCATACAATTTCTCCACCTCCAGAACAAACATCACAATAGTCATGATTGATCACTTTTCCAGGATGTTGGGAATAAGTTGAAACTGGTTTTTTTTTGCTATTACCTAAATTTGGTTCAGCAACCATTTTATAAATTTTCTAAAAAATAAAATATGACTTCATAAATACATTTGCATTAATAACAATAAAATATAAATAAATTCTTACCGTGTAACAAACAATAATTTAATAACTTAAACTTATAAACGTATCAACTTAAAATTTATTCGGTAAAAATGGAGAAATCAACATCAAAAAACATAAGAAGACAATATAAGGTGAATTAGAATTTGTCTATTAGAGAAATTTGTCCACTGTTGAAAGATATATGTAACAAGAGACTCTACAGTACTACATTTAGAATACAAAATTCAGTAAAATTGAATAAAAAATAATAAATAAACCCAGATACCTAAGTATGATACACAACCCACATTAGTACTATGGCTATTACAGAAATGCAAATCACAAAATAGCTACTTTGGGGCCAATGAAATAAGAACAAGATCCCACTAGAAAACTGTAAAAGAAATAACGGTAAGAAAAATGAGTTTACGAATAGTATTTCATTAATAAAATAGTAAATAATTATTAAAATGGAAAAATATCATTACCTGCAGTATATCAACTTCTTCAATAAAATTTGTAGCATCAATCAAACCGCTAATTGTAAAAGCCATCGCGACAATCGAATACTGGGGATGAGACGAAAGTTAATGCGCGACCAAAGGTCGTACGCATTCAGAAATACGAGCGTTATGGGGAAACGTGCGAGGCTACGAGGCGTACAACGTCGCGAAAGAATGTAAAAAAAAACACACGGTAAACGGGTACGGCGACAGACAGCGAAGTAAAAAAAAAAAAAAAAGTGTTCGATCTCGAGACGCGAACAAACGGGGAACAAACGATGATGGCGGCGCACTCGAGCGGGTGTGACTCGACCCGGGACTCGGGGCGCAAACGGCCAAGGACGGTGTAAAGCGATGCGGTAAACAAGAGAGCCGCGGTGGTCGGTCGATCTGGCGAGACGGGAAAGAAAAAACAAAAACGAAAACTACGAACGGAGCTCGAGCACTACAGCTACCTAGGTAGTCCCGGCGAAACGTACACACACACGCAATACGCGGTGCGCGTACACCAGCGCCGTTGACTCGTTTGAGCCGACGCTGCCCGGGTGCCGTGTCGCGTACGCGGCGTACGGGGACGCAAAACGAACGAGTGCAACGGAGCTACAACTCCGACGACGGCGCTCGACGAAGCCGCCTCTCGATTCCGGCGGACGGCGAGAAACGAGATTTGAGTACGGGGACAGCGAGAACACGGACGACGGAAAACGCGGAGTACCCGAACGGCGGCAGAGCTGCTGGGCTGACGAACGGTGGCAAACAACGGGTCGACCGTCCAGGACTCGAGACGACGAGACGAAACTTTAATGATTTTTGTTTACCGTCGGCCGGATCCCAACATTTTCCATTTCGTCTCGCGATCGCGCAATATTGTCGTTGTCCGACAAAACATCCAATACATTTTTCTCGTTTTTATCTGCGCGAGCAACACTGGTTGCTGTGTGTTTTTCTTTTCATTTTATCTTTTTCTCTTTCTTTTTTTTTTATTTGTGGTTATAAACACCGCAAATGTGAACCTCCATCGCACAATATTCAAACCCGACGACGACGAAAACGCGCTGCGAAGTGTCGTACCGCACTCGTTTTCTCATAATTTATCTTTTCTTATTTATTCGTTATTTTTTTCTATCTCTTCCTCTTCCTGTCCCGTGACTCGTCGGCGTCTGTTCGATCCTTCGTTTTGGATTAAGGTTGATAAGTAGATTTCGAATGGCGTCCAGAAGCAGACTCAGTAGAAACGATAATTGTATTGCGGAAAGACGACTGAGGCCGATTTACGGTACATACTCCGATCAATGCATCTGCCGTTTCACGTTTATGATTTCTCATTGTTGGTATTTTTACTTACAGAATGGATAGACAATGGCAATTATAAAAAGGCTCTGCACGAGTTGGACAAATTGATAAAAAAATTACCCAGTCAAAATTGTTCCAAAGTATGTACTTGTTACTCGATGTTTTAATAGAAATCGAATTGATTATTGGAATTTTAAACTATGAATATCTTCTTCACTTGGTACAGGCATTGAAGAGCTTGACATTAGTGCGGCTTGGCAAAAACCAAGAGGCTGAAACTCTATTAGATGAAGTCAGAGAGTGCAAGCCATCTGACGAATCTACACTGCTTGCGTTAACTGCTTGCTATAGAGAGTTAAAAAAACGTAATTTCAGTGTTGATCTCTTATCAATTATTACCTATACATTTTAAAATCATTTTTAGCTCATATGGTATGTGAAGTTTATGAAGATGCTCTACTCCAAGATGCAGGCAATGAGGAGTTATTGTCTAGTCTATTCATGTCCTATGTTCGAGTTTGCGATTATAAAAAACAACAACAGACTGCATTGGCTCTCCACAAAGTTAAACCAAATAACCCATATTATTTCTGGGCTGTAATGAGTATTGTTATGCAGGTATAATTTCAATTTAATACATTATTACTGTATAGATAACAAATTTGTTACCTATATAGTTAGTTAAAATGTAATCGGAGTGAATAGTTTAAAATTGTATTTTTAAGTAATAAAATTAAATACAATCGCATGAAAATCAACCTGGATTATTAATGTTAATATTATTAATGTTTCCTGAGTTCAATTACTACTTATAGTCTGTCAATTTAAATTTGAAGCTTACATACTTAATGTTTATATGCCTTATAAGTTGCTTTTTTTATATGTTAAGGCATATCAAACTAACAATGAAATATCAAAAAGAATTACTTTACCATTAGCAGAACGGATGGTGCAAAAGTATATTAATGAAGAGAAAATTGATGCTGAACAAGAAATCCAATTGTATTTGATGATTTTGGATATGCAGGTAAATTATAAAATAGAAGAAAAATAAATTTAATTAAATAATTTAAAAATATTATACTTATTTTTATTTTTAGAAAAAATATAAAGAAAGTTTAGATGTTCTTAATGGGCCACTAGGTGATAAATTGCATCGAGCAGTTGGTCTTACTCGAAAAAAAATTGATATTTACTTTGAATTAGAAATGTATGCTGAAGCGAACTCATATCTTAAAGGTTTACTTCTTAAAGAGTAAGTGTTTTTACATTTATTAAATATAATTTTAACTTAAAAATCTTTTTATTATTATATTTTTTAGTAAAATATTATATTTGTTTAAGTGTAGTTATTAAAGTGGGGGAGGAAACAGAGAGAGAAAGAGTCCCCCCTTCTTATTTAAAATAAAATTATATGTCATCAGTAGAGGCCGGAATAATATTCTCTTAAAATACCAAAAATAAGATGCTTATATGGTCTTAAAAATTAGAAAATATTCTACTAATATTCTTTAAAAATCTTTAGAAGTTGATTCTAATAAAAACAATTGTTTTGAAGTGCTTGACTTACGCTTTAGAGCTTCTTGGTGTGAAGACGTAGCTACGTGCTGCGATATCTGAGACTTCTTAACACATAATGTGTTTATTACACACTTGACAAAAAAGAATTGTGCCATCAGTTGTAAAATGTATACTATTTTTATTTAATGGCAGTATCCACTGTTCAATTAAATTTTTTAACTTAGTCAATGATGTTTTCAGCATTATGAATAAAATACGAGTTTAAACAAAAATGTATAAAATATAACAACAACACTACACAAACCGCGACAATGCGCTACTGCAATATGCAATGTTGTCTTTGAACAATTTAATGATAAACGAACAGCTATTTTAAAATATATTTCCAATTAATTTCTTGTGGGCATCGTTATCGACAATAACAATAACTTATCGTTATTCCATTTATAGTTTCTTCAATAACAAATTTACAAGACTATAAAATTACATTTATATTATTAAATTTCCGCCACTACCATTCAAAATATTGGAAATTAATAAAAGTAACCGATTTATTCTATTATCTTTATCTTGAAATATTCTCTAATATTCAAAAAAAAACTTTTGCCATTGATTTATACATTTCATGATTTGTAAACATTTTGAATCCCCGTCTGACTGCATACACTTAAAAAAAATATGTTTAAAAAAATATAATTCCGGCCTCTAGTCATCAGAATCTAGAATATTTAATGGCATTGTTCACTAAAGTATGATGTACAATATATTATTGTATAAAATTTATTATTGCTGAATTTGTACAAATAGCAAACATTTTGAAGAAAAAATATTCATAACAATAAGAAATGTATGGTAAATGTTTGGGTTAATTTAATTGACGCTATGTATAATTTTATATGATACCAGAATTCTATGTTTGAAGAAGTAGTTACCTATACTAGTTTAGTTGTATTTATTTAGAAGATAATTTGGATTAAAAATTTAACATAATAGATACATTATAACAATAGAAATATTAATTTTTTCTTTTAGAAGAGATTCAAAGTAAATTATATAAAATTTTCTGAAGTATGTAAAATATAAGAAAAAATAAATCCTAAATATGTAGAAAAAAAATGCAAAACTAAAGTTATATTTTTTAATTCTTTAAAGTATGAAACAAACAGTACATGTTTTAATGCATTCAGAAAAAAATTCAATATGCATTTATTGCAAACAAATTATAATTGGACTCGAATAATAAAAGTATTATTATATGTATGTATTTGAATTTTTATGAATTACAATTGTACCTATGTGTATTTTAGTGTTTAAATTGCCTTTAAATTTTAATTTCTTTGTAAAAATTTGTAAAAAGAAATATTTATTTGAAAAAATGTAATATTGGTATTCATGATATTATATTTTTATGTGCAATAATCATATATAATAATTCAAAATCGGGAATATTTATTAGGGAGTGAAGCGAGCGGAACATTTTTTCAGTCTCAAAATAAATAGGATGCGGGCAATTCTAAAATTTGCTTATTACTGGCTCAAGAGTCCAACTATATTTTTATACATTTTGATTAAAAAAATTACTCCTTCTCTCCCTGAATTTCCTTCAAGTTACGGCATTAAGGTACACTGTAGACAGAAATACAGCTATAGTTAGATAGGTCTAGCTAGATTACACAAAAATGTGCTCTAAATAGAGCAGTCATAGAGAGCGCATAGAGCAAATCTACCTAGATAAGTCTACGGTCCATGTACATTAGTCAAACTTTATAAACTTGATAGGTCTTACCTGCATCTGTTCCATTCTTCTTATTTTTGATTTTTCGTAGTTCACTATCATTTGGCACCAAATATTATGTAACTCTTTCAACTTCTGCAGAACTTATTTCTAATTTTTATGCAATTGTTTCCATACATTTTGCCTGTCTCTGTATTCCTTCAGTGTACAATTCCATAGTCCAGGAGACGATTCAAGAAGCTCAATTGATAGGTTTTTTGCTTGTCCCACACAACATCGGCCATTGTACTAATAATTCAAAAGAAAATATATAAAAAAAACAAAACAATATCTAAAACACTGTTGATAATTAATTGAAATATTTTCATGTGCTCTATTTGGTCTATTTAACTGAACAAATAGATCTAGACTGATCTAGCTATAGTGTCTATCTCTGTATACATTGTTGATTTTCGTTTTCTCTAGTTGGTCTACCTAGGGCCTAGACCCTAGAGAGGCAACTGCTAGAGCACTCTAGATGTTGTGTTCACTTCTAGACTAAATGTAGAGAGCTTTAGCTAGAGTCACTCTACGAGGAAAAATCTACAGTGTGCCAATACCTTTATACATGACCGGGGCTCGTAAGCTCATGCACTTGTATGTTTTTTTTTTGCTACACAGGAAAACATGCTTACTGAGATACAAATCCCTTTCACAACAACAATAATAATAATAATTATATAAATTTTAATAGAACATGTTTTTGCATGTTTTGAGTGTAAGGACTTAATTGGCATATAGTCAATTTTTCAGAGATATTAGTGCATATTATTTCATAAAAAAAAATTTTTAGTCAAATATTTGAATAAATATTTGAACATATATCTTATTTATTTACTTTCCCATTAACAAAATGATAATGTTTTTTTTTGTTTATTTTTATTCTGAAGAGACTACCTAAATAGATTTTATGCGTTTGCGTTTTATGCTGTACCGCGGAACTTATAAAACTTTAAACTTCACAAGTAATAATTTTATTTTGTATTTTATTAACTTTAAGTGTCAAAATGTACAAAAATTAAAAGGAATAAAATACTTTTAAAATTAATGGATATATTCTTATTATTTTAAAATTTGCTTATGATTGTTTACATAATGCATATTTTCAAACTTTTTAGTGCATAAAATATGCATATTTTGCCAATTTTTAGTGCATGAATGCATGCTAATTTTGCAATTTTTAGTGCAAGAACTTACGAGCCCAGTACATGATTGTATATTTACTTCATAGATAAATTAAAATATTTGTCGGTAGTAACTTAATTTTATTCATTTAACAGCATAGATTCATGGATTTACTATACAAAATACTTTGATTCATTATTCAAAATAATTGAAACTAAAGATAAATATTTGAACTGCAATGGTAATACTGATACTACGTTTCACTTTGATTCATCTATCGAAGAAGCGCTATTGTTCCTTGATGAACTGCAAAAATTAAATTCTGAGTCTAATTATCCTCAACGAGGTGTATACCTTGCTCGTCTTGAATTATATTCTAGATTAAAAGAAAATGCTTTCAATTATATTGGTAAGATAAACTTAATTTTAAATCTTATAATACAATTAATAATTAATATTCTTTTTGATTCCTTTCGATATTTTGAATACAAATTTTTCTTAAATACTGACTTATTTGATTTTTACATTACTATTTTCCTATTACTTTAAATTACAGTTATTCATATGTTTCTTCTTTATATATGCTTGTACTCTTATCTTGACTTAGTTTTTCGCTATATTAATGTAGTATAATATGTATAAAACTATTATTATTGATGTATATTTTCAGATGATCCTATCAATCTTTTCACTGAATATTTTAATATATTTGGACAAAAGCCTTGTTGTTTTTTCGATTTAAGACCATATTTGTCTCTATTACATGGGGAATCACTTCAAAAGTTCTTACAAGTATTGGATGAAATAGTAGATTTGAAAGAAGAAGAATTTCCAAAATCGGTATGTATTTACCTTATTTTATTCCAGTCTAGAAGACTTGTTAAGAAAAACTATGAAGTTAGTGACATTCATACTTTCTCTATAATCTTTACCCTAATAATACTAGATCTCAGTCTTTTAATAGCAAACCAACATGGTTTTTCATGCCAAAATAAATAATACATTATTTTAAATTCAATGGTATGTATTTATTAATTAAAATATAAAACCAACAGAAACTTCAAATGGAACGTTACCTATCATTACTTCAAATTGCTCGATATGTTGGAAATCAAGATCTCATGAACGTTGAACAAAAGTTAAAACTAGCTGATCGTTTGCTCAGATGCTATCACAGATGTGAAATGTTTAATAATAGCAAAAGATCTTCTGAAATAATGTAAAATAACATGACAATATTAGTAATGTTTTATATGTAATGTAATTTTTATTTTCTAGGGCAAATGATACTTTTGTTATAATGATGTCCCATTTAATGTATGATATATGGGTTGAAAACAATAGACTTACCTATATCAGAGAAGCAACTGTTGTACTCGAGTATGCATACTCTCTCAGTCCTTCAAATTTTCATATAAAGTTGTTATTATTGAAGTTCTACCATATGTTAGGTAATAACATTTATATTTTATTTACTTCATTGTGTAGTATTTTTTTAATAATAATTTTATTTATTTTATAGGTGCTTCCGATGCTTCAAATTTAGCTTATATAAATTTAGAGATAAAGAACACACAGTTGGATTCCTTAGGATATTTACATACTTTCCTTATGTTTAATGAAGGTCGATTCCAGAATGCTTCTAAACTATATTCTGCTACTGTTAGATTCTTCTCGCACAACTATCGAGAGGTGCGAAAGTAAAATATCAGTTTATAATTTTATTTACTTATCTTGATTGATTAAACTAAACATTTTGTATTCTTCTTTTAGGTTGCTGACCATTTAACTATATCATATAAATATGGATCCTTTATCAAAATTATTGAATTTGTAGAGTTTCGAGAAAAACTCAAGTATTCTATTAATCATTCTCTGTGTGTTATAGAAAATTATTTCATTTCATTACTTGATGTTGATAGTTTGGAAGACTATTTAGAGGTATTTATTAACTATTAATTGCTTGGATTAAATTATAATAAATAACAATTAATATGAAAATTATTTTTAATAAATCAAATTGATTAGATTGTACTAAAAATGGATGGTGTACCTGAAATTGCCTCTAAGTCTCATCTTGGGAAAATGATCAATAACCGAGACTATTCAGTTCTAATCAACTATAATCCTCCTACACGTTGCTTGACTTCAGAACATTCAAATCAAACATTTTCCCATGACTTGCGCTTACTAGAAATCCGTGCTGTTTTACTAAGCTGTATTTATTATAGTGCACATATGGTAAAACAAATGAGTGCGCAAAATATAAAATCTATATCTTCCGAAGTAAATGGATTCAATCATGATGAAGAACCACTAAAGTTAGAATATTTAGATCTGTTGGATTTGAATTTAGGAAATCTGAAATACTTATACACACAATTAGAAAATGATCCTCCCACTGAAATTTCTATATGTGTATTTGGCAGTTTTTTTGGATCTAAATTGTTTGGCTTAGAAAAATCTAAAATTATGTTAACCATCATCATCAATTTTATTGAACTTATAAAAACAATGGGTTCAAATTTTAAAAATTCTGCTTGTATGGATGAGTGGACTAATAAAATGAAAGTTAATGCAACTGATCTAAGCAATGGATTTGAAAAGGCAATTGATTATTGTCAATGTGTTATTTCAAAAACAATTAATGAAAATGATTCTAGTCTGAAATTAGAAGGAAGAAAAGAAGTATTAGAAATACTTACAAATATGATAGATGTAAGTAATATTACTATTAACTATTTGTCAATAATTATATTATTAATATTTGAATTTTGTTTATTTCAGACATTAAATTCTTCATGTGTTTTGCTTTCCTTGGCGATTTACTTTGTAAAAAGTTTACAAAACAGTGTTATTTCAGATCCAAAGAAAATTAAAGCAAAACGAAAAAATCAATCAACATTTCATAATTTTGAGGTAATCAATTATTATAATAGCTATAGCTGGTGCTAGAAATTTGAAACGTTGGCATTTTTTCCATAGTACTCCAAGACACAGCTTATTAAAAGCGAAATTTATATAGTTTAAGTATACAAAAAATGTTACATTTTGCATTTTCTTATGATATTCGTGAATTAATACATTTTTGATACTTTTGTGTCAGTTAATTTGCTTTTAAATTTAGTTATTGTTAGTTATATGCATGTTCGACATTTTTAGAACACTTAGGTACATTTTTGTTAATAACAAAAAATATTAGTGACATTATTTAAATTAAATATAAACATAAATGCAATATGTATATTAATTAATACAATAAACAGATGCCTTCATTCTAATAAAATAGTTTTTAACTTATTGTTAGACGTAGCTATCAAATTGTATTTAGGTGTTCTAAGAATTAATTTGTTTGAACATAAAAAAATTTGTTTTTAGTTCAAGTCATTTTTAGGAGAATTTTTATGGTTAAAAACATTTATTTGTGGCATTGGTAACTTTTTAATGCCCTGGTTTTTAGTGCATCATTTTTCTAGCCCTAGTCTTTGATTTATTAGCCATTCATCTTTCTTTCATTACCAATCTTTGAGATTAATTCGTTATGAATTAAAGAATATTTGTGATAAAATTATTTTCTACTGACCATTATCTTTTTTTTATAAGCATATGAACAATCTATGTTGTATGCTATACACTCAATAAAATAATATGATACACTAATTAGAAATATATGATAAAATCTCAGGGAAGGGAGGTCACCTATTGATAGAACACTCTGTAACAGGAGTTATCATATTTATAAGAAATTTTTTTTTTTTATTATTGAAGATTTCAACACCATTTTTTTTTTACCTATTATTTTCCTTGTGACAATCTATAACTATTTACTTTTATGGGTATATTAATGTTCACCATAAAAACATCTTATTTATTCAAAATATTCTTTGCTCAGTAATCCATTTAAAATATAAACACAGTAAATATTATGTTTAATAAGACTCTTGGTCTTACTCTTAATATTTAAAAATTCAAATCAATGTCATTATCAGAATGATTTTCTCTTAAACATACTCTTATTTTATTCTTGGTTTTAACCTGATCCCTGCTGATATCAGTTATGCTTTACTTTTACTCTATTCGTCTTTGTGGGTTTCATTAAAAGAGAATGGGTGATTTCAACCCTCATGATCTATGAAATCACTTCATAATATCTTGTAACACCAATTGTTGAACATGGTTCTATTATATAGTATCCTCCAACGGCTGAAATCAACTTGAACAGGTTTACTGAAAGTTTTAAAACTTAATAAAATATTCCTTAAATATTTATTACACTCCTCATGACTCTTGTTTTCAGTTATCTTAATTTATCATCTTTAGCTCAATGCTTCCTTAATCTTCTTTCTTATCTTCTTTTTATGTATTTTAAATCCTACTCTTTTACTACCAATGGTTATACATTTTTAGTTACCAAAACAACATTAAAAGCTCTTAATAGCTAAAATATTTATCAAACTTGTATTATTTTTTTAGGCTGATTATAAGGGAAAATCAGAAATTGTACGAGAGGTTGTAAAAACTGTTCAAAACAGTATTAACCGAGTACTTTCTAGTGTAAAGAATGTTGAAGAAGCATGGAATCGTATAGGATGTGGCAATTCTAATGGATTGATGTTAAAAAAACATGATGCAGACTCTACAGTTAATGATACTGATGAAGAAAAGGAAGCTGAAAAAATGAGACAAATCACAGCTGATAGGTGGTGTCAATTAGTTGACACTATTGATAAGAAAATAAGTGATAGTTATTTTGGAGCATTAGATGAAATGATAAAAGTACTTGTAAAAAAACAAACACTGATCAATAAATTATCAACTTTTTGAATGGTAATTTGTAATTTCATTCATGTGAATATTTTATTTACACAAATGAATACCAAACAACACCCTAGTTATCTGAAAATATATTTATGTTTTGTAATTTGGTACATTACTGCTTATTAATACCTTAATATTTAAGGTAAAAAAGTTATTAAATGCACAACCTTCAATATATACATAATTTTCTCTGCAAATTTGTATATGTATTGTGTTGAATGACAAGAAGATTTTAAACTGATTATATTGTAAGTTAATACTTCAATTGTTATTAATTATATTAATTATTAACAATAACATTAAGGTGTGTAACAAACTAAAAGTATTTTTTCTATTGCAAAAATAATTTGGTAATATAATTAACAGTCAAAACATCATTATTTTAACTTATTCAATATGTTTTCTCTTATTTCTAGTTTTACCATGTATCATAATTTCTACAACACCAATAGTTAAATTAATAATTTTTGTGCTATTTCTTTACAAGCAGCTATGGTAATTAGTGATCTCGTATGTCACTCAACTATCGAAAGTTTTGTATTTTTAATGAATTTATAACTGTTTCTTTAATGTTGTTCATTAAATATATTAATTTTAAAAATACATGAAGATACGGTAAACTCTAATATTCAAATTAATTTTAATGTTTACATTACCTATTTAATCACTATTATTTTTTTTATTTTGTAAACAATACTTGATAAAATCATTTTTGTTTAACTTGATGTTATCAACATTTAAAATGGTTTTAATGTTTTTACTAAGAATTAATTGTTTGATGTTTTAAAAATATTCAATGTAATTATAGCTTTTATTGTGAAAAAATGTTTTGATGAATTACTAATTTATATCTGTGTTGAACTTTGTTAATATACCAATAAGGCTGTAACTTTTGAATAATTTTCATAATTTTTGTTAATGATGGATTGATTAAAATAAGTTACATTTGAAGTATGTTAAGATTTTGATTTTTGATTTCTTGAAATAACTAAGAATTAAAACATCTTTATCAAATTACGAATAAAATAGTATATAAGGCAACTATGGTTTAAGACAAAATTTAATAGATTTAATAAATAAATTTAGATATATTTCATTACAGATATTTGTGCTTCAAATTTATCTTTTGAGAATTAAACTTGAAAGAGTTAAAAAAATTTGACTTACAAAATGTTATCCCTGGAGCAATGAAATTTATTAAATAGCAAGAGCATAATTAATATAAATTAGACAAAAATAACCTTTTCTTCTTTTACTCAATCAAATTTTTGTTTCTTTGTTAAATCAAAATGTCAACTTAATTCTATAGGTTGTAATATTTGAGATCTTGGTTATTTTCTAATCAAACAAATTGTAATATTTCGGTATTGCTATGATTTAATCATATTCAATCTCAACTTTTATTTATTTTTGTGATGGAATATAAAAAGAACCCAAGTATATAAATATTATGGAAAGATTTACTTTTATACATTTTTAGTTTAACATAACATCCATACAACATTTATTTATTTGATCTACTATTTTTACATTGTTACTATTCATGTACTTTCTTTGTTAATTATTTTTATGTAAATACCATTCAGATTATAGGTACTTTATACTGGTAATAAAAATATCTTAGTTGTTTAAAATTTTAGTGACTGAATGTTTATGATGTGAACAGGATATGAAAAGCAAATAAATATAATATTATTTGAATTGATAAGAATACATTTAATAGGTATGTGAGTGTATATAACATTATTATTAAATGTAAACAAATCTTTTGTAAAAATGTATCTAATTTAATTTATAACTATAGTATTAAAAAGTTTTTGGGTTGTAGTTCATCATAAAATTAATTTTAATATTTCACTAATAATTATATATCTTTGTATTTAAAGAAAGGTTTCTGATACAATACCGAAATCAAGCTGCTGGAGAGGGCTTGCCATTTTGGTGGTATATATCTAATGGTGTAGGTGTGATATAAGAACAGATTTTACTCCTATCCACCACTACGACGGTGAAAGGGGATAAACGTGTATTTGCGTTTTAATGATATCTTCGGAATTTTATTTTTATTTCCAAAATCGCTAAATATCAATTTCAGTATTTTACCCTAATCCACCCCTAGTTCCCCAAGGTTGAAAGAGCTTAACAACCGGTTTTTCACGTTCATAATAATAAGCCTGGTTCAAGACTTTTGCGCTTAAGAACACGACAAGCGCTAAAATATGCACTAAAAGCCATTTATATTCCTATATTCATTAAAAATCAAGAAATATGCTCTAAAAAATAAGAATTACGAAAAAATATTTTAAACTATTTGATTTTTTATGTATGAAATTAAACTAAGATTTTCTACATTCACGCTGCTATAACCAATCTTTTTTTTAAGCTTTGGCAACTACGTCCATTAGGTGTTGTCAGGGTTGTAATGAATTTGAGTAAAAGTATTGAAGTATTGATTAGGACAAAGGAGATTCGAATACTAGTAATAACTAATAAATAATAATCACCTATGAACTATAATAACGTAATAGTCATTATAAACTGTATGGACATTTACCTTACCCTTGCCGTGTATCATACATATATAACGTTGCGTAGAAGTAAAAATTTTACAGCGCGCACAATCATAAGGACCGCAATCGTATCATTCCCGGTTTCGTCCCATTGTGCGTAGGTTGTACCTTGGACACTCCTGCTTCACATATTGACTATTGCAGAACTCTCAATACTTCTGTGCAACTTAAATAATTTATCATTAGACCGTCTGAAAATTATTTTAAAACCACGCAGACATGGATTTGGCAATGGTTACGAATTTTTCATAAATCGTATCTAGGTATTTAAAGCAATAACATGTGTTGTGACTTTAGGAATAATCATCACAAGGGTGGTTTCACAGCACTTAATAAATAATATAGATATTAGTCATCTTGACTGAGAATTTTGTAAATCTCGTCATCTACAACCAACAAGAACTACTTCTCGGTACATAATTATTTATATTTCCTGGAATATTGTCACTCATGAGTCATGCATTTTATTCAATATGTACCTATAGTGGTTGTTAATGATATGTATAGCTGTATACGTTCCAATTATCAAACGTTCTTTTACATATTTATAGGTATTATAATATTTCATAATTTTGTAAAATATAATGTTGTTAATTCAACATTGGTATAGGTACAGCAAGATAATGGAAATAACCATAAATAACAAACCATCATTATTCGTTTATTTTACACACACCGTCGTAAACCATTTACAATGATGTCATTATTATTAGGAAATGTGTATACTGATTATCGAGTACCTGTGTGGACGTGTGGTAGTGTTTTACAATTTAGATTTGACTAGGGAATTGGGACCATTACAAATTATTACAATCGTTCCATGACGGCAATAGGCATTAGTGGAGGGCTTTGCCCCCCCCCCCCCGCTAAAAAAAATCATATGAAGATAAAGCCCCCCTAAAAATGTTAAACAAACAAAAACGTAATTTTTTACAGATTACAGAATTTCATTATTATTAAATGCTCATATTCTAGCTGAAGATTATATTAGAATAAATGTATATTTTAAAGTACTTGACTCTATAATTGCAAATTTAAAAAAACTTGTCCCTTGCTGTTGGAGTTGATGAATTTATTAAACTAAATTATGATGGAAGTACTCAGTTCATTGATCACTATAAAGTATTTTTTATATTATTTTAAACTTAATTATTTTATAAATAATCAGTAGGTACTAAATTAATATATAGAATTATAAATAAAATGTTTACTCTATTGGATTTACCGGGTTTAAATATTTGTCAACAAAGTCTAAGGTCAGAAATTATGGTTGCTAATAAGTAATAAGTAATAACTATCTAGTTGAACCTGAAAGAGGCGATATTGAAGATATTAAAAAGAATATTTCACCTCAAGTCTTTCCTAATTTTTATAAAATGCTCCAACTTACTTTAACATTACCAATTAGTTCTGCTACGTGTGAAAGAAGTTTTTCTGCTATGAGGAAAATAAAAACATGGTTAAGGACTCATATACAAAAAAAAAAATTAATAAACTTTCAATCTTATATATCGAAAAAGATAAAACTAAAGCATTAAATAATAATACTATTTTAAATAAATTTAACAAAAAGTGTAATAGGTTAGTAAAATTAAGTTAAAAAT
Source organism: Periphyllus acericola (assembly GCA_949715065.1). Taxonomy (NCBI): domain Eukaryota; kingdom Metazoa; phylum Arthropoda; class Insecta; order Hemiptera; family Aphididae; genus Periphyllus; species Periphyllus acericola. The sequence continues at coordinate 20,079,896 of OX454270.1, read as the reverse complement.
GATAATTGTATTTGATAATTATTTTTTTTTTATGTTTATGAGTATTTTAATTAGTAGCTGTGATAACGAGAACTTTCCACTATTTTAATGAGTTATTAAATGTAAAAATGAGGTTGTTGGGGTATGGGGGCGAAGCCCCCACGGGTCGGGTTGCTATCAATTATTTGAACCCCACTCAATATTTCACAGGATCTCCGCCTATGGCAATAGAAAATGGTTATCTATGACATGGACCCTGTGGTTGGCTTGTAGAACTAATTTTTAACAGACGTATTTTAAAGGGGCTGGATCACCTTGGACCTTGGATGGTATTTTTTTGGGGGTGACATTATTTAAAAGCCCAATTTTCTGATAATGAACAACAATGTTAATTGTCTTACATTTTTTTTTTCATTAATAGTATTCTAAGACCGTACTCACCATACTATGGATTATGCCCAACACGGAAATAATTTAGAAATCAATTGTATCCTCAGTAGTCTGTTATCACAGTATATTAGTATATATCATAGTATATTATCACAGATTAATGCTATATTTAGCTTATTTCAGCGCTTTATTCTATTTTTTCCAATTATACTTGCTTTTTTGTATATCTCCACTAAATCATTATGACTAGGGTACGGATGTCGTTTCATTTGCATTTTTTCTGTTCAATTTATTACTAATTAAGTGTTTTAAATGCGCTGCGTGTGAGTACGAATTAAAATCTCAAACTTTATATCTTTATTATAAGTGCGCTTATTTGAATGCTTTAATGAAATATAAAAAGTAAATATCATAAGCTCTTATTTTGATGATTATAATTTATAAGTGCTATAAGTCCTGAACCCTGGTTATTACATACTTATTTCTTATAATTGACGAAAGTATCATCTATCACTAAGAAGTAATTAGTTATATATTTTAAAACTTTAGACCATACACTTATATTGGTACGAATTACGAATAAAATACAATAGCACACACACATATATATATATATACGTATTATACTATAAAGTGTCAGTCGTGTTTGTATTTCATTTGTGTCCGTACTCTTTTCGTAGTGCTAAAGGTTTCTATTAAAATGGAAAATGAAATTCGTCGTATAAGTTCGGAAAGACATTAGTTAGCAGTGAATGAGCGCAGATTTCGATGTACCTAATAGATAGCAGGCTGATGGATATGTCAGATCAAAATTCTGTTAAAAACAATGTTCTACTACAATTTTAACGACGAGTGATCATTCAATACTTTCGACCAATTTTATCGAAAATCAGCTAGGTGATGTTTATATCGATTACATTACATTAGAAGATCATACGTGCTGTATACAGGTTAGGAATTTCTACAGTTTACTTATTTAGTTAAAGTAAAAAAAATGATAAGACGTCGAGGGCTTGATTGTTCTGACGAGAAGGCATCGCAACAGAAAAATTAAAATATGTATATATTAACAATTAACTAATCTTTATTTTAATAAACAATTTTTTGAAAAAAAAAAATGCTGGAACCACCACCAAGTAATCCGTTAAAAACTATGATCCAGCCAAAACTATTCCGAGCAGGGCCACATTATACTAGGTGTAAATCGAGCATTTGCTTCTGGAGGCAAAATTTACCTAGGAGTCTAATAAATTACATGTAAAAAAAAATTTTTTTTCAACAGTTCAGTTACTATGTCCATTTTTAGAAATAATAATAATACTTCGACAGTCCACATATAATAATTTTGATTCACGCAGAGAAACGTAAATGTCTCGCTAACCTATACTATATTATACAGGCATAAAATGTATACAGTATGTACATCAAATGTTTCATTATAGATATAAAAATGCATGTTATATGGTACACTATTGTGATTAAAAATTAAATATTATATATTATAGTTTTCAAAATGCCTAGGTCCGCGACAACTTTTACTCGCTTCGTGCGGACCTCAAATGGGACTACCCATGCCGAAAACAGCCGCTGAGGGCAACTGGTCGACACCCTCACTTAGTCTTGCCGAAAAAAAGTCGGACACCCCTGATTCAAAGGACACGAGGGGCCGTTATCGTGATCAGTCGAGCTTAACACTATAGTCCTACGCAGTGCCGGATCTAGGGGGGGGGGAAGTGGTATCATTGCCCCGGGCGCCGTCGGTATAAGGGCGCTCTTGAATTTTATGAAAAATCAAAAAGCCTCAGTATGAGTATATTAAAAATGTACATATATTTACATTTTTAAACTTGAAAATTAATATAATATTACATATTATTTAGGAATTTATATAACTATTTTTGTCTGATATCTTTTAAAATGCATTCGTCAAACATAGATATTATCTAATTTTTGTTTTCAGAGAAAAATCGACTGATGGGATTTGGAAATAACTGTTAGTTGTAATAATAATCTACGATAATGATATCACTATATTATATATAAGTTTTATAATATAACCATATACATATATAAAATCATACTTGCGATCTACTGCAAAGCAAGCAAGACTTAATAACATATCATAAAATTGTAAAAAAGATTAATTATGATGAAATTATAAAAGATTTCGCTGCAAAATAGGCTAGAAAAGTAAACTTTTAGATATTAAAATGTTATTTGTTAAATTAAAACAATCAAGTAATATATTAATTATGTTTGTTTTCTATGTTTTTATACGTGTAACATTTTAAAATATGATATTTTATATATGTACAATGTACATTATATAAATATAGCAAAGTTTCCATGTTTAAGTTTATATTTTTTAATGTGTAAAATTAATTATTATTATTATAATATAAAAATTATTACTATAGAAAAAATGTTTATATTAAAATACCCCCTCTTTCCCTCACTGAGGGGCCCTCGTAGCTCCACATAAGGAGTGGACAGTTAAGGGCGCTGCATTTTTACCAGCCCCGGGCGTCAAATGTCCTAGATCCGGCACTGGTCCTACGAAAATATTACGCCTATAGCTCGCGACACTACCTATAATAGGTATGCACGAGTAAACGCATCGGCATCACGAAACGAGCTGACGAGTATCCAAAACCGTAACGATTAATGTACCGTACTTGTGTACCGATGGATGCGATGGTGACGATAGTGTCACGGTCGAATGTGCATCTCTGTTCGCAGTGTAACTGAATTAGTCTCAGATAGTCGGATGCACGATAAAAATCAAAAATATGCACGGACCGCGAGCCGTGGTGCGTGCGGCAGTACAAATGTCGATTTGTTGTGTTTGCGTGGTTTTTTTTTTTTATTTTTTTTTCCCCCTTCGCAACACTAGCGAATATCTCTGCACTATGCATAATAACGGGCGGAGAAGAATCGAATACTTGAAATCGGTCACGCACGTTTCCGGGACGAGAAAAACTGTCGGAATCGTCAACCTGTACGTAATAATCAATTTGTCAATTCGTCGGATGGAGTATAAGACGAAGAAGTTCACTTCGATGTCACGGATTTGGAAAGTTTGTTCCTTATTTGTGTTCTGTACGCCCATCAAATGAAAACGTATTATTCTAAAGTCTACAATACTGCGTCCGGTGTACAGGAAACGGACTATGGCGGGTGCCCATTGTGCGTTTAAATTAAAGACTCGGACAAGTGATTGCTAGGATGATTTTGTATTTCGTACCTATATATACCTGCGAACGAATTCAAAGAATGAGAACCATAACCTTTTAAGAGAACGGCGAAGCGTCATACTCGTACACCTCTGCATTATAGTCGGGTACATCATTACTCACTTTCATTCCGTTGGACCGTATAAAATTGGATTTATAAATGTACGATTTATTTACGCGCAATACGTGTAACGGCTAGTAGTCCGAGAGACCATGACACGTACAAGTATTCAATTCTAGTTTAACTCCAATAACAATTTACGCAGGTTCGTGTAGATATAATATAAGTATTTAATATTTATATATAGTGTTTATACTACTACCTGCGTGACAGACCATACAGACAGTTTAGCTGTGGTTCGTACAAAACTAATGATTGGTTTGTAAAATTAATATTAAGCTGCAGTGTACGGAGTAGCTCGATGGCTCAACCTAAGGCTCAACCTGTTTGTATTCTGTATACTAAGTATAGTCACTACGCTACACTTTGAAATTCTACTATAACTCATTATTTATTGGCTTTCGTAACTTTCCTGAAATTCGAGAAAATTATATAATTAACGTCGTACCGCGTGATATAGATTATTTGGAAAATAATAACCCTGAATACCATATAATACATAATATTTTGGATGAATATGATTTTGCAGTTGTTTTTTAATTGGACATTTTAAGTTCTGATGTCCAGCTGTGGATGTAAACTACCTCAATTATAGTAATGCCATTAGAATAACAACTCCGAATACATGACTTATAAATATCTCAAAAACCACTTATTTCACAATTCGTATTTGTACGAGGGTTAAGAGTTTAAATTACGGAAAAATTAACTATCTTATAATAATTAAGCTAAGAAGTAGGTATGCAATCACTTATCAGTTATCAGTAATCACTAATCAATAATCAAGGCTGTCAAATATCAAGGATACCCGAGTCCCGAATAATATTTTCTGGTAAGTAAATGGTACAGCTTCGACAATTTTAGTATTTTGTAACCTAGGGACTGAAAATCTGCTACAAATTACAATATACATCAATAAAGATACAGGTTTTGATGGCATTTGATTTTTTTTTTACTACCACTTCATATCGAAGCTATATCAGCTATAAATATGATTCATACAACGTTGAAAAGCACAACAATTTCTTTTGCTCTTTCTCTTTTTATTCCTTTTTTTGACTTTTTAGTCAATATTTATTGTTTATTTGATATTTAAAAAAAAAATTAAAACCTAATATAAATACTTGTAGTATGTTTTTAAGATTTGATATGACGTATGTGACGATTTAATTTACTACAAATTTGCCACTACTTCATCTGTAGACGTCGGACGTAGATTTTCAAAATATAGCCGTATAGGACATAGGTATGATCGATTTTCGTAATAAATAATAAAAAAAATTTTAAAACGTCATTTTTAAAGGTTTTTTTAACGCTGTTTTGGAAAATTTGTAGAGCTTTATTACTTTATTTTAAATGCTGTTCTATAGTTTTCTTTTTACTCTAAAATCCGCACTCTATACTCATCAATATTTACGAGGTTGTTTAAAAACACAAATACCTCATAATATTATATTCGAACTCTGATGCAAGTCATAATTACACTCAATCAATATATTTTATATATAGCAACAAAAATATGAAAACTTATAATTATTTCTAATTATGAAGATTTTTTGAAGCATAACACCAGTTAAAAAAAAATTCGTAATTATAAAACCAATTACAACGTAATTTGTTTTAACATAATAAATAAGAACAACGTATCTACGTCATACATTACACGATCAGTTATGAGTTCTTACTTATGACTTTACGACTACAGTGCACATTTGATACAAAAACAATAATGTAATAGGCACTGTTTTTAATAGCCGGTAGGATTTTTACATTTTGCTTAATAAAGCACACCCATACAAATAAATAAACGATTATTAGTATTTATTATTTACTAATTTCTTATGTATAAAAAGAAAAATTAAACTCTAAAATAAAATATGGTTTTTACTCGGTTGTAATCAGTAATCATTATTCTTAGAAACAAGCTATTTTTATTAACAACACATCAATGTTTGAATTATTTTGTTAAATATTTATTCAATGAATAATAATTGTTCACGAAGTCTTTTAATTTGTTGATATTATAGTAAGCCGATCATCACATATATTTAAAAATGCTATTGATTGTTTTTTTCTAAGACTTACACGACCCGTCCAATTTCATCCCAGAGATCTTGAACTCATCTGACTTCTTTATTGGAATTTTTAGTTTTAAATTTATAATAAGGTGAAACGGCAAAAGGGATGGTGCTTTATACAACACATTTCGTACTAATTACTTAATATATTATTATGTGATTTTAGATATGATTTTAGGCTTATATAGTTATTTCACCGACGCTCATATGAATAACCATTTAACCAAGTAACAAATATTTTAACGTGAGTCAGAAACAATCAAATCAAGTATACTTTATAGTCCGTATAGGTACCTAAACCGAATGCATGTGTCATACCATGAACATTCGGAATTAAATATAAAATAATTCCATTCGTTTTTCAGTTTATTTCCATAATTACTTAACGAATTTCGTCGGTTAAAATATAAATATTTTTACCAATTCAGCGAGTTCTCATATTGATGTATTCTCTCCATCTTGCTAAATCGTATATACCACGTCGAATATCTTGCTCTCCTTAATGAGAATACGACTCCTATATGGCTATATATATCTTGTAAAAATGAATTTAGAAAATTCCAATATCAAAATGTCATGTTTATTTAATATTATAATTTGGATTGAATTAAAATTAATAAAAAATAAGTCTTACCAATAAGTATGTCTTACCCATAAATCTAATGGAAGCGAAATAACTTTTAAATGCACATGAAAATAGTTGTACATTCTACATGTGCTTATAGTGAAAATAACAAATTAATTTAATGTTCACACTTTTGGAACACAACCTCGCTCAACCAGTTTTTTTTCGTTTCGTTATCTATAAGTTGGTGCAGAAAAAAAAGTCTTCGAAAATTTATCTAACCTATCCTTTATATTAAAATTAATACAGTCAGTTTAGCAATTAGTTAAGTGTAGCTAAGTTGACTGTGTTACATAATAGTTATTAATTTATTAGTTTTATTACGATTTATCGCAATTAAATAATTAGTAAACAAATTCATGGCAAAAGTATAAATTATGGTATATTATGTTTATTGTATATACTATACATCAAGACTTTATTATCAATTGTAGATATTTATTGATCAGAACTTTCATGGATTGATACAAAAATATAAAAAGGAAAAATTAAATTATTTATTGTTTTATTTTTAAAATAAATTAACGTGCATGCCATTCGGGCATACAGTATACAATATACATCACGTAAGTTAAATTTCAGTTATTGAATACGTAACCAACGAACTCGAGTCACGTAAAACAATAAGTACCGCCACAAAGAAAGTTATCAACGTTATCAGAATTTCAAACAGGCGAATCACATTATTTAACGCCACGGGGAAATTATGAAACTATAGTTTCATTTTTAATCATGTGGTCAATATATATTTTTAAGCAGATATTTAGTTTAAGGCATAAACTATTTTATGGAATTTTAATGGAGTTTTAATAATTGTTTTGCTTTTTTTTCAGATGAAATGTATAGTACCAATGGAATTTAACAATTTATTCTGTTGGTATTTTCAAAGGATATATGAAATAATAATAATTTTTCGTATTTTAATTGTATACATACCATAAACTTTGCTTATAATACGATATGTTAAAAAATAACTGAAATGATGTGGAGTAAAATCTTGAATATGTACCTATAAATTGAAAGTTAATTCCGTAGGTATGATTTCGGATGGCGAAAAATGGCATTGATTCAATAATACATGTTAGATTACAATAATTGCCAGCGAACGGAATAAATATACTCGTATGCTATAGGTACATACAAATTACTTTAAATCGATTCTTTTGGAAATGGAAAGTGGTCAAAACGTAATATCTAATAATTATGATATGATCGTATACTTATTATGTAGGTATTGAATATTCGTATACGTAAACGATTATTATTATACTTTTCATCTTATTAGTTGTTACTTATTAATTATTAGATCGTCGACGTTATGATTAAGTACTATTTAAATTTGTTACGAAAAATTATTAACCTAAATTATTTAAATTTAAATATGATGTAATGAACGATTTATACGAGTTATTATAAAAAAAATATAAATTAACACAACATTATTCTAATGAAAATATTAACAATAAGTATTTCTTGAAATGGATTTGGACTGAAAACTGTATCTGCAACATGTTACATCCATGTATTTATTGAGTCAACAATTTTATTAGAATAGTTAGACAAAATTTAAAACTAAAATTACTTATACTGCTACATATTATAAGAAACATTATGTGTGTTATGTACAACTACAATGATCATTATTTTCAATTAGTTTTTCAAACTATTGTCTTTTCAAATAACTGTTTGAAGTAATTCAGTTATTGGTAATATTGCCTATACTTCAATATTATTAATTATTTATTTATAATAACGTTTTGATAGAAAGATAGGTACAGTATTTAGATAAAACATATTTAATTTAATTTAGAATATGCTACTAAAACTGACCTACCGTAAACATATAAAATGCTTAAGAATTATATACTCCCGGACCAATATCAATTATGAAATCATGTTGGTTGATACCAAGAGAAAATACATTATTATACATATAATTAATATATCATAAATATCTGAATAGCATAGGTGCTAATCTTATTATATAAATAAGTGCAAGTTTATAAATATACAATTAAGAACATTATAAAATATATACTACAAAAGCACTTTAAAAATATTTGGTACAATTTTTTTAGAAATTGCTAGACTATACTAAAGATAAAATATATCTGATTAAATCGTATGTCTTATAAGCTAATATTAATTTAAATTTCATAGATATCTAAAATAAAACGGTTATACAGACTACTTATCGTTGCAGAGTAACACCAGTATGAAGCATACAGGAATATTAGAGTTATTAGTTATTATTCTATGGTATGAATACACAAAAGCTAGGTATATTATAATCAACGCTGCGACCATAAGTACTTTTCAGCGTAATCCTATAGTACTACCTGCTAAGAACACTTTTACGGAGAACTTAATACGAGAAGAACACGTACGATTAATGCATGGTGATCCTCAGGCAGTACTGACTTCCATTAGAGAAACTTACTGGCCGATAAACGGTCGAAGTATCACCAGAAATGTGATTCGTAAATGCACTACATGTTTTAAACAGCGACCGGACATAGATTGAGACATCGATTGGGTTCATCTTGTACTTTGGGGGGGGGGGGGTTCAGTCACACAGTTTAAAATATATTAAGAAAGTGTTGTTACTGAAAAAATTTTTTTACTGAAACACAAATTTAATCAAAAAAGACGGACACTCGATATTATCTCACGGAACAAGTCAAACAACACAAACGAGAAATCCAGAACTGACTACATTCAATAATTTTACAAGAAGACGAAAATATCGTTATCGTGATGGAAAATATTAAAACTTTTCTAAAAAAAAACATATTGTCCATTAGCTGTTATCGGGCCGCCACGGTCTTGCGGTTATATTATTTATTAATAGGTCATTTAGAAGTAATTTATTTTGTCAATTACATAACATTTGACTCAAATATGCAGTTAATAACCAAAAAATTGTAAAATATGCAAATACATAAAAAAAACCCAAAATATGCAATTATATGCAAAATAAAATTTTGTATTTGGATTTGTACAAGTATAATTCAAATTTGTAGCTGATCTAGCAATTTTTTAGTCCATTCAGTAAGAACATGCAAATGCATTAACTTCCGGGCCCTAGTTATAACCATGATTTACTATGAATTATAATACATTTTTCTTGACGGATGAAAAAGAAGAATGCAAAAATTTAAATTATACTTAACCATAATCTATATGATCCATAGTTACGGTATAAATTATAATAAATATAATATTATTATTTTCATACAATTACTAAAGGTTAATAGAAAAATAAATATATATTGCCAATGCCTGTAGGGTATGAACATAATACATGTTTAGAACTTTGGTATAGCTACAGTACTTCTAAACATAAATTGTTGTATTTGTGTAACCATAGAAGGTAGTTAATAATAATGTATATTTAGTATAAGATTAGACTGATTCAAGTGAACAAAGCATGTACTATATATTATGTGTAATATGTTAAATCGAGTATTTGTGTGTGAGTTGTACAAGTTTAAAGTCAAAAGCTTACATGTATAATGTATAATGTATATACTCGTATAATATAATACCCTTCTCAAAAAGGTTTCCAAATTATTTCGAAAATTTCTTAACTGAATGTGTTCATTACTTCCAAGTTCCAAGATTTCTAACCGTTATTATCTCGGAGGCTTTGGGAACATTGTTTCGAGTTGCCGATCTCAAACGTCCCGCCGACGTTTACCGATCATTATTATGTCGCTGCGTGACGACCCGTAGAAGTCGCGCGTGCGCACTCGAAGGAAAGAAAAAAAAAATAGCAGAATCTCTCTACGCATTGTAACGACGAGAACATTGACTGTGCACAGACGATATTATTCGCGTATACGTTCGAGACTTCCAGTGTGTATAAGTACACGTAACGAGCAGTAATAATAATGCGCGAGTCACGAGATGGAATTGTAATTATATATTATTATTATTATTATCCGTTAACGAAGACGCGGCGTTATCGTTCCGAGTGTTTTAGCGTCGGTAAAACGATTGCAGACGAAAATGTGTCGACGTCCGTCCTGCGAGCACAATAATGCAATAACGTACGGTGTCCGGCGAACGTCTATTGCAGTTTCGGCGAGCCGAATGCGAACGTCACTCCAAGCATGAATCCTCGTGCGGCACCCTGTACACGAATAAATATTATTTTTTTTCGTAACTCGTGTTGCACGTGTACAAGACGATCAACGTAGATTGCATTGACGATAACAATGATATAATGATAATGATAGCAATAATAACGAAAAAATGTTATTTCGTCACGTCGTATGGAAAAAATTACAGCCACGTTAAGTAAGTCGCGTCCTGTCTGCAATCGTCGAACGTGCGCGCGCTAAATACTTTAAGTACCCTCGCGTGTATATATGTATAATACGTACGCGTATAGCCGACATTTTGACGCGTATTATTAAATACTATATATATTATACTATATTATCTAATATATAAATGTGAAAATGAAAACCTTTGAGTGATATGTTCTTGGAAACTACTGAACTGATCGTAATGATTTTTTTTTTTTAATTGAAGAGCTCATTGCGGAGAAGGTTTATAGCATTTGATCGATTCTCTAACTTTACAAACAAAGGAGTTATCAACTATCATAAATAATGACCTGTTGCGTAGACTTAGTGGGTAAATAAAATGTATTTGTTGATTCGTGGGTTACCTTGGTAACCAAAGAATTATATCTCAAGATACAAGAGTTGTTGCCAGGTGATTTAGTGTCATACAAATCAATCGATACAATTTGCGATGCGAACGAAGCTGTAAATTATGCAACAGAGTTTTTGAAACCATTGGATTTGCCAGGCACGCTACCGCTCTATCTACAACTGAAAGTTGTATCAGTATCCGGTTTTTCATAATTAAGTACTTAAATTTGTCTTATTTGTGTGTGTGTGTGTGTGTGTGTGTGTGTGTGTGTGTGTGTGTGTGTGTGTGTGTGTGTGTGTGTGTGTGTGTGTGTGTGTGTGTGTGTGATGCCAGCAAGACGCAAAGAGGCAAATTTGAGCCGTCGAATAAATACGGCTACAAACGAGAGAAATAGAATAGCGCAAAGAACGGAAGAACAAATGCAATCCGATGATATGAATGTGCGTGTTGAGTATGGCGCAATTTTGTGAATTTCAACCATAAGAGGCACGAGCTGAACGCAATGAACAACGACGATTGGAGCAAAGACTAGCACGTTGTTTTGTTATAAGTTGTAATATATTTATACCCATATCCTATCTATTTCTTTCTTTCTTTCTTCCTTCTGCCTTTAAGATTATAAGACCTTTATTTTTACTGACTTATGCGATATTGCATTTCAAGTAATTCATCCATTCCATAGACCGTTGTGAAAGTGAACAATCGTGTTGTGAATACTGCCCTGTACTGTTTTCGTTATTACAAATTATTGTATACATTTATAATTTTAATAATCCAAATAAATTGTATTCGTGGGCAATGGCAATGGCATGTAAAGGTATGGGCAATGGCCTAGATAATTCGGGTCATATACTTGCCAGTGATCATAACCTGAAAAGCTGTATATCTGATCGATGTTAAAGGATTTGGATAGAACCTGATATACTTCAGAATATAATCTATGTTGGTGATCTATAATTTCGATTGGAACACACCATGTTTTTCACACGGACAATTATACGTGGCATGCTCTCGAGTGGGTAAACCATCCAGTTTGTTTGTGTTAGCTAAGATGGGCTAACAAAAAATAGTGTTCACGCTATAGCATTAATAAATTGATATTGTTTGTTAGTGTTACTGTCGTAATTAATTATTAATGATATATATAATTTTGAGGATTAAATTATGATAAATTTCAAAATTTAATGTTTAGTGTTTTTTTTTTTATATTCCCTCATCGTTCACAGCGCTCCATGCCTCTTTCACTCATTTACACACTTACAATAAGTTAGTTATATTTTTTCTACACTATAAATTCCCTAGAAATAATTTATATGGCAAAACAACGTTTGCCGGGTCAGCTAGTATACTATATATACTATATTAAGTAATTTTCTGTTATCATATCATTATTGATTTAGTGTTGTCTCCTATTGTATTATTATTGTTTCATTATCTAAATTTGTCTAATTATTATTATTTTATATTGTTAGCTTGTTATTATTTTAAATCGAGTTGTTTATTGTAAACTGTAAAATACTTAATTGTTTAAACCTGTACTGCTTACACAAAAGGGTCTTTACCCGTATATTATAAATAAATAAATAAATAAATAAATATTAGGGACAGCTGAAAACAAGAGCCCGGAGAAGTATGGTGATGCGCTGCGTAACATTAGTAACGAGAGCGGAGGAAAAAATAAAAAATATTGACTCTAGATCACGCGTATGCACGTAAGCCACAAACATGTTTACGCGGCTTATTGTTATTTTACCCGGGTAGATTATATAGTGTTCTTTCGCTTTAATTTGCCCACGGTATGGCGAATGATTTTTTTCTCGAATTTGTATTGTTAAAACAGCTGCGGGTCAGTAATCAGTATAATAACAATTAACGGCAGTACACAAGTATTGATGGACAACATTTAATTTCATCATAATGTATTGTAATTATTGAATGATTTGGGCAAAACAAAATTGTTTAACGTTCACGCGTGTACAGACACGATGGCAATTTAGACGAGCGCGTTGTACCGGTCGCCGTGATTGCGGAAGCCCAGACGGACGCAGTCATCCAGATGAAATGCGTGGATACGCGGCGTGCGTCGTCTGCGGTTGATGGACGCGTACTTCCGCGTTCAACCGCCGACGACGTCGTGTCGTTATTATCGCAATACATATGTATACTACACCGTTCGCCCCGTGCTCGCGATTCGAAATATATTACCTGATTCGAAAACGTTTTGAAGAAAATGTGCGCCGTACAGGTGGGTGCCCACTCCGCACGTCCAGGGCTATTATACGTTATGCGCGCCCGCCCCTCTCCGCTCCGCCCCCCCCCCTCGCCGGCACACACGAAAATCTCGTCTTATTTATTCAGCGTGCGTTGTTGGAATAGGTCCGCGCGTACACCGACTGTAAAATCAATCCATACCTACGTATTTCCAATTGAAAACTGCGATCATTTCATTGAGCATGACATTTCCGGTTGCATTACACACACGAGTATATACGGTGCACTGCACATATATATCTGCTGCTCTCACATTGCATACGCTCGAATACCATCGATTATTACTGTATGATATTATCCACAGCAAAACGAATCACGCCGCAGTTGTATGTTAAGACTCCAAACTTTGATTATTTAGAACTTTCGGGCGATAGTCAATGGACGGTTAAAAAAAAAACCTCATTAGTCATTACTACATCGCGGTACAAAACATTGTCCTGCACGCCATTTGTGTCGTACCTACCCATAGAGAATGTTCTAAATAAATTGCATGATATCATGCTGTTTTTCGTTTTCAAATTTTGTTTGTACTCCACTTTATAGATTACAAAACTGAAGTTTAATATTTATCGGTCATAATTAGTCAAGCGATGGTTTTTCAAGGCTTAAATATATAATTATCAGGGTCGTATAAATGTGCAATATTGTGTACCGAGTAGCAGATGTACTCCGGGGTGGTTCTGGGAATAGTACCACTACCTCAGCGAGTATTTAAATTTTATCCGACGAATATTGTGTTCCTTATAACTTAAATTAAAATTATGGTTTTAGGATCTGATTATTATTTAGCGCCGGCCGCAGATAAATATTATTAAGCTCAATTGCCATTACCCATCATTCCTTATATTATTAAGATATTAAACTAGAGAGCTATACAGTTATTTATCCGAATTGCATTCGGCGTAAATAGCACGGCAGTAAATTGAAATAATTAAAATAAAATATGTATTCAGGCAGACCAGTTCTACACGTTTTCCTTACATTTTAAATATTTAACTTTTCTCAAGCAAAAAAAAAGAAGATACCGCGAATTGTGAAGTTAGATGAAATTATATACATACCTAAACATAAAAACCAAAATAATTAGTTCATACGCTAAATAAATATAATAATTAAATGTATAAGTATAATTATAGTTGAGCAAATATATTAGATTTAAATTTTAAATTATGAAATTAAAAACATTTTCAATTGTCGTTCAAGTTTCGATATTTTATAAAACACTGATTAAAAACATCACAAAATATGATATATGTTATTTCATTAAATAAAATTTCATGGGGAAATCTTGCAGCTGCTGCGAGCTGCGCGTAAACGTCGTTGACTTTGTATCAGACGAGAATATAATTATAACTCGATTTAATAGTTTGAAAAATCCAGACCCCGGTTTAACCGTGATCTAAACTAATCACTGAATCAAATTCAACCAAAATATAATTAAAATACCGTATTTAAATTATTTTATAGTCCAAATATAAAAATATCGTTAAACGGACTATTTTCACACGCATTAAATGTTAACAGCATAGCTCATTATCCACAAACAAATAATGACCAATAATCCATAAATACGTAATTTTTGTACGATCTACGCACATACGATGATGACGAAATGTTTATCGCTGCAGGGTTTATTGATTCCGGTAAAAACGCATACACATAATAATGTATCAAGTCACAATGATCAATTTATTCTCATATCTATCATTTTGTCCAAAACTCTTCCGTTCTACAATGACAACATGAACTGAATGCGTACGTATGTGTGGTAAATACACAATAGGTGTGCTTAAAAAAAATGTTACAAGAAAAACTAATATTAGATAATAATGATATGACTATGTTTTTAAACAAGAATGTACTTACCAATATTGTACATTTACGTAGTTTCTGATTCATCGAATATCCTTCCTATAATATTACACTAATACGATGAGTCATCTGCTAGTACCTATACATATGAATTATTTGTTGTGTTCAGGATAATATGTACAAAAAGATAACTAAATTCGTTTTATTGAGCTCACTGAATAAAATATAATATACAACTTTACTACACGAAACACATTAATCAATGAGAATAAGTAATAAGTACCTTTGTCCTATATTTACCTGATTTTCAAAGATAAATTCTTGAGCTAGTATATTCTTCATATCTGAAGTGTAGTTTTTCAATGTCAAGCAAACATTACTTAAATTCTTTATGTCAATAATTTTATAAAAATAACTTTAATATTATAATCACTTTTTTGTTAAACAATATCTATAGATAAAATGACTTATAACTTATATATCTATGTATATATATATATATATTTATATGTGTATGTGTGTGACTTGATTTGATTTATAGAGTATTTAGCTCATTGGCTTAAAAATATTACTTTAAAACGATTTGTATTTAAGAATAATAATAATAATTTTTTTGCATACATCCATGTCTTAAGTAGTGTGCTGACGCCTGACGTTTCGGACCCATTGCACTAGCTGTTGCAGATAAGCAGTTTCCATCTTCAGAGTAAATGTTCATACCCTCATAGTGTATCGTTATTGAGAACATACTGGTTGTTTTACTTGATTTCGACCAGGATATATCTTAATTGCCTCCACCCCTGTAGTCTTTTGTTAATGAATGCGGATTATGAGAAGTAAACATAAAGAAAAAATAACATTCATTTTGATATTAATATTTTCAGCATGTGTAAATTGAAAATACATAAGTACTCATTACTTTTATAAAGTTATATTTGAGGAAGTCCTTGTAATGGATGTGATACCCATTTATATTTTCTTAACATTCTTAATGATTCTTAATTAACTATTATTTCATAATTATTATAATAATAATTTATTTTACTAGCTGACCCGACAAACGTTGTTTTGCCCATATAGAATTTTTATAAATTGTGTGTAATATTCTGTACGGCGATGTCCGCGGAAATAATATTAACTCATTGTGCGAGTATATCCTCCAAATTTCAAGTTTTTTTTTGTTGAACTTAATATTGTTTATTGAATAAAAATAATTTATTATGATATATTGTTTTTAATTGCTGCCCTCTTTATAATTGATATTATTATTTCATTAATTATATGTTTACGTAGAATTCTAAAAAACCTCTTTTAAATTCTTTATTGAAGTAGAATCCAAAAATTAATATTTAGGTATTTTCATAAGCAACCTTTGAGAAAAAAATCAAATTCCGAAGATATCGCTTAAACGTAAAAACATGTTTACCTTTTTTCACTTTTTTAGGGGAAGATTGGGGTAAAAATCTTTTCTATCTCATCCCTACATTATTGGAGATATAAATTTCTAACTTTCAATTCTCAATTGTAATTAGTTAAAAAATCACCCTATATACGACCAAAATTTCATGTCTCTAGGTCCAGTGGTTTGATCTGGGCGTTGATGAATGAGTGATCGGACATCTTCCATATTATACAAATAAACGACTATTCATAATTGTACACCTTCTACCTAACTTGACAGTTTTATAATTTCGCGTCGAAACTTATCACTTATAGGTTATAATTGTTATAAATATTAAAATATACATATAGAATACATTTAAACAGTACGTAATTCATTAAATTAATAAAATATTATTTAATACATAAATAATTATAACATTATAACACGAAAATTATTAAATCCAAAAAATGGAATATGTCTGTCTGACTGTCTATTTAAAAGTTAATGTTTTAATTTTATTGAGTTAAATCAGGTCATTGATCGAATCCGATAATTTTCTTGTTAAACGAGTTGACATCATACATTTTACTATACGGAAAAACTGTAAAAGGAAACCATTAAACCGCATGCTATAGAACCAAATCCAAATGAACGTTGAGTGGGGGTAAAGTGAAAGAATCGTTAGACGGTTAGAATATGTTACCGTTAGCCGGGTAACTTTAACGTGTGCCTCAGTAACGCGTCCGAAACCACCGGCAGGTAGACGTACGGTCGGCGTACCTTGGATATATCGATTTATGATAATTTCATTCAAGTGTAATTTAATATTCAAACATTGGTGAATTAAATTGTTTATTCGGATAAGCAAGAAAAAATACGTCAGTGGATTGTTTTGTGAATATTGTTATACCAACTTCACGGATATATTGTTCAATAATCAAACATGACTTAATCCTCCGGGCTCCGGTGCTTAGTTGAAGATACATTGAAAAGGTAAATTAATTTTGATCGATTTTAAAAATAAATAAATTTCGTTATAAGATAATTGGCTACATGAGTTTACTGAGATCTTATGCACGTGATTAATCAAACCAGTGATACTGTGAATTGTAAGATACACAATACCTATATTATTCAATTATTGAAGTATTCATTTTTACCATTAGTGATTACTGTGAAACGGTTTTTTTAATTGTTCCTTATTATGTTCGTTTAAAAGGAAACGTCGTTTAAGATGAAAAGAAATTTGTTTTCTCATATTTCAATAATAATCAAAAGAAGTTTAATAATTAAAGTTACAATACATAAATGTATACGAGTATGTGTCCTCGAACAAAATATTGACCTGCGCAGTATTACACTTGGTATGGTCACGATTAAATCATTAAAAAAAAATCATTAATAGAAAATTACTTCTGTGGCTCATTTTTAGTATAAAGCTAGTGCCCTTCTCTTGTTATCCAACTATAGTTAAGCCATCGGAATGTTTTGCAGTCAGTAAAATATAAACATAAATACTAAGTAGAAAAAGTACGAACAGCATATAAGCACTGTGTATTGCTTAGTTTTTCACTTGTCTTGCTTCGCTCACCTCAGTACATGCCAATAATGTTATATAATTTATCATGTATCTAAAAAATAATGAAAATTCATTGTGTTTGAAAAATGATTCTAAGTTAACTCGGGTAACTAATAAGAAGTTTTTAAAGGTTCATACTTAAAAATAGTTTTTTTATTTGCAATTTATATGTATCACGCATGTTATAGACTTATTACACATGCACATACTCGTAGTGCATATATTATATTTGTACCCTACCGCGCGTTAGGGGATTGGTGGGAAGATGGTAGTTGTTGCTTTTAATAAGAAAGCATTCCTGAAAATAATATTTACAAATCCATTAATACTAATTTAAAATAAATAATATAATACTGGATTCATATTGCTTATCGTTACTTTTTTAAATATTTTATATTTTATTGTATACGCAAGTCGTTATCCCAAAATATAATTACTAATCAATTTTTTTTCATATGATCAGTTTATTTAATCTTTTATTATCCCATATTTTAATTAAAATGCAGTACATAAAATATTTTTCTTGTATGTAGAGTATTGTAGACCACTAACTATATGTTTAACGAATAGTCGTTATTGGCTTGCTGAATATTTAGATACGGTTGACAATTAATAGATGATTAAATTGACTATGAAAACTATTCTTTTTTTGCGTACGAAAGAAACCATTTAATGTCATTAAAATCTATGAGTAGAATATTGTTAACAATTCATCTGAAATTGATGTCACTTATCATGTAATTAGGAGAAACGAGAGTGAGAGCATGATAAATAAAGTGCAAACAACATTAATTTTATGTACGAAATACTTCTGTAAATAATTCAATTCCATATTCCCTTAACAATACCGCCGCTGTGCCAATTCATAGAAAATATACTTTACACTTCGTGTCGGTTTTAATTATTATCATACCAATTAGATATAATAATTTACCAAACACAATTAATGATTTACGTACAAAAATATAAAGAAATAACTATTTTTATTAACATATTATATTGAATATTCATGCAATATTATTAACATTGTATGTAAATTTGAATAATCCAGTGGTGAACGTAGGAATATATTTTGGGAAGAGCAGTGGAATGAAATAACTATAATGTAGTGTTCTTATAATACTGTACTCCTACATTCTAGATTTAGGTAAGATTTCAAGATAAGTTCATACATAGTATGTGTGTTCCCATATTTTTTCAGTTTAGAGAATTGATACACTTAAAACTCCAAATCCCCCTACGCTCTGTAATGATGTTCTATTACGCTAATAAACGCCATATCATCAACAATAACATTAAAAACATTATCATTAAATCTTATTATATACCTGTAACCTGTACCATATTATATTATTCGGGAATAATATATAATCACTTAAAAAACTACAACACAAGATAAATCTATAATACAAGATAATAATAAAAACATACTATGTACCTATTACCATTGATTATAAATACTATCTATAATCAATGCTATTACGTATTTTTATAAACAAAAACAAAATAAAATCGTATAGGAATGTTTTGCCCTTATCAAATTGTGATTTCTTTGAACGTTTTCTACATCAATATTTTTATATGTATGTACTTTAAATTATAATTAAGAAAATAAATAATAAAGATTTTAAAAAAAATTTAAAATTACAATGCATACATATATAATACATATATATGTAATGTTTATTACAATTAAATAAACCAATAGTTAAATTCCAATTGAATCATTTTCTTTTATGCAAATACGAATATTTACTTTAGAAAACCACCTTATCAAAAACAAAAACAAAACAGATTTTGACCGCGAGCGTAATATTAATTAGAAAAAACTATGCGAATCTCGTATCTACAACTTTCCTAGTATTTGGAGTATATTTTGCAAGGTCTTCGATTTCACACTAGATAATATGTATAGAAGAAATTTCTCGGGATAATTTCTTTTCGTTGTTTCTAATTGACCATTGTATTTTTTTTTTCATATAGTTTATAGATTTAAGGTAATGGTAACTGAATGAGCTACGCATGTTATTTATATATATAATTCGTGTACTGTATATCCCAATGCGAGATTATCTCGATGTATTAATTAGATTATCTTTGGAACCACCGAGACGACGTACCTATAACTATTTCTTGAGTACCTATGATGACTATTTACATTAACGCGAGTACGTCTTCATTCACAGTGCCCTGAGAGTCCTGAGACACTCATAATCTAGTGGAGGATTATGTTAAAGCGACCAATTGTACGGTACGAATTATCATTGTGAGATACACGCGAAAACGCATTTATAGGATAAAGCTTAATGAAAACCGTGTTTTTAATCCTCCCATACCGGTAATGATATAGAGCTGTCCGACATTTACTGCTTACTGCTTAGGTTCCCATGTTTACAATTTACATAGGTTTCACCGCGTACCCGGGTTCTAGGTCGAGAATCGTTGGTACAATTCTGTCCGCATTAACCTCGCGTCTAACCTCGATTTTCCGCGTGTTAATTTCGATTGTAGTATAAGATGAAAGAAAACATCATCATAAACATATTATTATTATTGTCATGGTTGTACATCAAGGGAAACATCAAATATACGTACAGGCGCTATCGCATAATAGTCCCATTTATCAGACCCACAGGTAATACATTAATACATCTATAAGTAGACCCACCAGATAAAGATCAACAGACGTTTATTTTTTATTATTATCGTATCAATGATAGAAACAAAAAAATAAATACTATATCAGAACCCTTTGTTTTTTAGAGATGCAACGAACCGCGAAGGTCGCGTTCCCTGCACGGTGGTAATGTGTCAACCCGCGATTATTTCCTATTGTTTAATTTTTACACATAGCCACAGTACATTACTGAAATGTGTGAAATTGCCGTCTTCATATTGTCTATACTCGATTTATATTAATTCGGTGGACAATTAATCTGCATGCATGTGGTGCAATAAACGATAAGGTTAACATTTGAATTTAAATGTATGTTGAAAGTAAAGATCTCGGAACTAAAATGTAGGTACCTATTTATGAAATAAACTCAATTATTGTTGTATGACTAGTCGGTTGGTTAAAACCATACATAAATATTCATGCTATTATAAAAAAAAAATGTGTGCAGAATAACATCACAATCAAATAATTAATAAGTACCTATACGTGAATATGAGTTCTTTGAGGATTTTTATTTGTTATTGTATACGATAATAAAATGTATTTGCGAGCATTGATAGATTTTTGTTTATCTTTGAATTTATGTAAAACATATTACAAATAATTTAAATACGGTAATTATAGTGTAAAATTTGTCAATTCAGAACCTTCAAGTTTCATTAAAACCTTTTTAAATTGAATATTTCGGTGGAGGGTTGAACATAGCTAGAAAAACTGAAAACATGTAACTTGAAAACTTCTAATATACGAGTAGTTCTATAAATAGTTAACAATCAAAAAACGCTTTTAAATCGAAATTTAACTTTAACTGAGACTTGCAGCCAGTGTAATTAATAATTAGTTCTTTGGACTAATATCGTACTGAATTAACTATAGGAAATTAGTTTAAAAAATGTTCGCGTATAGAACGTGTACCATTACCAAATCTACAAAATCGTACGTACAAGATGTTTAATAATACTATTGAACGAATACTCTACATTTTAGACTCAAAAATATGTAATGTGTAGGTACTTATACTTATAAACGTTGATTGTGCATAATAGTAACGTGTATGATTGCCTATGAGAATTTGACATGATATGATTATGACGAACCAGTAAAAATCGTCGTGAATAGGAATTCTCGGTCCATTGACTTAGATCAAAGTGCGCGGCGTGCGCGAAGTCTGCGCGGCGACTGCAGTGTCGAGATACCTACCTAATAACATATATATATATATAATCATACGTAAAGACTTCATAATAATATTATATATCTGATACATAGTGTATCATAATACATAATAATAAAAAATGAATTACCCGACACCGCCATACAAATGATAACCGAAGTTTTTCGCCTGTTAACTACCTAGTATTATATAGAATTCCGAATGTTAGAACCTGAAAAAAAAAATCGTCACGTATACGATACTTTATTATAAACGTATTAACCATTACAAAATCATCTACGCTGCAGCAGTGCGTTGTCCCCGTTGCAATGGTTATAATATATCATACCTATTCCAAATATCAATAGACATATATAATACGTGTTGTTATATATTACGAGTATATGCCGTGCGCGTTCCGAAAAATCTTCGGCGGCACACGCGCAAGGGGAAATTCACATAGACCGAGTACGTGAATGGAAGAGAAGACCTCACTATTCTATACATGTATATTTATTATATACTATGTAGCTAATATTATATCGAATTACGGCCGTCGTTATAGTATGGAGAGGTCGAGAAAGAGCATGACATCTCTTAACGTCCGCAGAAATAAAAAAAAAAAATGATATGCGCGTGACATATGCTTACAACGAACGCTTGCTTTCTTCCCCGCTCGTTATAAACACCTACTTACGTATCAGGACGCAGTGATAGAGGTTTTCAAAAGAATTTCGGTGAATCGAAATTACCTTAATCGAAGTCAATAGGTTGACGCTGATTAAAAATCAATGCTCATTATCGTTTCGATTGCTATCGGTAATTAATATGAGTGTGTCGATCAAAGTTAGTAGACAAATGTCGCGTGTTCCTTTATTGAATTTCAGACGTTGTTTGAATACATAGGATATAATATATGGAGTAACACGTCGGAATACCAATGGGATACCGACCGTAAGCAAGACTAAAGATGAATGTGTAACGTCCAACAATGTTATTCGTTTTATGTTTTATGCAATATATTATATATACTTTATTATACTAGTACAAGACAATAGTCGGTACAGCACCCTATCACAGGGTCTCTAATTCTCTAACGCAGACATCTCAAACTATAAAAATGCAAATTATTATTATGTATAAACGTATATTACATTATATTTTATCACTATCACACGTAGTTGTATACATGTATATATTATATCATAAATCTTAATACGTGTAAGTACATTTCATATGTATACGCGTCACGTACGCGTATTGAGTCCTAGAAAAAAATCGACGTTTGAAGTTAGAGGTGTAGTAGACCTATATACATGTTATAAAATCGGACAGTTTGGTATTCGTTGTGCATTAAGCACTATAGTCTCGTAGATCACTCACTTTATCGCGCAACTACACTAAGGTATAAAAAAACATTACTATAAATATTATTCTGAACGCGAACGTGTCAATTAAATGATAATGTGATAATGCATTTCATATTAAGTAACACACCGGCCACAACACGATTCACAACATACTTTCAGCTCAATAAAAGTTTAAATATTTTTCTTTTTTCTTTTTTAACGATAAATACAGATTCTTTACTGTTCTAGAAAGTTGTTGTTTTTTAAATGTTCAATGTGAAATGGAAACAATTGAATACCAACAAAGATATAATATATAATATATATAATTGATATTCATCGGTACTATATTGATTATTTTTACTGTTAAAAAAAATGGTACGCTTAAAATATCATTAATTTTTTAGATGTTATTAATAAAACTTTTTTACGTTCATTAGTACTTCAAGTCCTAAAATATGATAACCCAGTTAGATACTAGGTAGTAGGTACCACATGTTAATATTTTATGAAGTGTGTACAATAAGTACTACATCGATGGCTATTTAACCATTTTAACCATATTAACATTTTTCTGAAATATTTATCACATCATGAAAGTTACGTAACATATTTTTCATCTATCCATGACTCCAGTCAACAATAATGAATGTCATACAGTAAACATTTTAATAGGTAATGTCGTAATGAATTAGTAAAAATAATATACTCTACTAAACAAAGAAATATATTCAAGGCCTATACTTACTGGCCACTACTGATGAAAAATTATATCTTATTTCCGAAAACACTCATTTGACACTAATAGCCAATAGGTACACAATTGCAATGTTGTTGCACAAATAAATTGTACTTGTTATAATGTTTAAACTGTTTAAAGTATTACACCATGTTTCTTTGGTTAGAGCATTTCAATGCAAATTTTGGTTTTAATTAAACAATGATATTAGGTAAATTAATAAATAGAGATTCAAACAAAAAGCGTAATTGTTTCAAATTCTTCTTTGTTCATAACAAACGGCATAGATACCAGTATAATAATGAATAGCATTGAACTATATTTTTAGCAGAATAACCTAATTATTATTATAAGTGGTCTATTTAATTCAAACATCACATACTTCCTCCAACCATTTACAAAAAAAGTTTTCTTTTTCAGCATAAAACCATTCAGTATTTGTAGTAGTTTGAAATAATTTTAATAATTAATTATTAAAATTATTAAATTTAATTATTTAATAATTAATATTTATGATGTTTTTATAATATAGGTATTGTCGATGCTTAATAGTAAGTAAAATTTTAATAAATAACACACAAAAGGACTAAAAATTAAAAGTATTATTCTATTATTTTGCAACTATTCATTTATTTTAATTGGTAGTTACGGTTATTTATTTCTGATTTTAAGTATGATATTATCTAATATATATAGTAATTGGATGCATCCGTATAGGATAATTTTGAAAACGTAATTTCTACTGATGATTGCTAAAGACAAAACGATGATAATTGTAAAACAATGAGCATAAACCATGAATGGACAGTAATTATAACCATAATAGCTGGTAAATAATTGTATAACAATTTGTATTATTACGTTTTATTACTTTATCGATATTATTTGTGTAAATGGAGGAGTATTATTTAATCATACTACTTGATCACTTGGACTAAAGCACAGCTTTTAAATAATAGTTTTAATGATATATGTTACATTTTTTCAATATTATTTTAAATGAGCAAATCATGTTAGTAAAAAATTGTCTCATCAGACGAAGTAAAAATCATTATTCTGTTCTGTAATTTGGTTTTTTCAATTGTTCATTCTTTTAATCAAAAACTTGTGTTTTTATTTATTTTTTATTCGCTTCAACAACAAAGATTTTAATTAGTCTGTGAAATAAATATAGGTATAATAAAACTAATATATATATATATGTATGTATGTATAAATGTATTGAAACTAAGGTTACATCGGATATCTGCATGACAGAAGATGTATAGGTAAATCTAGATTTCGTATAACTAATATAATAATATAATGTGTTTTTTACAGTATTTTAATAATAAAATAGAATAAAAATATTTTGAGTAACACAATAATTTTAATTAAATATCTTAAGGTATAACATTATTATTTCTATTAAATATATTATACTAAAAATTAAGAAGCCATATTTCATAATATTGTTTACCATGAATTATTATGCAGCATATAATTTTAACATTCTAATTTATATTTTTTTTTTGTTGATTTAAAATATTATATAATTATTAAATATGTTAAATGATAGTAATACTGTGAATTATGCATTTCTGCAATACTGAATACCAGCGTAGGTACAAATGTACCTATATTGTCTTTAAAACACTCTATACAGTTATTAAACGTGTATTGTGCAAATATAGACATAACATAATAGGTACATGTTTCACAGGCGGTAACACACCTAAAAACTATACAAGTCCCTATAAGTCACATGTTTTAGGGCACTCCTACGCGCAAGAACGCTCCGCCTTTTTTTCGGTTTAAACTTGACCTTAAACAAATGACGTATTTTAAAAACAGCCAACAATTTTGTATTAAATATTTAATTATATAATACGGCCTTAAAACTAATTTAATATTCGAACTTTATCACTTGACCTTATCTGAGACTCTTCAGTCTGTTCACTAATGCCACTCTAAACAAGTTTTATATGAACTCTACGCCCTAAAGCTGTACAGTTTATTTTTTGGGATATATTTATTATTTGAAATACATTACATTTTCTTTTATGTTAATATTTATAAAATTTAAACATAAATATACTATAACCAGCCGAGAAAAAATAATTTCTTTCGTGAAACGTAGGCATTTCACGTAAAATACATTTCATTATAAGTACAGTTTTAGATAAAATTCAAGTATAAAATAAATAAATAATAATTCTTTACAAGGTACTAATTAGGGATGATATAATTGTTTTCAAGTATAAAAATAAATAAAAAGTTTTATAATTGTACATAAAATAAACAACAGATATTTATAATTAAAAAGATACTATTTTCATATATAACTAGTTATTAAGTAGATATTAATACCCATAAATGTGCATTAATGAACAAAACACTAACATTACACAACATAGCTATACTGAAATATTTTGATTTATCCATTTATTTCACAAAATTATTTATTTAATTTACCCATTATAGTCCTTTAAATTTTTTATTATTTTGTACACGATTACCCTCATAATGCAATCACATTGTTCAAAACAGTAAATAAATAATGGTTTCCTTATACTTACTGCATGAAATATTTTACACGTATTTAATTCTTAAAAACATATTAATTAAATGACAACATCATATTTTCTAAGAAACTCAGGTTGAATTTTAAAAATATTTTGTTATTGATTCATGATTCATGTATACCTAATATGACGTACTCAATACTCATATTATAGAATTTTTATTTGTTATTGGAAATATTCTCTTCAACTATACGCATAAAATATGCATAACAAAGGCGCTATGCGCTATAAATCCTTACTTATGGTTTTATCATAATCGTCTATAATAGCGAACTCCATATATACTCGTACTATATAGTCTGTGTATCAAAACTATTTATATAAGACACAATATTATTTTAAAAGTAAACCAAACCAAAATTAGTTTGAAACACGCATACATTATAGTTCTTGTCAGAAAATATTTTTTTACGATCAAAGGGAACGGAGTATTTTACAATTCTAAACGCCAATTTTTAATTTTAACCAGTGGTAAATTGACGGTTTTGCTTGTGGTATAGAAATCAAAGCCACAATTGCTCTATCGCGTTTTCCCGAGAATATATTTGATGCACAGTCGGAGCCTACCACAGTCAAACAGGTGTATCAAATTGCTAACGAACG
Source organism: Periphyllus acericola (assembly GCA_949715065.1). Taxonomy (NCBI): domain Eukaryota; kingdom Metazoa; phylum Arthropoda; class Insecta; order Hemiptera; family Aphididae; genus Periphyllus; species Periphyllus acericola. The sequence goes on along the minus strand of OX454270.1, from coordinate 20,052,674 downwards.
AAGAGATACATATATTTTTCTAGACCGAACGCCTAGTAAGATTCATAGGATTGAGTAGGGTAGTGCAAGATGTATATATTTCTGGAGCGTTAACCTATGTCAAAATAGTAGAAATAATTTTTCAATTCTTGTGTCGAAAAAATCAATCGGAAACAAGATATTTATCAACGTTTTCTTGTTTGGATATCAGATAGGAAGTAATACGTGGATTTTTATGTATAAGATAATCAGTTTTTTTTTTTATCAAACCATTCAATTAATATTTTGACAGGTAATAATCACCTCGGAGTCGTTATGTGTCTCTTATTAGTTGCCCTAAGGAACGAAAGTGAAGTGAAATTTTGGATTTTCGTTGAACTGGTTTAATATGATACATTTTTGAATAACAAATTATTATCTACAAATAATTTCACTAAAAATTTTTAATCGATTTCATAATATAGATGCTATTATATATGTTAAAAAACGTAGCTGTAAATACAAACTACTGATTAAACAACTCGTATATGAATATATAACTGAATAGTGAATACACAATAAATATTGCCAGAACTTACCTGGCTACCTATATATAATAAATGAACTAGGTACAATAATATTACATATTTTCAATAAATACCTACCTAAATTATATAAAAAATATTATTCTATTTAATAAAATATTTATTTAAAATTCATAGGTACTTCTAATTTAACAAGTTATAAAAAAAATTCATTAACCATCATAACGATGTGTTAATTTATATTATATCAATGTATCGCCAGCAGTAGTATCAAAATCTATGAACTTATTACCTAAACATGATAACTTGATAACTGACATAATGAATTAAAATCAGAAAGGGTTGTAGTATCAACTATCAATGTATCATACTGCTTATACTGTATAGGTAGTACATGTATACCCTCATTGGGAGCTTCCACATACTTCAACGAAAACGAAAATATATTATTTTATGCACCACTGCATTATTATAAAAAAAGTCCTAGGAAGGAGGTCAAAGTATAAATACGTATATTGTCCCGTTTATTATTAATAAGTTGGTTTGGTATATGCCATAAACATTTTTTATTAGTTCAGCTCTACTGGCTTCAAATAAACATCATCAAATTAATTAAAATAAAGATCATTTTATTGATTTCTGTTATTTTAATAAAATATTGTAGTCTTTTTGCAAATTGATATGTTCGACCAAAACTACATAATATTTTTGTGTTGCAATAATCGTATTATTGATAATACAACCAATATGATTTATACCGTTTTTAAGGACGTGAATATATTTTTATATTTTGTTGCATGATCTCCATTCGCTCGTAAACCGTAGTACAGTTTCTTCGTACAACTGTGTTGTGTTCCTTTCGCCAGTCTAGTTTTGTCAAGGTCCTTATATATTTTTTGTAGACAACTACAGTAAATAATAACACTTTTTCGCTGTAGTGTCGCTTATAGTCCACCACTGTGGACCACATAAACCACGCCATACTTAATGTTACTACCGTCTACATTGATTACCAACTATATTTACCAATCGGTATTCGGTAGTCACCAACAATATTAGAGTTCGAAAAGAAGAAAATCAAAATCAAACTAAATATAAAAATTAAAAACCATACGATTTAAAATACTATGTTTGTTTGAAAGTTGATTTCGTCAATAAATATCATCTATTGACTACCTAAATTAATGTATACAAATATTTAATTTGATTTGAAAATATTACGATAATGTCGGATACTATAGTAAATATTTTTTATGTATACGAGTATTACTGTATATTATAATTTATAACTATACTTTTATGAATAAAGTTTATACTTGGTTATGCACTGTAGTTTTAGAGATCCGAATTAACATATATATTATAACTACTATTTTATTAACGAAACCTAATTACTAGTTACATTTTGAAACGTGTGTGTATGTACAATTTCTTGGCTAAAACTTATTTAAAAATGTAAACAAAAATAAACATGTAACCTTGATAAAGTGAACCTTGTTCTTTTTGAAAGTATATTGATAAAGTGCATTGTGAAAAGTTTACACAACGTGTTACATTATTGCTTGCTATTGAGGCAGGACCAAAAGTATTAATACAAATTTAAAATACATACATGTACCTACAAAACAAATAATTAAATTATGATGATGATTGCTATATGTCTATAAATATCAATAATTAAAAAATAAAGTTTATCTTATTGCTTATAATATACACACATTCAGCGGTATCCACTGTATTTTATATTTGAACATCATCGAAAAATTTGATGAATAATAACAATTTCAACTTAAAATAGTTAAATTGTTATAAAAAATAACACACTGTGTCATATACTACTGTTGAAATTATGCATACATTAACTAATTAGAAATGTATTAAATATTTTAATAAAATTTACCTACCCAACGTATTATTTTCGTCCATGAACTTGTTCTTAAAATATAATTTGAGTAGGTTAGGTCAACAACACTGAAAATGCCCACACACAAAACATCGTGAGAGGAAGTCAATTTTATTATTCGTTGTAATCCGTTTAATTACAGTTCATCTTAACAATACTGCAGTAAAACGTGTTTTTACTACATGAAACCTGTTTTAATGTGTGACTGCATATTTTAGCATCATTGTACTTATTGCTTATGAGTATTTTGAATGAAACTATTATTGGTAGTATAAGTAGATGTATAATTTAGAGTAATTAAGAGGAAATTTGTAAAAAAAAAATTAAAAATACTGATTATTCGTAAAATAAATCAGCATAAACCTATAGATATTTTTTTAATTTAGAAATAAAATCCAGGTATTCCTGTCACTTTCGCGCGATGTCCACTCTTACAGTTTTCTAAACAATTGTATTTTAATTGTTAAGTAGCATTCCTCATCGTGGGAAACTTTATTTGTATAACACAATTGCCATGTTTACATAATAATTATTATGAGATTAAACAAAAATAATAAATTGATATGACTTTCATTCCTAGAGAAAATGTAGATTATGTATATAATATGTTGATAACTATACCTAATAAATAGGTACAAGCGTATAGACATTGGTATTTGGTTCTGTTTAATTTTCATATAAATTTAGACTTGTTTCATATATATATATATATATATTTATTTATTTTTGATTACACAGGTATGAAGAATTTTATAGCGTTAAAATAAAAAATAAATTATTCGATAGCAAGAAATATCATGTACGAATTTGAAATAAATTATTTTGGTTTGGAAAAATAAATTTAATGTTTAATGAAATCATTTTGGAAACGGCGATATTTAATGAAAGTAGTTACAATTACAAACTACCTAAAAAAAATGATTAAGCTGAATCGTAAACGTAAATTAAAACGTAGTGTATAATATATGAAATACATTTCAAATGTAAAAGTGGTTTCAAAACGTTAGTATAAAAAAAGCTCTACTTATGTTTATAAAAAATATTGTGTTTGGGTCTATGTAAACTGGTTTTTGGTTGACTTTGACATAACGATTATAGATTGTATGCATTTCTTACTGCAATAATGAATATTACAAAAATTAAATTTCACTCTTACTAAAACTCTACCCAATGAAAGTCTACTCTTAGACAAATCAACGCTTAACCCATTCAGTACGATTTCTATACAGTTTACAAGTTTATATTTGACTATGGAAATAATTTCTATAAAAATGATTGCTCATTAATGAATTTCAATCAATTTAATGTAATATGTTAAATATATTTTTTTCTAAATATTTTTTAACAAAAAAACATTTGCCAATTTGTATCTTTTTTGATTTTGATTCATGGTATTGTAAATTATATACATATAGGTATCGGAAATATATTTAATTCTACCTAAAACGTTATAATCACTATTCACTACTGTAATTAAGAAGATAATACAAATAACGCATTTGATGTAACCATTACAGTAACTATTCAAGGTGAACATGTATTCAAGTTTTAGGTTGTTGACATTTATCGAGACTAATTTGTCATATAAAATCATTCAGTTGAAGCAAAATCTACAATTAAATTCTACTAATTTAAGCATATCCATGAAAAAATATACGACTCGGAAAGAAAATAGTATTACAGTTATGAGTACCTACATCTCAAAAATATTAAATAAAAGTAAATAATATTATATATAATGTACTTCACTTTTTTGTAGCTAAAAATAATTTTCAAATTGCAAATATAATTTGTCTCATTCATGGTTAGACTCATTCCAAATTATTTATAATATACTCACATAATAGCTTGGTATTTTAAAATCTAGAATAATGTAAACATTTTTGCATTTAATCATTTCAATCTTAATTCAATATAGTTGAATACTTAAGTTATTGAATCATCCAATAGCTATATATATATTAACTAATTTATATTTTACTCAAAATATTATAAAAATATTATTGTCTTACGCAAACGAAATAATGGTCGATGACTTCACGTCTTCACATAAATGCCCTGTCGTATACTTAAATATTTGTTTATTCAATAATTATATTTAAAAACATTATCTTCGCAATATTGTGTTTTTTAATTGTGTATTTTTTTCCATTTGTTAATCCTGTATAATAAAACAGTAAGGTTCGTTTTAGTAGTATAACAAGATAATTATACTTCGAGGTCATCGTGATTCCAGTAATCGTTAAAATCGTACCGAAATTTACTAAAACTGTAGCTCGTACGTTGAGTTTGGTATTATTACAAGATGATATTGAAATACATACACATAAAGAAAAATCGAGGAATGTGTAAGCATATTGGCTTGGGTTAAGACACGTTTCTGTGGTGGCTTAAATTCAAGTGTAATGAAACTATACGTTGGTTCACACCATAATCTTACGTGCGTATATTATAATAGTAAAACTGTGAGCTTTGTCCATAATATAACTACGTATTATATTGTAATCCTTCTGGCTGTACTGCGAGTTATTCAAATCGGAAACCATAAAAACTGTTTACGGATTTCGACGACGATAATCGTGAGCGTTTTTATAGTATTATCCGTGCGGACGTAGAAGAAAGTACACTCGGAGTTCCGACCACAGGGTGTTGCGTCGGCGTCGGCGATGTGTTCAGGGTACGTCCGGTTATAGGCACGCGACTGCGATTTACTACGAAAGTGTTGCTAATCATAAATCATGAAATTTCGTAAAGATGGTGATGGTGATAATAATAATAGTATGAGTGGTGGATTAGTATACCTCGTGTACGAGTCCGGTAATAACAGCAACAATAACACAATAAACCGCGAACACAGGCAAGTGTACAACAATAATAATAATAAATAATAATTAATAATAATATAAATAATAACAGTAGTGGACCAGTGTACGCTTCGTGTACGAGTTCGTTTTGCGGAAACCGCCGTCCAATATTTTGCATACACTATACACATTATATATAAATATATACAGGGCGACTGCAGAAGTCTTCGGGTGAAAGCGTACTTCGCGACCGCGTTTTTTTACGGATACACAATGTCTATATATATATATATATATACGTGGTTAGGAACAGTTTAATGTTGTTGTTATTATTATTATTGCAGTTCAGCAGTCGGTACGTATAAGTATATTACTGTGTATATCATACGTTATTACTATATCTATTTCGGTGGCAGAAGAAACAATTGAAGTTCGCGTGTGAAGACGATACCGCGCCGCGGGCGTTACGGCGCGCGCGTGTCTATTGTAACGAAACAGCTGCCGATTATAATATATATGCGTATAATATTCGTATAAATAATATTAGTTATTATATCGTTAGCACGTGCATATGTACATAGAAAGTGTATCGCTGGTCTATCGTTTGATTGCTTTTCACTTCACCCACAGTATTTGTTTATAATATGTAGTTTACTACATATATATTAGTATACCTATATTCCTCTTTCCTAATTAAACGAGGTAGTAGGTAATTATTGTTTCGCAATAAGTGTGCGACGACGGTATATACATTAAACGTGAGTCCCCGCGAATTCCGTTTATATAGTTCGAGATACATATCATGATCGTATAATCATCGTTCGGGGTGCGAGAGCTTGCAGGGGATTTCGAACTACTAGAATTTTTAACTAAGTTTCCCGAAAATGCATTGATTTACCGCAAGAAAAACATACACGGGTACTTTTGGGGTACTCCAGAGTGCATGCACTATTTCGAATGAACAGGACGGTTTAAACGAAAAACGAGTCTTCTGGGACTTGTCCTACGTGTTTTTCTGGTATAATACTGGTAACTGGTAACTATTTGCAGTGCATTATATTGCAGCGTGCAGTGTGCACCGAATACTATGTACAACATAACGGAATTAGACAAAACGAACTCTTAATCATTCGTGTATTCACTCGTGGATGGTTGTATATAATTGTGTACCGTTGTAGAAGTATTTGAATGCAAAGAAAATGATCATCTTCGATTTCGGATATTATTGTCTATGGTTTATGTCCGTTTGTGGACGACATGCACTAGGCGTTTTCTTCGTATGCCTAACTACACGATAGAAGGAATTACTAGGCGCACTAAAATAATAACGACGACGTGTACGTGTCACCTGGAACCACGAGATTGCACGTTTGTCCGCGGCGACCCGTGCTGGGTGCCGGGCCGTGCGTGACCGCTGCGCGACGACAATGGAAGAGTATCTAGGCAAACAAATGCATGTGCACGGGCTGATTCGATTAGCGAAACACGCTGCACGGGGTGCATAATGTGTACATAATTTAATGTATAATAATACGATATGTAATTTTATAAACGTGATACGACGCGAGCACACGGTAATCAGGTAATATCATTACGTCGCGTTGCGTAACGCCGCCCCGTTGAGAACTAGCCGATTTCGCCAGTCCGCACAATGTATTACAATATAATGGAAATAATGACGATAACATGTGATACTATAACAACATGAATATACATGTAAAACGTTACCGCGGTAGTTAGACGTGTACGCGACAGTTACGCCGATCGAATTCGCGCATGCAAATTTCACCGATCGACCGGAACTCGGTGCGCGGAGATCGACGGCTTCTCCACGGCCCACGTGCGCAACATTTGTGAATAATATTCTGTTATAATCACGGTCGTGGTTGAACGCGCTAAGTGCTAACATCACATCAACCGCATTATTATTATTATTATTATTACTTCCCCGTCGCGCTGGGTTTCCTTGCGTTAGCGTTCATCGAGACACTTGGATTGAACATCGCAGCATCCCGCCGACGAGATAAATAAGTTTTTTAGTTGACTTGTTGTACGCTTGAAAACATTATTTATCATTACAAAAAAAATTACGAGCGGTTTCTCGGTACTTAATTGTATATTGGACTATTGTTCATATTATAATATAAGATATTTAACAGTTAATTTGGCGTGTCTATATAGTCACAAATCACAATGTGTACTTATTGTTATAATTTACTATCATTTCGTTTCACTGGTCGTAAGAATAAGGCGATTATCGTTCTATTTATAATACATTATGTATATATTGCAACTGCAGCACGTCGAGTCTTTTCGAAATATTAATGCTCCGGGGAAAGTGAATTATGATCATAAAATAATGAACACTACAATGTTTAGGTTATGAGTTTATGACTTATATATTGACATTGAAGACTTAAGCTGGAGAAGCCGCCCACTGACGGCACTCCTTAGTGTTTTACATTATAGGTACATTCGTCGGGATTGTATGGAAAGAAAGTCACGGCACCATTTTCTTTTGAGCCTTTAGATTGGTATATTTGGCATTTATTTAATAAGCGATAAATATATGACGAATAATTGATTCATTTTTAAAAATATAATTTACCAATATTCAGTTAATTTAATGTCAATATTGTTAATCAAACTATTTAGTATTTTTGGGAAAATAGATGACTTTTCAGTGTTTCCAAATTTCTACAAAGTCAATTATGCACCGACCTACCCACAGCTACGGTTAGATTAAAATCGTGGACGTGTAATTGGGAAACAAAACTTACTATGCTTTATCTACGAGGACAGCAGTTCGCAGTACCTACTCATTGTAGCACGCGAACCGACGAAAATTCAAATTATTCGACACCGCAGTATGTTATTTCTCCTCCCGTGTCGTTGTGTATACTTATAAAGCGTCCATTCTGTATCCTCCATTCGCGCAGTTCCGATGGATTGCAAAACGGAAACGGTTGTTGATAACGAGCCCCAGAAAACTACTAGACGCGACGGCCGCGGCATGGTGTGATTAGGTAGGTGCGTGCGCCGTCTGTTCGGCTGCAACGAGATACCTATTGTTATAAATTATATTATCATTATATATACTTACATTTTTGATCGAATTAAACCATCGGATATAGTAGTTGGCTGTTGTTTGTTCACTGGACTGTGCTAGTTTTATTATTCATAGGCACATCATACCGTATATAGAGCAATGTGTATAGATATTATAATATATAGTTGCGATGGTGCAACAACATTATTATTTATTATTGTATACATAGTTATATTATTATTATTATTATTATACATATAGTGAAACAAACCCATTTTTTTTATGTGTTATTATGGTGCTATTTATTCTAATTTTGGTGAACCTTGAGACTCTGAGAAATTTAACCCTCTTCTCAATATCTACAATGTAGAAAAAAAACTTACTCTAAGGGGTAGTGGTCGCTCTAATATTATTTGATCTATAACAAAACTCTTCTATCTGTTTACTTTATGTCGCTGTCCGTAAAGACCAGAAGATTTTTCTAATGATGTTAATGTTCTTTTCGCTTTCCACTCTGACCCCAATCCGGTAACAGAATATATACCAACTCGGTTAGACCTCCTTTCCTCTTGATATCTAAATTGATATTTTGTAATAAAATAATTGATGTATAAAATATTTAAGTAAACAAAAGAAAATCGATACATCGTACTTTCATATTTTGTTCCTTTTCAAGGAAGTCCCACCTTTGCATTTCAATGAACAATTTCTCCGTGTACTCCAAATTTAATAGAATAGGTTCTCGATAAAAAGAAAATATTTCGGTTTTCAGAAGTTGGTAGGTACAAACGGAGAACGGTACAGTTTATTCGTAATCATCAAATCAAAACAACGTAATTATTATTTTATTTTATGTTCGTATAACAATTGAAGTACCATAATATTCATAACTGATGTCATTTAAATGACCCCTGTGAAAAACAGTAGTGATCTTGATTTGAAAGACAATGTATTAAAATAATAGAAAAGTTATAATCATGTAGCGATCTCTTAATCTATTTTATACGTTCAAAATTATCAAATTTAACATGAAATGCAAGCATTTACAACCCGAAAAGTAGACCCATTTCAGTAATTCATTAATAATTAACACGACTAGGTTTGCATTCGTCAAAATGTTTGTGTTATATATTTCATGGGAATACATCACAAAGTAATTATATTTTACAATAGGTAATCAGGAACTTGCCGCGGTTCTTTAGTTATCTAAATATTACCGTATAAACTTTAAGTGTTATTATATTTACTGTTTGATTAATTAGAAACATTTTATTGATAAAAAAAATTATATGAATAAATTATGCTGACATTGTTCGAAAATAGTGGGCTGTTATACAGTGGGAAACAGTAATCTGCATCAAGTTTAACCTCATCCAAAATAAGTTACATTTCGCCAACGCTCATTTGTACCTACCCAGAATATTATACAGATGTACCTATTAATCTTTAAAAAAAAGTGCTTGGGTGTTTTATTAAAAATTAAACAATAGATAAAAACACAATTGATCTATAATTCATAATACTACCTAACTACAATAATATGATACATTCAGAAAAATAATAGCTATAAAGTCAATCATTGTATTGTGTTTACGATAATTTTTTCCCAATATAAATGACAAATTATTTTAATTTAAGTTGTGTCATTTGATATAATCAGTTAATAAATTATAAATATTTGGGTATTGCACTTTTGTTATTAAAATACTTGAAATTTGTGTACATTTTATAATCATAAATTATTATTGATTAGACTCATTTATAATCGAATGAAATACTTTTGATTATTTAGTAACATAAAATACGAATAGTTTCCACGCTTATCATTGATTCGAAATCGTTCAATATAATATATAATAAATAAACTCTAAATTATGATGCACAAGAAAATAAACTTGATATTTGTGGTTTGAATTAATAATGTATAATCGGATATTGCGCAGGTTTTCAAATTAGTTACTTTTTTTTAATAGTTCATTGTAATGACAAAAAAAACAAATTAAACTTCTTTACAAACAAAAATTGTAGATTGATAATGGGAGCAGAATTATCCTATACTTAAATATAAATAGTTTAACATAAATAAATTATAATTTTCATATAAAATTGTATATCAATTGTCAATATATAGTTAGTAAAATACAATTTAATCAATAATTATAGTACATAAAAGACATTTTTAAACTTAATTATTACATCTTTGTCTGGCATAATGTATACATTTTATACTTGTAAGTTGTACTTATACTAAAAGACTAAACGAGCATGCTGTATAATATCAAAACTCGTAAAAATTGCCTAGTAAACACATTGTATAATCTTACTTTCAAATTAATATTTATTAATTTTTATCATATTGGTTATTATTATTAACTATATATGTCACTTTTCTATTACAAAATTAACAATTTTCATACTTTTTTGATAACAAACAAACGGAATGACGTATAGAAATGAGTATTTATTTATGATGTATTAATGTATTTATTATTTAAAAATGTATTTAATAGTTAAACTGCAAAAGTGCAAGGTACCAGTGTTCGTGAACGACGTGCATACTTCGAATTTAACGCCTAATTTTTATACTTTATGAAACGAGCAACAAGTTTTCATTTGAATATCACTTTTAGCCTTTAGGACTAGTTTTTTTAATAGTCATTGCACAATAGACATAATGGCATAATGCACGAAGACGTGTGGGTACATTCAGTGTCAGGCGTCAGCGCAAAATCGCTAGTTGACTACAAAAAATGTAAAGTGTCAACGGCTCAGTAGAAAATACCAACGATGATGAACGGTATACACACACACACACACACACACACGCATTATGTTTTCAATTGGATACACAACACAAAATACACGTTTCATCATAATAAAGGACACACTACACAGAGTATACGGTAAGATAGGATGTGTTTTACTGCAGTGGCCTGTGGGCGTATAATACTTGTGAATGCGTGTAAAATAATTTCACCAACAATGACAAACATCAATTGAAATTACGATGAAATTCAACTGTACACTTAGCATAAATCCCAAAACATTTCATTGCTCCGCCCATCTTGTTTATGAGTTTAAATAACATCAACTTAGTGTTCAAATTTTACCACAAGCTAATCACAATATCATAACTATATGTAATTAATTTGTTTATTTCGAAAATAATTTAAGTTTTTAGATGTTTGGAATGCTTAAATTTATATTTACAACACATTTCTCATGTATTCACATATATGTATTTCAAGTTGAATAGGTACTTAATGGATTTGATGACTTGATCATATATTCATATATCCATAAATTTAAACTTCGTTCTCAAATGTATATAAGGCTCGTAGTTCAAAAAGCTTCAAATACAAAAATAGTAGGGGGACTTTGTCTTCGACTTACTGCATGTCTATATAGATATTTGGACTTTTCGGCGATGCCATTTCGTCGATTCATACAGATTTTTGAAAAAGTATTGTTAATATAACTTAGTAAACTACTGTAACTACTAAGTACAAATATCAAAAATTGTGTGATATAGACTGACGAACTAACATGTACCCTTATTATCCAAATTAAATGTATTAAGCTTTCAATTTTACACAGAATATGTCAACATTTTATTTTTATTCAACAATTATTTACACTTTATTACATAATTTTAATACACTTCATGACATTATTATTATTTGCATTGAAACTTATGATTTTATACATACTGAATAAATTACCTGAAATCTCACAACTCGTTTACGCACAATTATTATTTAGACTTTATCGATATCGATGAAATGGCAGTTGAGCAAATTAAGATTCCCACCACAATGTAGCAATTTTTGTAGGTGATAATATATGACTACGTATAGATTACTCTTATGGTCTAGTAGAAATTATTAAATAATATTTTTAATAAACATTTGTTATAATAAAATATATTAGTTATTTTAATTTAATTATTTAATATATATTAATTTTATCATAAACATACATTATCTATTCTAACTCTATAAATCCGTTTAATTCCGGATTGTAAAAGCATGGAACTTATTATGCCCTTGACAAAGCCCCTAACAACACCCTCTCCCCCACCCACGTTTATCGCGTCATATCTTCCCACTAAGTCGTCATATAAATTATAATTATGTTGCTCTCTTGCATGTGTATGGATATAATTTTCTATGAATTGTTCGATCACTCCAAATTCCAGGATTGTTAATTTTTCCAAATACCAGTAATTTTTTAATTTTACTAGATACTAGATGAGCTTATATTATTTATTAAAATAAGATACATGAGTTCATCGTAACGACGAAAATTCTAGACAAATATTTTAGATTATTTTATGCGTTATACATAATACGAGTATATATGATGTGTAATCCTTGTCTCATTTAAATCAAGAATAAATTACACGTTCACGGTATTTAAAACGACATTTCACACAGGATGAACACAATATATAATATGTTTCAATGTTTGTAATAAACGACAATCGGTTTAAATTTTACGCTCTACCATATTCATCACACGCACTTTCTTTGCCCATTGTTAGTATGAATATCATTTTATTTTCGCTGATTTACTAAGACAGATAGATATGGTAGATATGTAGATATAGTGTAGACATCTACGTATACATTTTGTATAGGTATAGTGTACTCATCTACGTACATGGTATATAGTTCGTGTACTGGGTAGTGTACCCCCATCAGGGGCTAGATTTTGGAAAATGAGGTTTCATTATTTTTGTTACAGGGTATGAGACATGGGTAATATGTTTCAAAAAAATCTTACCGAGAAATAACATTTTCCATTTTTACCATATTATACGCCTTTGAACGCTCTAGAATAATTCAAAAACTACTCGTTTAAATTTTGATCTCGATATATCAAAATTCACAAAATAATAACCTCAAAGAGGGTGTTTCATAGAACACCCTTAACATGGCATGAAAAAAAAAATTATGGAAATCATAACTTTTATGATAACTTGAACATCAAAAAAAAAATCCAAATTTAAACAATTAAATTACGGCCAAAAATGGGGTAAGCATGGTTAAGAAATCACCCTGTGTATAAAAAAAAAGAATAATTATATGGTATTTAATATTTATAGGAATCTACTTAGTTACAACATTATTTCTTAACTATTTTTGAATTTAATTTGGTTTAAAATAAGCCATCTTGTCATATATGCCTTCTATACCTATTATATTGATAACAATATACTAATACCATTGATTATAGATAGTATTTATAATCAATGCTAATACTCATAATTAATTAAGAATCTCTCTATTATTAAATTTCTATAGGTACTTAAGTCATGTAATGTTATTATGTCACAGTAGTGACTAATGAGTATAGGTCACGAAAAATGAATAGGTACTTTTCATTATTTAGCAATGTTAAGATTCAAAACGTATTATATTTAAATCGTATTTGTGCACAAAGTCAAAATGAATAATATGAGATAGGTTGGTAACTATAATAAACAACAAATTTCAAAGATATCCCGTAGACGTTACATTATATTGATTGTTGATACAATGTAGGGATCATTATAAATAATAACACTATACTCAACTCATTCATTAAGACATTAGGTAGTACTGTAGTAGTATATACACGTAATACCAGTAAAACGTATAGGTACCGAGTACTACCGACTAAGGTTATGAGTTATAACGATTATGAGGTTGTGACGTGAAATTTAGATAATGAATATATAATTTCAGGTCGAGCATGGCAACTTTGATTCCGAAAGTTATAAATTAATATGGATACACCACGTATTATGTTTTTATCTAAAGTAGATATCACTTGAGTTTAAATTAATATATTATGATAAATCTCGTTCACGTATTACCTAAATGTTGTTTAATCAACTGGTTTTTGAAAATTGAACACATTCAGATTGTACTTACCTAACTTGTTTAACGGTTTTCACTTTTCATGCTTTGGGCGATTTAAATCAAGAATACTCTCTTTACTCTTTAGCGTCCATGGGATTCAGTGCATTTGAAAGGAGTTTAACACGATATGGCTTATAATTAAATGATTATTCTTTAATAGTTTAATATGAACGTTTACACTTCTGCGTATAAAGGATGATACTGAAATTTCACCTCTTTATAACACATGAAAATTGCTCTTGTTAATTATCATATTGCAGTATAACACAGTACCTATAATGTCTTCGACTAATTCACAATTTTTTTTTTCTCTCTACAGATCATCATGTTATTTGGACCAAAACTGATAATCGGATTTATTCTATGGGCATCCGAGTATAAAGAATCCAATGGACATGGACGACTTATCGAACCTCCTTCCAGAGCATCCATGTGGAGGCGAGTACAAACCTTAGGTCGTAATATGACTGTAGTCTGCAGAGTATAATCTTAGGCCTATGGACTCCAACGGACATCGTCATAATATTCGTTAATTCATTCTCACTCATAAGTCATAATATTATAATATTACATATTCGGTAACATGCGACATAAAAATACTTTACCTTTTCCAAACAGGTACGGCTTCAACACGCCACCGAATTACAACGATAACGAGTTGTATTGCGGAGGCTTTACAAGACAATACCAGACGAACGGTGGTAAATGCGGTATATGCGGTGACGCGTGGGATTCGCCACAGGTATATCTAAGACTTATTTTATATTCATATAGTCTTTACCACGTTTAAACATTTTGCGCCTGGGGTCAAAGATAAATTGGAATCTCCTACGGGGCATATAAGGGATGGATGCACAAAAGAACTTTTTACATTTTGAGTAGAACAGTAATACAATTTATAATACCAAAATTATTCTGCCGATAAGAGGTTTTTATTTCTTTATTATTTTTTTTAATTTAATTTTAGATCCTCAGTGAAACGTCTTATCGTGATGTTTATTTTTTTTTCTCATGCGTCTCAGTAAACTATTTCGACCAGGATGGCTCCGATGTATACTTAGGTACTTTTCTGATGGGAAATCTCGTCTAGTTGGCACTTTAGGGGGGTTATTTTTTAAATTTCTCAGCAGTATTCAGAATAGTTACAACTTTATAAGATTTAGATAAAAGATTTTTCAAAAATTTTACCGGAAAGTCGCAAACAAATTGTATAAGCGTTAGAAAATTAAATTTTAACGAAATTGGATATTATATTAATTATTATTGAATATACCTTTTCCCCCGTAACGTGGAGTCTACGAATACCGCAAGGAATGAGTTTCACCCCTGGCCGACCCTTCCCACAAACATACGGGGGCATGTTCGACCGTAATTCACTCGACGATATCGACACGACACTCCAGTGTTCAATAAGACAATAAGCTATAATTTTTTTCATTGTTTCCCTCCGCTGCAGCCAAGACTACACGAAGCCGGTGGAAAGTACGGGCTGGGCGTGATCGTGCGCCGTTACAAGACCGGGCAGCCGATGATCTTGCGCGTCGAGCTGACGGCCAATCATCGCGGGTACTTCGAGTTCAGGCTGTGCCCGAACAACGCGCCCAAGCAGGTGGCCACGCAGACGTGCCTGGACAAGCAGGTTTTGCGCAGGGTGAGGACCAAGGACGCGGACGAGACGTTCCACGAGACGCGCTTCTATCCGGGCGTGGAGAACAAGGTGTACGAGATGAGGTACACGCTGCCGGAGGGCATGACGTGCAGCCAGTGCGTGTTGCAGTGGAAGTACGTGGCCGGCAACAACTGGGGCGTGTGCCAGAACGGCACCGGCGCGGTGGGCTGCGGGCCCCAGGAGGAGTTCAGGGCGTGCGCGGACATCTCCGTGTCGGACAAGGACGGCACGGTGGACACGTCGCCGTACCCGATGACACCGGTGACCGCGAAGACCACGACGACCACCACCACCGACGAGACGAACAGGGACGAGGACGTGGAAACGAACGAGATACCCGAGGACTTGCAGGGTGGACGGAAACCAGAGCCGACGAGCTCCGGCTTCGGTTTGGCCATGTTCATCGTGTCCACCGTGCTCCTGTCGCTGGGCTTCGTTTCGGTCGTTTTCGCGTTCGTCTATTGGTATTTTTACCATGCCGGCGACAACATCAAATCGTGGTGGAGAAGGATGGCTGAATCGTCTTACTCTTGCATGCGCAAGGGTGACGGCGACAAAGAGAAGAAAATCGGCAAGAACGACCAACAGCCCGTTCCGCCTCCTAGAGTGAAAAAGACCACCATAGGCTTTAAGGGCGTACCCGACAATCTTGTGTAACAGTCATCAACAATAATACAATTTGCTGGCTGTAGAAAATACTTTTATTATTATTATTTTTACATAACACAAATTGTGATCACACTTAAATTGAAGTGATAGTGATTTACCTAGATAAAACCTGTACATACATATATTAAATATTTAATATTATATGATAGAACTAAGATTACTCGTGTCAATAAAAGACTAAACGATGGAAATTGAAAGAACTTTCTTTATAATTTTTTAATTAGGAAAATATTGTTAAGTAGATATATTTTGATAAGTTGGTACGAGTAATTATTGAAAAGGTATGGTATAATATAATGAGAATGTAATGATTTTTTGTAACAGATATTATCTTATTTTTAAATGTAGTACCTAAATAATTTAATTGTTCATAGCAATAACCTATTTAATTAATGATTTGAATTTTATATGCATTGAATTGAATTGAATTGCCAATTATTAAAATATTATGTATTCCATTTTGTCATAGTAGAATGTTTATTTGTGATTAATTATTTGCATTTTTCTTTGTTGTTGCAATGGAAAAAAAATTTAAAATGATTTAAGTAATGAAAAAAAGCTATAATTTAATAGAAACATTATAACAGACTAAGAAATACACAAAAAGTAATTTTATTATTATTTATAGAAAGTATTATTTTCAAAAATGTTTTAATATGTTAAATAGTTAAAATGTTATGAATAATAATCAAGAATGTATTCTGTAGAAAAATAAATTGCAAGAAAATACTTTTCTTCCTTCATAAATCAATGCTATAGTAGCCAATAGTGATTATTAGGGCTCGGAAGTTGATGCATTTTGCATTTTTTTTTTTGGAAAGTTTTAGACGATGCTCTTCTGGCCACAAATGTGTTTCATTAGCATGTGGAACTGAATAACTAATTCTTATTTTGCATTTTTTTTGCATTTTTGACATTTTTAGGTCATTTCCCACATTTTAAGTCATTTTTACTGATTTAATTTTATCGTTTCATGTTGACCATTATGCCTATAACTTAAAACTTGGAAATTATAATATTTATTTATAATATTTGTAATTTTTTTATTTAATTATTTATTTAATATATTTTATTTCATTTTAAAGGGCATTTTTTGTCATTTCTTTGTCATTTTGATATATTGGTAAGCTTTGATAAATTAATATAGAATTTTATTGTAAAATATTTAAAAAAATTGTATTTTTGTTAATTTAAAACAAATATTTGTAATTTTTTAGGTCATTTTTTTTAGGACATTTTTTGTCATCTTTACGTCATGTTTGCATTTTTTTTTTTGGTAATTTTTTTAACGTTTTTAGGTTATCAACTTCACAGCCCTAGTGATAATGATGTGATATTCTGATTCCACTTACTACAATAGTACATCAAACATTTTAAAACAATTATACTGAGTAAAACTTACAAAATACTTTGTATGTAGAAAGGAAATTATATTTATAAAATGAATTTCAAACTTTAAATTAAATTAAATATTTATAGGATATAAAATTAAAAAGAATTATTTTTATTTTAAAACTTAAATAGTTAAATAAAGGCTTATTTGCGACCAAGTAACATTTTTCTGAAGTCATCATTATTGAGTGCAGCTGTTCCGCCACCTAATGTTGTTGAAGCAGTTTTCTCAGATTTCTTTTGCAATACACTAGGTGTAAAAGATAACTTTGTACGGGCATGATCACGTCTAAAAATTAATATAAATATATAAAAAGTTAATATACTTTTTAGTGAAAAACAAGAATACATACTGCACTAATGAAGAAGTCGAAGCTTGTGATCTAAATTTTGCAACTGGAGGATATGATTTACTTTCAGATGGATTTCTTCGTTCTGGTGGTTGACTTAAAGCTACTGAAATAGTTCTATCCAGGATTACCATATTATCAGTTTTTAACAATGCTTGAGCAGCAGATATCTAATTAATCAAACAATTAAGTTTAAGATAACAATAAATTAATATGTTTATATCAAGCTACCTCATCTTCAAAATCAATATAGGCTAATCCTTTAGAATGTCCATTTCTAAATGTAACAACACGAACATCTTTTAAAGTTCCAAATGGCTTAAAAATGTTCTCTATATCATTTTTTGTATAGTTGAACGGCAAACCTAAGAAAAGTTTAAGTATTAAATTTGATAAAATAACTTAATAAAACTATAAGATGTTAAGTTATTTATTTTATTTTTTTTTTTTTAATAAATATTTTGTTTATGATGAAAAGTAACAAAAAAATGTTTTGTATTAAAATTTGTATAAATTTGATAAGAAAAGAATAAATTTTGAGTTATCTCGCATTAATAGCAATTAGCGATAATGTGTAATTACAAATTATATCATAATATAAGGTACTATAACGCTATTTTCCTTAATACAGAAATTATAAAAATTTAAAAACTATTCGTTCGAATTTTGATTTACTGAATTTACTGAATTTTATCAGGCAATATGATAAAACAATATAAATTATTGTTACTATTTAATTTCACAAAGATTCTTTAAAGAAACTTAGTAATTAATATGCTCAGTGACATATTTACAGGGGGGGGGGGGGGGTCCAGGGGTACTGGACCCCCCCCAGAACCTCTCCAAAAAAAAAGGAAAATTCTTGCATATTTGCAGAACCCAATTTATGTAGGCACGCGCGGTCGCGCGGACATAGTTTTTTCCCGTAAACAAAATATTATATAAAATATAGTTTAATATTAGTTACAACAGCTAAAACAGATACATGTTCCTGCAGCATGGTTTCAAGTTATAAGTATTATAGTTAATATTAATTATGTAGGTAGAAACTGAGGACCCTCCCCCCAGAAAAATTTGAAAATACGCCACTGAATATGCTGTAATTATATAAGTAGTTTAACTTATTTGACACAACAATGATTAAAGAAATTCTGTTTAACTAATTAAAATTGCATATATAATAAAATATGAAAAGACTTTAGATTTTTAACTTTAATTAATTTCTACACCTGTAAGAGCATGCAAAATTCTGACATATTTTAAATAATAAATTAAAAAAGATTTAACTTAAATAACAAAAAAGAGTTCTAATTAGTTATATTATGTTTTACCTTTAACAAACAATTTATTTTTTTCAAGTTTGGTGGGGAATCTTAATCCTGATGCTCTACTTTGTTTATCAGTCTCACATTTAGACACAAACATTGGTCGATTATTTACAAGTTCACGATCTTTTTTCAACGCTTCTAAAACCATTTCCTACAAAATAAAATAAAATTACAAATATTATCTATAATAATATGTTTCTCATACTTACTGGCTTTTCAAAAAGCACATAACCAAATCCTTTAGATCGACCCTTAAAATCTCTTACTAATAATACTTCGCAGTGACCAATTGAAGACAATGCATCTTTCACGTCCAATTCAGTCACAGCAAAATCCAAATTACTAACAAACACAGATCGATCTTCTTTACCTTCAATCTCCATATGTCGACCACCTTTGTCCAGGTTTATTTCGGCTGAAATAATTTATAACTTATAAGTTATAAACATTTTATTTTGGAAGCATTATAATTATTATTAATGTTTATTAATAATCTCTTACCCATTTTTTTAAATATTTTTTTCATATTAACCATTTTAATAAAACTTTTTATTTCAAATAACTTAATATTAAATATTTAGTATACCAATATGGCAGCATATAATAAAATACAGAATAAAAACTAAAGATATTAGTCATTCAGTAAAATATTTAGAATAAAAGTATTTGGAAATTCCAAAGAAACTATTGTAGTATCAGCAATCATACATTCACACTATCAAGGTATCAAACTATCAACTGCTGAGCATAACATTAGATTGGGTGAAAACCCATAATAAATTAAGAGATAAAACATCCATAAATGTTAAAATAAATTGAATCTTAACTGTGTTCATTTGTAAATATTAAGTAGACGTGAAAATTTAACTAACAAAAAAGTAAAATTTAGTCAATTCTACATTCAAAATAAAAATAACCAATTAATAAAACCAAAGATGAAATTATTTGTTCATAATTATAATTGTTAAATCTTACTTGTTCGAAGTTTTTTAACAGGGGATGCTTCAGATTCTTGTCTAACATCTTTTTTGGCAAATGGTACTTTAAAATTTCTATTTGATTTATCAATATTACCAGTTTGTTCTGTTTCATTCCACTAAAAAAGAAAAGAAAAATAATATAACTTAAAAACTTTTATTAAAATTGTTAATACTTTTCTTTTTTTTGCTTCCTTATCTTTATTTCCCATCTTGTTATCTGCTTTTTGTTCTTTATCTTGTACTTCTTGTACCTGCTTCATTCTAATAATACAAATCAAAATATAAATTAAAATATATTAAATACATTTTGGATTAATTTATTCTATGTTTTTCTCCAGTAATAAAATATTAAGATCATATCAAATGACTGATTATTTAGCAATAAAATTAAAAAACTAACTAACTAAATGCATAAACAAATATTAAAAACGGTTTCCCATTATTATATAATCTATATATTTTACACAAATAGTAAATAATAATAAAAAAAAAAATAGTTTTATAATGAACAATAACAATGACATACTTAGTTTTATATTTTTCTTTGCAATTTAATAAGGTATTTAAATCACCATATAATGTTTCATATCTAACCCACTCCGAACCAATTGTTTCAGGTGAGTCTGTATTAGTCATTAAAGCTCTTGCAAATATTTTACGTACATGTTTTTGATCGCCAAATTGACTTAAAAAATAAAAAATTATAAAATTATTATTTCAGTTAATAGCTCTGGCAGTTACTATTTGATTATAGTTGTTTATCATACATACATTTCAATATTTATATACTTCATCCAATAAGAAGAATATTGATTAAGACCAGCACTTAGAATTTCATTCCACATAGTTCGAACACGTTCCATATCACCAGTTATAATAGCTTCAAAGTCCGTCCACCATAAAAGTAATTCACAATTTGGATCTCCGGTATGCCCATAGCCTAAAAATGGTTTTTATATATTATATCATAATTCATTAATATAAATACCATTGTTAGAACTAAATATTTTCAATAAACTGGAACAACTGGCAGAGTAAAATTAATAAACACACATGGTTTTAGTGGAGGGACATCATACAGGATTCAAAGAGCAAATATTTAGTTTAATTTATAATGATTTTTAATATTAAGTAATTAAACAATAATATTATGAAGTGTATGTATAATACTAGAAGTCTATAAACTAATATAATAATTATATTAAGAATACTAATATACTAATATAAATCAATATATATTAAGACAGCTGTTCCCAAACGTTTAACCTGGCATTGCCTTTTTTGGACCCTACTTTCAATAACTTGAGGAACATGAATAATAAATGAATACTAATAAACATAACACTAATTTTAATTTTATATGGCTGGATGCCCCTGGAATGGACTGGGGGTGCAATAAGATATATAAAGTTACATACGTATATTTTTCATATACATAAAGGGATTTATCTGGTTAAGTATTAGTTGGCCAAGATTGTAGTTTTTTTTATAGCTATAATACATACTTTCAAGAAGAAACTGTTGAGCCTGTTCTAACATTGATCTTATATCTTGGATTTGCTTTAATTTGGTTTCAGCATTTTCATTATTGAGACGTCGTCTCAAATAAAAAATGTATGAAAAATATAAAGACCGATATTCTGCAGATGAACTGAACCATGAGCTTATTGCCTTTTCCATTATAACTAAAACAAAATTATTATCAAGCATATGTGTAAATAAAATAGACAGTGGGGTAGCATGTCGGAAAATATTATGCAGCTAAGCTTTTAATAAATGGTTGCCAGGGGGTTTGGCTTTCCAAACTGGAACACAGTCCTGAGAGAAAAACTGCCACCACCCCCAACCAACTGTTCTATAACAACTATTTCAATATGAGACATGAGTTAACCATACTGCATCCCTACCAAACGACACACCAAGCATAAAAGGCTAATGGCCTTGTCGTCGGAGCACCCTTAAAAAAAAACAATATCTATTTGTTAATAAGAAAATGTATAATAAACCTGTAATTTTTTCATGTGATTGACCATAAGTTTCAGCTTGAATTAAATAAGTAGTCCAAAGATCTGCAGACCATGAGCAGTTAGCAACAGACCTCTTACAAGTTTCTAATATGAAGTCAGCTTCTTTTATTGTTACCGCAATATAGTCAATATAATCAGCCCAAAGTGTGTGTATCAGAGGTAAATCAGCAATAGCGCGTTCATATAAGCATATAATGCGACTTGGCTTATTTCCACCTTCTTTAGGATTTTTTTCCCATTGAATATATTCTGCATAAGAATCTAGTCGATCTTTAGTTTCTAAAGATAACTAAATAATTATAAATAAATATTTATAAAATCATCTTAAAAAATGAATGTTGACAATGATATCATGATAACACATTAGGTATTGTATTGCAATTTTAAAAATGAAATAAACTCATATTTAATAAAGCAATAGTATAAACTTACCAAACGATCTTCAAAAATTTGAATTTTTTGTAGTTTGTCAAGAGCCTTTTTATAGCTATCCTCAATTGATTTTTCTGTTTCAAGATTTTCAGAAGCAAGCCATTGCTTATATTCAGCATAAGTGTTTTCCATATCAAATAAAGGCACAGAAAGTTGACGACGATATAAATTATGTATACGGCGTTTTTGGTCATTTATGGATTTTTCATCAGTACCTTCCTAAAAATAAAAACTCATTTAATTCAACATACATTATGATTAACGTATAAAAATAAATAATATTTATTCAACCTTCAAAGACATTAAAATTAATTTTTCAAATTCATTGTACACTTCAAAAAGAACATTTCCATTAGGTACATGAAGACCCCCGGCTGATAATGCACGTTCCATTAATTCTCGCATGGTATCTGTTCCAGTAGTATCAGACAAGCAACCAATGTTAAACTGTAAATACTCCAACCATAAATCTATACCTATAATAAAATAAGAGCAAATTAAGTATGGCAACAAATAAAATAACTAAATTAAATGTACTGATTAATATACCGTGTGTTCAATTTTAAAGGTAACAGGAAATATTTCGATTCTGTGACCTTGAATTTGATTTGGGTTTTTATACTGCATATAGGACTTATAAATACATAATTTTTTAATAAATTCAAATTTTTTATTTTTTTTTATCTGCGCATGCGCAGTAAAATAATAATTTCTTAATTAGCAACCACTATTTTGGAGACCGGATTTCGAGTTCTTTTTTTTCTGAACAACTTTGATCTTTACAGTTTGTTGATATCTTCAAAATTGCCATTTTTATGACGGTCGAAAGTTTTAAAATAGTTAATTCGTAAATATCGCATTTTTCAACGCTCTATCTTAATTTATAGGTATTTATAGGTATTATTATAACAATTTATTTAATTAATTTTTTAATTTAATAAACTGTTATAAATTAAGATACCTTTACCTATAAATTAAGATAGAGCGTTGAAAAATGCAATATTTACGAATTAACTATTTTAAAACTTTCAACCGTCATAAAAATGGCAATTTTGAAGATATCAACAAACTGTAAAGATCAAAGTTGTTTAGAAAAAATAAAGAAATCGAAATCCGGTCTCCAAAATAGTGGTTGCAATTTAAGAAATTTTTATTTTACTGTGCATGCACTGATAAAAAAAAATAAAAAATTTGAATTTATTAAAAAAATATGTATTTATAAGTCCTATATGCAGTATAAAAACCCCGAATCAAATTCAAGGTCATAGGATCGAAATATTTCCTGTTACCTTTAAAATTGAACACACGGTATAATAGAATTACTAAAATAAAGAAAAGTTTAAGTATTATTAAAATTATTGTTTATTATTAATTTATTAAATAATATTTAATTTAACAATAATTTAAGTGAGAAAAATTAAATTATTTTTAACCTCTCTTTATTTTGTCACTTATATTTTAGAATTCAGTATAATAGTAGTATACTAAAGATTTTTTTAAACAATATAATATATAATATTAAAGTAAAATTGAATAAGGTAAATATTATATTATTACTTAAATACTCTTTAACAGCTTTTTCGCATAACATTTTCACATTTTGCTTTTTTTCATCAGTAGTTGCAATACTTATTTCATCTTTTATCCAATCAATCCATAAGTCTGTAAAATCAAAAGGGCTAATTCATTAACATATAAGATTATAAAATGTATAAGTAATTTATTGCATTTATACTTTTAACAATTGTATTATATTTATATAATTATATGTACAATTTATTAGAAGGTAAACTAAGTCACTAAAATATAATTTTAATATTTTCTATATTTTACTATAACAATCCCAACATAAATATTAATTTAAATAACTCTTGCACCCAAAATAAATAAAAACTATTTTAAATTTATTATTCTGAAACTCAAAACCAAAATAATTAAATAATAATTAAAGTAACACAATTCCAAATAAGAAAGCATAAGAGTTGTTAAGATTAACTTTATAAAAGAATAAATTTAATAATTCTTCTAAATTTCCTTAATTGAGATAAATTATATGTAAATTAATTGTTAAAAAGTTAATAATAATAATAATAATAAGGTAAGAATTTACTACACACCTGCACTTAAAGGACATTTCTCGTTGAGACGCTCTCTAGCAATACGTAGTTTACCCAAATCATGTGCACTACGAAGGGCTTTAATTAATTCCACATGTGCTTGATAATCAGATGGTGAAGTTTCGACCTAAAAAAGTACACAATATAAACTTAGTACAATTAACTAACTTTAATTAATTAATTCACATAATTTAAAAAACACATGGCTATACATTAAAAATAATAAAATGTTACAGAAAAATGTAATAAAATTAATGGTATAACATGCAATCCTTAAACCATAAAATACAAAATTAATCATTATCGGAAAAGATTTGTAGGTAAATGGTATGGTTAAAATAGAAAACTACTATAAATTTGTTAGTACTACTGTCTCTGGAATAAATATTTTTCGATTATAATATCTAGTTTTAGTCTTATATTATGATTAGGAACATAAATCTTAAAAATTGAAATATGAACCCTATTTATGTAAAAATTAAATGTTAAGGTTCCAATACTGCAACATAGTTTAAAACAATCTCTGACAGGTCTTAACATATTTGCAGATACATTTCAGGTATAAGTTCTATTATGTATGAATTCTACGATATCATAAAATATTTATCTGAAATAAATTTAAAATCTTTTTTTTCACTTAGAAAATACTACTGAGATAATTTACTTGTTGTAAGTATTATATTTAAAGAATTAAATTTTTTTTTATTTAGAAAATGAGTTAGAAAATATGTTGCAAGAAACTTTTGATTTACTAAAAAAATGTAACATCCCATGAAATGAATCTTATAAGTTATAAACTAATAACCCATTAAAGTTAATTTAAATTGAAAATTAGTAAATTAACATCCAGTTGTTAAGTTCTATATTTTATAATAAAATCAATGATACTTAATTATTTGATATATTGTACCAATTTTATTTTCAAAAAAATATTAATTTCAATTTTCTCAAGCTTAAGTTTAAAAATATCATTAAAAAATTACCACGGATTCCAAAACATCAATTTTTTCTTTCAAATTAATTAGCCCCATCTTTTCTAAACTGTCATCATCAGAATCTGAAGAAGATAAAGATGAGCTAGAATTAGAATCTACATCCATTTTACACAAATATGTTTAAACTTTTCTAAGTTTACAGTAAAAAATAAATCAAATGGACAAAGTATAATCAAAACTAAAAAGTATAATTTCACGTTTTTACGATAAAACTCAATCACAATATTGCGTCCTGTTTTACTGATAATTTTATAAACATAAAGTAGTAATAACCACAGCTGATAACCGGGATAGAAAATCATGATATAAAACGGGGCATTACAAGCTTTCCTACATAGTACAGTTATACTAAACGTAAAAACGTCATTACCGAGTCAACAATTGAATATTTCTACTACAGAGTACAAACACCTATAAAAGTACAATCTCGGTAATCCGGCCGTTCGATAATCCGACACCTCAGTAATGTTAGTTATGCTATTGCTAACCCATATTAATTTAAGCTATTTTAACCTATACGTACCAACATATATATTATATATATACATATATTTATATATAAAATTACTATCGTTAACGTTAAAATGTTAGATAAAACTAGGTAATTACTGATTAAATACGTATAAACCTATAAGATATTTTATTTTTATTCAGTTAACTTAACGACTACAAGAAAAAGTATTAAAAGTATCATTTCAAACAAAAAAACAAAAAAAATTAATAATTTTTTTAAACCTGTCTAATTAAAATATTAATTAACCATATACGTATTATTTATATTCTATAATAATAATAATTATTAATAAATAATAATAATACATAGTGTAATTCATTTTTTTTATACATATGTATCGGTAAAAATGTAAAATTCAATAAGTAAAAATGCGTTTTTATGTGAACCCCCGTTAATCCGCTGTTTTTGTTAATCCGGCAGTAGCGTGGTCTGATATGTGTCGGATTACCGAGAGTGTACTGTATATCTTTAATGTCGAATGTCGATGGATTGAAAATTGAAATCGAGCAAAATTTACATTTGTCCATAGGCGCAAATTGAGTTTGATATTTGGAGGGGGGGAGGATGAAGTCATAGCTTCTCTATGAAGTAATTGTAGAAACTAGAAGTAATAATATGTAACACTTGAAAAATTTTATATGAGAAAGAATTTTCACGCGTGACAGTTCACATGTAATGTGATTATCACTTGCATACCTATATCATTTTAAATAAATTAGGAAATACTACTTTATCTAAATGTTATTTAATATTTTCAAAGATGACATCTTTAAAAATGTTTTCATGACATTTATTTCACATTGTTACCAATTTAGTGGCTATAGTTTCTGATTACAAACAAATGTTTTACATTGCATCATAAACGATTATAATATTGAATAAGTAGAAAACATATTCTTATGGGTGAGCTACGGACATTTTTGACGGGCTTAGCCCCTAGAGCTCCCGTATTTGCGCCTATGTGAATTGTCAGATTATATTTCGATCTCAAATTAGTCTCCTAATTCCTATACCTAAATGTCCTTAGTGCTAAGAACTTTATTTATTTTTTTTTAAAAAAATTGATAGTTACTGGTTAGGTCAATGTAGAACTACTTCTGGAATGAATATATTTTCTTTTCGTCAAAACCGGTTCCAGTTGGAAGAGCATGCGCTACCTTGGATGAGTTAACTTGTTGGGCCCAACCTCCCGTGGTCCCGTTACCTCACAGTAAAAGTAGTAGACAAATCATAATTAATACTATATATATGTAAATGTGTGTTCACCCTATGTTGCAGAAGACTATTATTATACAACACAATTTTGTGTAACAGAACAACGTGGTTTGTCATGTGTGTTGGTAGGGTTAACGTGTGTAAAGAATTTTTATTCAAATGTTAAATACAAATTACTTTTACATTAATCATAATTTGAAAAATTATCCTCCAAGTACAAACGTACGGAAATCGCGTGAATACCACCGATTACGCCGGCGCAGAGTTCCCTATCAACAGAGTATGAGTTTATCCAATGTTCCATGAGAAATGCCATTCGGATCAGGTGTAGGTGCCCAATTTTTCCCGTATAACACATTTTGTTTCCAAAACGTACATTAAACCGATAGCCTCTAAAGCCGTAAAGCCGTCTAATGTTTTTTTTTTGATGTTGTTTTATATTGTATTTTAATACTTTTTTTAGTGCGTCCAAATTGTTGTAGTTATTTTGTTTACCTACTTTGAATCCAATAGTTGTTATCGACTTTTCGTCACGCTTGTTGCCGGCAAGAATTCGATCAATCGGCTCAAATATTAAATAACGATGTTGTCCAAACTCCGACTACTCCGACCGCCGGTTTCATCAGGTTTGTTATATTGTATATTCCGTACCGTGGCTTTCGTGTATAATTTTCTCTTGCGATTTTGAATGATTTTTTTCAGGACCTAGGATAATAAGTGCCTGGAAATGTAAAAATTATAGTGATAAAAAGAATGGCGGTGGAAAAAATCACAGAGGGAAAACTCCTCCATTGATACAGGTAATAATTATTTATTATTATTTTTTTCAAATTATTATATTAGCAGCTTCTGGTTTTCAAAGTTCATTAAATCTTTTCACTGGTAGTTTGTATATTTGCTTTGTATATTTGCTCTTGGACATTATTAGGTATGGAAATTATAAATTATGTAAACAATCAAAATTTTTTTTTATTTTCAAATTAGCAGCATGATTTAATTTATTTTCTAAATCTACATTTTTTATTAATGAATTTATTTTTATCAATATTATTCACTTATTTAAAATTTAAAATGAAATACTTCCTTGATTATAAATTTGTAGTAGATGCATATTTCAGTACTGAAGTGCATGTAGTTGCTTAATGCATAATATATGTATAAAAATGATTCAACCATTAAGTATATGATAAAATGTATGTTTCATAAAATTATAAAATTACGATTTGGGAATAATTACAGAATTCATGAGAGTGATGGGACAAAGTATGTTAGGAAAATTAATGATAATGTAGTGATCCTAGGATCTATAGTACAAAGGAATGGTGATTTTGGATAAATAGAATATCAATGCAATTGATGGGTAGATTGTTTTAAACTGTACTGAAGTCAGCAATGTTTTTTGGATCAGAATACGTGAGTTATAACACAAGAGTATTGAGGAAATTAGAACATTATGATGGCTGTATGAAATTACTAGAAGGAATAAGATAAAGAATAATCTAGAAGTCTAGATTTTATTTTAGAAGTGCCACAAATCATAGATAAAATAAAAGAAAATAGGTTAAGTTGATTCGGATAAAAAAAAATAAGACAGAAGAAATTAGAGATGTCATGAAAATAAATGTTGAAGGAAAAAGTGAGAAAGACCTAATTGAAAATATGATTGGATGGATATGTAGGTGACATACCAGTGGTATAATACCACATACATGAGAGTAGTTGGTATGTGTATGCAAGATGTGGAAAACTAGATTGTGCGGCGGAGAAGAACAAGGGTAACTGACCCGATATAGTTGGTAGTAAAGACAACAAGGCATACTATATTGTATTCTTTTTTAATTAAATATTTCATAAATTCATATTATATACCTAAATAGTCTATAACTTATATTTTAGGTTATTAAACCTGTTAAAATGAATTATTCAAAAAGAACAAAAAAAATATATGAACCAGTCAATATGTCTAAAAAAGAGTCTATACAAACTGAATATAATAAACCTCTTAAATCAAGTCCTTTGGTATCAATGGTACATAACTGATTAATTATTTTTAAATATGTTTCTCTATATTATATATTATTTAATTATTCCTTAGACTGAATCATGTATCTCAAGCCCATCAAAATCATCTCATTCGTCTGAGCCTTTGAATTCTGTACCCGAGACAAATAATGATAGGCAGAATGGTTCTAATAATAAACAGTCTTTTAAAAATGTGAGTCTCATTGGAGGAGCTGTCATTTTAGCAGGATCTTTATATGGTGTAAGTATAGAAATATTATTTTTAACTAATTTATTATAATTTATTACTTTAATAAATTCAAACCATTTGAATTTTAGTGCTCAAAAATACAAATTAAAATTACAGCTAGGTAAACCAAAAATATAATTACTAACATTGTCATATGTTATCTTGGTTAATTGTATTGATAAGAAACTCACTTGCTTCACTTTGTAATTCACAAATTGCAATATTCTATATACAAGGTGTATTACCGTGATTTACACATAGCGATATCTCCCGTTTTAATAGAGATAATCAAATTCTGTTTTTTTTTTTTTAGTATTCCTAGGCAATAGCTATTTTATTGACAATAGTTTGGTGCATACAAGTGTATTATTAAAGAAGTTCAAAAATTTACTTTTTATTTTATAATTTTTATAAATTTTAAAGAAAGCCATTTTATAGGGCTTATTTTTCTAAACATTTTAATAGTTCAATGTTCATTAACTTCTTGATTTTTGATAATTTTTCTAGTGTACAAGAATATAGTGTACTATTTACACAATTTTAAATAATAATATTGTCTTAAAAATGAAGAGGTGATAATAATTTACATTATTTCTTTTTTAACTAATAAAATTATTAAAAGCCACAAATCCAATGAAAACTGAAAGTTGAATTATTGAAATTTTCAGAAAAAGAAGACCTATAAAATGGCTATATTTGAATTTCGTAAAAAATTATAAAAATTAAATATTTAATTTCTTTGATAATACACTTATATTTACCAAACTATTGTCAACAAAACAACCTTAGCACAGGGATGCTCATAAAAAAAAACAGAATTTGATTATTTCAATTCTCACCGGAGATATCGCTCTGTGTAAATCCTGGTAGGACACCCTGTATATATATTATATTATTCATGATATTATTATTTTAAATATTGCAATGATAAAAATAAGAATTTCATATAAACATATAATGCAACTACCGATGCATAATTTCAAACTGTTTTTCTTAAAAAAATGTATGGTAGGCAAAAAAAAATCATGAGATATGGTTCAATTTAGCTACGGTTTCATAAATGTAAATATTAAATTATACTTTAAAAGGTAATATAAAGTTTTTTTTTTTTATTAAAAAAAAGGAGCTTTTATTAAATATTAAGCTCAACAATTAAATTATA
The DNA here is from genome assembly GCA_949715065.1 of Periphyllus acericola. Lineage (NCBI taxonomy): Eukaryota > Metazoa > Arthropoda > Insecta > Hemiptera > Aphididae > Periphyllus > Periphyllus acericola. The sequence continues at coordinate 20,021,408 of OX454270.1, read as the reverse complement.
GTACAATTTTAGAATATTTACATACATAAAGTTTTTTTTTTTTATTATTAACTAAACATTTCTATAATGTTTTGATTATCAACATCTTAGTGTATAATAAAAGGAACTAACTAGTTAAGAGTAAAAAAATAACTGAACTTAATATGATATAAAACATTAATTATTATAATTATTACTACTAGTATTATATTTATATGGTGCATTTATTTTTAAATAGATCTGGCATTCTGACATATTAAATCCGAAAATAGATGACAGTACTATAAAAGAAACTGAAAACGGTAATTTTAAAATTTACCAAATCAAATGTAGGTATAAAACTCATTAATTTATCTGAATTTAGCAAAAAAATCACGTAAATTGGTACCAATTCCTGCATTATCTCAGTCTATACCTGACAATGTACAGTATTTATTAATTGGTGGAGGTACAGCTTCTTTTGCAGCATTCCGAGCAATTAAATCAGCTGATCCTACTGCTAGGGTTAGTTACCATTTATTTTTTTATATTAACAATTAAAATGAAAATAATGAAAATATTCTTTTTTAAATCTAGGTTTTAGTAATATCAGCTGAAGGTTATCTTCCTCACATGCGACCACCATTATCTAAAGAATTATGGTACAATGATGATTCTGAAATGGCCAAATCTTTGAATTTCCACCAATGGAATGGTACAACAAGAAGTCTGTTTTATGAACCTGATCCATTTTATACACCTGTTGAAGAATTAGCCTCTGCCAAAAATGGTGGTATATCTCTAGCTCGAGGCTGGAAAGTTGAATCAATTAATGTTTCTGAAAAAAAAGTAAAGCTTAATGATGGAAAAGAAATAAGTTATGATAAATGTTTAATAGCAACTGGGTCAGTTCCAAAAACTTTAAAACTATATGATGATGCAAGTCAAGTAGTTAAAGATAAATTCTCAGTGTTTCGATCTATTGCTGATTTTGAAAATCTATGGGAAGAATTAAATCATGTTAAATCTATTGCCATTATTGGTGGTGGATTTTTGGGCAGTGAACTTGCGGCGTCATTAGCTAATAAAGGAAAAAAGAATGGTGTTAAAATTTATCAAATATTTAAAGAAAATGGCAATATGGGAAAAGTGTTACCTAAATATCTAAGCCAATGGACAACAGAAAAAGTTAGAGATGAAGGTGTTGAAGTTGTGACTGAAACCGAAGTAGAAAGCTGTTCTTTAGATAATAATGGAAGAAAGGTCAATTTAGTTTTAAATAATGGTAAAAATGTAGGTACAATTGAACATGACATAAAACAACATTTTTTCTAAATATATGTTTTTTTTTTAGATTTCTGTTGATCATGTAATTATGGCAGTTGGTGCTAAACCTAATACTGAACTAGCTGCTGATGCTGGATTAGAAGTTGATCCAAAACTCGATGGCTATTTAGTTAATTCAGAATTACAAGCAAGGACAAATTTATACATTGTAAGTTTCAAAAGGAAAAATGTTTTCATAATGAAGAGTATATTTAACATTTGAAATTATTTCCTTAGGCTGGCGATTGTGCTTGTTTTTTTGATAATCAACTTGGTAGAAGACGTGTTGAACATCATGATCATGCTGTAATCTCTGGTAGATTGGCTGGAGAAAATATGGCTGGCGCTGGTATGTATTTATATAGTAGTATTATTATAATAAAATTAATTTTTAATTAATTTTGTTTTTAACAATTTATAGCTAAACCCTATAAACATCAGCCAATGTTTTGGTCTGATATTGGACCCTCGGTTGGTTATGAAGCGATTGGAATTGTAGATTCTTCATTAAATACAGTGGGTGTATTTGCCAAAGGAAATCCTAAAGATACAATATCATCACCGCAAAATAATGAAACTGATCAGAATACCACAATTAGTAATAAAGATGTACCTGCTTCTGAATTGGAATCCAAAAACAAGCCTAATTCTGAAGATAGTTATAACAAAGGGGTTGTATTTTATTTAAAAAATGATGTAGTAGTTGGTATTGTGTTATGGAATTTGTTTAATAGAATGTCTATAGCACGCCAAGTACTTAAAACAGATAGATGCTACAAGGATCTCAATGAAGTAGCTAAACTGTTCAATATTCATGGTGATTCATCATGATGACCTTATTGAAATTAAATGTTATTATTTAACATTGTTTTACTGTTACACTAGTATTTATATGAGGATAAATATGAAAACCTTTCGTATATGTAAAAATTAATATATTTTTGTATAGACTGATTCTCTTTTAGATTTTTTTTTATTTCATATTTTATTGACATTCCTTCTGCATACAATTGTTACTTCACTAGTTAATTAATGTTTTCACTAATAAAATGTTAAAAATAATCGTACAATACTAAACACAATACGATTTAGTGTTATTAGAAAGAAATGAAATAGTATTAATAATTTGTATGTTTTGTTTTTAATTATTCACCAAGTAGTTGACACATTTTTAGTATTTTACAAAATATAAATGAAATATAGATATAATAAATAAACCTGATTTTTTAAAATTATTAATATAAATAAATTTCTATTTGCACATTTTTTAAAAAAATATCGATTTAAGAAAACATATTTTTATTAAATTTACAATGTAAAATTAAAATAAATGAGGTATGAAAAAATTGATATTTAATTTTAGATTTTTTAGTCGTTTTTTTTAAATGTATAAGTATTAAATAAGTTATTTTAACTCTATTTAAAGTTTTTAATGATTTTTGTTTGCTCTTAAACCCCACTGTACATGCTATTACGTATTAAAAAATCAAATATTTGATGTACTTTGTACTTTATATTTTTATAAATAAGTGCTGTTGTGGTAATTTTAAATTTAGTGAAAAACATTTCATAAATCATCAATTATTTTATTTTTATGCATTAAAATAACAATCAAATTATACTTCAAATTTCAAATGTACACAATTTAAATGCATGATTGTGTCAAAAGCATAACTAGGTTCTAAAGAGTTTTAGTTTTAATTGTATGCTACACATTATGTTGTATTCATATCATCATAATTTTGTGTGGTATAATAAAATTAAAGAAGCTAGTTTATCACAATTGTTTTCTTTTGATTCTTTCTTACAATATAAATTAAGTATTCTGTTACAATAAATAATAAGCTTTGATCTTAGTAGCGAAAAGTTTTTATTAGTTCTTATTTTTAGTTCACCTCAGAATCATCACATTTCAACAAACTTACCTTATACTAAATATGCATCTCATATGTGGTAGGTGAAGAAGACAAGACCTTATAATTTTTTTTAAAAATTATGTAGCTAATAAGTAATTTTATAACAGTTCATAATTAAGTATGACATTTACCTCGTACATAATTTTCTCTAAGGATGGAAGCCTGAAATCGGAATATGATGTGTATTTTAATCCTATTTTAATGCTTATTTTGTTTTTTGACTGGATTACTTGTTTGCTTGTAATGATAGTAGTATTACTTACACAATACACCCAACATAAATATTTTCAATAAAATTTAGTATGATTATTATTAACCTATTAATATTCACAGAACCCAGATGCAGTGGTATGTGAGTATGTATGTTTAATGAATAGTGAATTATGATTTGTCAGTTTGAAATATGACGTATTAATTAAACTCGATTTTGAATTTAATGAGAGTTACAAAATTTTGCGTAGTTAGAATTAGGTACTACACTACTAGATTGCATATAGGAAGAATAATAATTTATCTGTGTTTAATATGTAATGTATAATTTATCATCATGAATACAATGATTTACTTATGATTCTATTTAGTAAATTACTGCGGTCAACTATAATATCCACGAAATTTAACATTAACGAAAAGTCGATAAAAAAATCTTCAGTTCTACTAAAAAAAAATGCGCACCCACATTTTATTATACATCCAATTACAGGTTATGCATAGCCGGGTTTCATAAATTGATAAATGTGTAAGTTTCCTCACCACCTTACCCATAACGTTAAATGCCAAATAATGTCTTCTAACTAAATAGGATGAGGTATTACACGTGGCGCTTTTTTTTTATAGTGGTTTTCCTTTGCAGGCCTATTTCACTCAAGGCTGACTTTAAGTCTTAAGAGGTTATATGAAACAAAAACTTTTGTCAATACTAAACAAATTTTTTTGAATTTTATTTAGGAGAAAAAATGTAATCTGATATTATATATATAATTTGATAGGTATTTAATTGCTTCTTGCAATAAATATTTGAACAACTGAAGTTTTAGACATGTAGGAGGGTTTCTTGTAATTTTGAGGGATGATATTTTTTAGCTATGTAATTTTGTATCATGTAAAATTTTATATTAAATTGCTTATTGCAATAAATATTTAAATAATTTACAATTTAGATGTTATGGAGGGTTTTCTGGAATTGTGAAGGATGATAGATTTTTGATAAGAAGGTTTGTAAAATGACAATTAATTATAAATATCAGGAGGAATGTCTTATCATATATTTTGGAGTGTATGCATGACTGCCTACTTCATGCTATGTTTGAAGTACAACAAGCAGTTATACGCTGTTTGTGATTGGGCTTCAACCGCTGTATTTCCTGAACCAATTGTGCTTGTGTCAATTGGGGTTATTGACAGTTGCACATATGAAAATTCGCCGGCTAAAATTATAAGACATTATTATTAAAAACCGATATGATATGATAATATGATATTTAAATTCCTTGTGTACCGTTGGAATTGATGCTTTCATATAATAGTGTCAACCCTTCCTCGACCGCGATCTGATCGAGAAAATCGATGGAATAGCAAAGGTCTTTGTCCGGGTTAACTTTTTCCAAATCCAATTCCTGTGAACATAAAACAAACCAATCACCCTTACATATATGTACCTACGTGATATAGGCTATAGCCTATAATAGACAATTTAGTATATAACCTCCACGAAGACCAGATTCAACCAACGTCAACAAAATCATTAACTTCTTAAAAGCAACAAAATTATCCCACTTAATTTAAGATAACCTAAAAACAACGTTGAATGATATAACGTATAAAGCTCTCCCATTTTCATATGTAGGTAATATAAAAGCAACTCAACATCCCCAAACACCATTCGTGCAATTCTAAAAGCCAACAATCTTTGTTGTTCTGGCTTCAAAGTGATGAAAAAAATAAATCAGACTATTTTCCATCGGGGTAGGCTAATGATGTTATCGTATGCGTCTTATAGTCGTACGATAAACGCTGTAATCACCTTGAGAGCACGCATAGAGGGGTTGGAAGACGACACTAATCGTGCGAAGGCGTCGCCCTCTCTCAGCGTTTCGGCAGCCGACGCATCGCCGGCACCATGTCCTCCATCGCGGTCCGCCTTGACCGGGAGGACTGATGATTTCTGTGCATCTGCCGCAGGTTTCTCCTGCACGGTGGTGGGCTTACGATCGCAGTTGACCGGCGACGGGTCGGTGCAGTTTATGGTTCGACCGACCGATTCTTCCGCTCGATCCGTACTGGCTGGTATGATCGTATCAGGAGCAACAGTCTTATCGATTGCCACCACGGCCGGGTTCACGTTCGTGGCCACGTCGATTGCCTTCGTGGTCGCCTCCGTGTTGGTGGCCATGTTCACAGTCGCCGCGGATGGTTCCGTGTTGGTGGCCATGTCCACAGTCGCCACCGCCGCCTCCGTGTTGGTGGCAATGTTCACAGTCACCGCGGATGGTTCCGTGTTTGTGGCCACGTCCACACCCGCCGCGGTCGGCTCCGTATTAATGGCCACGTCCAGAGTCACCGCGGACGGTTCCGTGTTGGTGGCCATGTCCACAGTCGCCGCCGCCGCCTCCGTGTTGGTGGCAATGTCCACAGTCGCCGCCGCCGCCTCTGTGTTGGTGGCAATGTTCACAGTCGCCGCCGCCGCCTCCGTGTTGGTGGCCATGTCCACAGTCGCCGCCGCCGCCTCCGTGTTGGTGGCAATGTCCACAGTCGCCGCCGCCGCCTCCGTGTTGGTGGCAATGTTCACAGTCGCCGTGGACGGTTCCGTGTTTGTAGCCATTTCCACAGTCACCGCGGATGGTTCCGTGTTTGTGGCCACGTCCACACCCGCCGCGGTCGGCTCCGTATTAATGGCCACGTCCAGAGTCACCGCGGACGGTTCCGTGTTGGTGGCCATGTCCACAGTCGCCGTCGTAGGCTCCGTGTTTGTGGCCACGTGCACACCCGCCGCGGTCGGCTCGGTGTTCGTGGCCATATCCACGGTCTCCAGGCGACGGGCAGTAGCAAAGTCATGCAACGTTCGTGAACGAGAATTCGACATTCTGTTGGAACGAGAAAACGAACGGCGATCGAATGAATGCGTGGGGGGGTAGTAGGATATCTAACAGAATCGCGAACAGCGCAGCAGCGAACGAGTAGTAATTATCAAACGCGTCTACACTCCGGCAATGTAAGCGATGTTATTGTGCAAGTTATACGTACTGATGTACCGAACCATGGTCGAATAGCATTTCCGTTAACACTTACGGTGACCAAATTATTGTCAGCAAAATGTCCTTTTCCCAGGGATACTTAAGAAACAAATAGAATTTGATCATCTCTGTTAACACGGAATCCTGACGGGACACTCTGTAATAAACGTATCTACCATCTTCACACGCCAACAGAATTTGAATAAATAATAAACATTTTCGTATTATATACGCACGAGTGAATAATATAACTTATATATATAGTATACCTAATGATAATAATAATAATAATTTTAATATTATATAAAGCAGCGGTTCTCAAACTGTGCTCCGCGGAGCCCTAGGGCTCCGCAAGGTTAGTCTAGGGGGTCCGTGGCTCCCTAGGTCCTGGGCATATTTGTATTGATTAAATTCAAATTATTATTATATTTCTTAGCTACATTTTTATATATAAGATTCATTATTATTTGTACCGTACCAATGTATTATTTTAAACATTTAAAACCTTTAACTATTTATAAATCAGCATAATATTTTGTGTCATAGATTGGATAAAAGTCTGGTTTTTCGTTCTTTTTACATGTACGATAGTTTTGTTTACTCATCTACAATCTTCCAAGTTCTAATATAATAATTTCTTCAGTCATAATGCATTCTTGTTTCAAATAGACATTTCTGAATTTTGGGGCTCCGTAATTTTTTTTAGGAACATATGGGCTCCGCGAACAAAAAAGCTTGAGAACCGCTGATATAAAGTATATTGTATAAGTACGACGAGAGGAACGTAGAGGTCTAATTTCAATGTTCTTTCGGAGAAATTTCTTATTGATTTATCGAAACATACATTTTGAAATTTGATATTTTATAAGCGCGAACGGTGGCAAACATTAATTGTATTGTTTATAGATAAAATTCTACGAAATACAAAAAAAAATATATTTCAAAAAATCATTGTAAAAATAATGAATGTACACCTACACAATCATAACGTTCCTATAAATCGCACTGTACCTACATTATTAAATGATTAATTTTTTTTTAGGTATTCGGGAAATGCGGAATAAAAAATAAATTCCATTAGTATTATTATTTTTTTTTTTTAAATTAAATACACTGAATGGGAATAATACGATAATTTGTAAAAAAGTGTTATTTTTTTATCGTCATCCACAAATCCATACCCTTATATTTACCTATGTTGTTCTAATCAGTTCCGGTGTAACATTTTATGGTTTATAATTTCCTAAAAATATATCCTAACTTGAAAAAAAAAATAAACCTTTAGGTATAATTATTTATTATTCCAAATGTGTTTTCAGTAAACGTTAATGTTATTTAACGTTATAAATACGTATTTATATTGAACAAACGTAGAGCGAATATAATAAATATTTATAAAAATAACGTCTTAATATTGGTTCTAAGTAAAGTTTTACTTGGCTTTTAGGTCTAAACTTCTAAAGTGACAAACATATACACCGCCTCAAACCACCTATATCTATACAGATAAAACTATAAAAGTAATAATGATAACTACTATAGTTAAGTGAGTGATAGACAGATAGAGAAGTCTATCAAAACTGCTTTTGATCTACACGAATATATCAATCAAGAAGTTGCCAAATTTCAAGTCCGTATACTATCATCGTTGTCGCAGTTCGAGAAAGGCCCCAACTGTATTTAGTGGGTCCGATCGATTTTTTTACCCAAAGCACGTCCTACTCGAAAAATCATCGATAACCAATACGTTTTAAAATAATGTTTTATTATAATTAATTAAATTTTTAAGTGTAAACTAATAAAATTGTATACCATGTAAATATTTTATCGGTACCTAATTAAATCAAATTATGATCAATAAAACAACATTTTTTTTTTGAAGGAGTCGCATTACAAAAAATTAAAAAAATTATGCTCGAAAAACGATCTGAAAAAGGTTGAAAACCACTGGCTTACACCACTGATTACATCAAGATTCAAGACACACTTAGATAAACTTTTCACCTATCAGAAATTGTTATTTGTGTTTAGCTCATCCTGGTCGATCCATATAGTCAACATTTTATTCTCAACAAAGCGTGACAAGATTAAAATTCACCCTTAAAAAAAAGTCTACCAGTTTTGAATTTGATAATAAAACATATTAAAATTAATTATATAACATATTCTTATGTAATACTTATAGGACATAGCCTATAGAGTATAGAGTATAGGGTGTAAGGTTTTTAATGTTTGGATGGCTACATAGCTCTTACATTTGGTTAAAAGTTCATTTAACTTGTTTGTGATTTATTGAGCGAAGATAATCATTCTTAGCTCATTGGTTCATATACTAAGGTGAAATAACATTTATTCCCTATTCTAAATCTTTAACATCTGAATTACATTAGTTAAAAACATTACTCAGTATGTTCAAACTTCAAAGTTAAGAAGCAATATTGTAAATATGGCTCTAACTCTTTCTATTCTGTACATAGCCAAACAATTAAAACTACATCGTTATTATAAAATCCTTACCAACAAATCACTTTTAAATTGTAAATAACAACTTAATAAGTAGGTAAATTTTACTTTATTATTGATCAAAATTAAGATATCAATAAAATGAAAAGATTTAGGTAAATTGAAAATAACATCTTCATAAACAAGTACATTTTTATGTCCTTAAGCATGTGACCATTGATTATGAATCATAGTAGGATCAATTTCATTAGAATTCTTAGAATCAATGATATTATTTAGGACAATATGACTTGTTCTCAACAAATATTACTGTAATTATAAAATAAATACGTCTGGTGACCATAATTATCATATTATAATTAAAATTCAATATAAATGCAGGGGCGTATCCAGCTCATCTTCCAATGAGGGAGGAGAAATATGAACTCGAATCATACTTATAAAAGTATCTGTCTATAAACGAAAGCCTGTTTCCTCTTCATCGAAGCCATTATAAAGTTGTGAAAACCAGTCTTGTCCCGACAGTCATTGTGTTTTGACGTATTAGTTTCATTTTACACCGTCATCGCATAACTTTTAATCAGTGTCGTTCGGTATTTTAGTTATTATTTCGTCGTCTTTGGGCGGCGAATCACGCGCTAGGCAGAAGCCCAGTACTTTCAAAATGAAAACTACCTTGAGTTTAAACAACAAATCTGATCCCGCATGGCCCATTCAACACTTAAAAAAAAAGTCGTTAGTCGACTTATTTCCATCAAGCCCTGTTTCGCCAAGCTTACGACAAATTATATCCAACCCACCTGCATTAATAACGGCTGATACGGCATTCACTTATAATAATAATAACCTTTTATCAACCTCCGATAATACCTCTACGGCAATGTTTTGTCTGATTATCTGTTTGCCTTCCGTAAAGAGAAACTTCCGTTCTCGAATATCTTTCTGTCTTCTCTGGCTATATTTATTCAACGACAAGAAATTTTTGGTAACTACTTTTATCGATATTCGGGGTGCGTTCGATTCAGTTCATATTCCTACTCTAATATCTCATATTTTCTCTTTAGACTTACCATCTGCTTTTTGCAATTTAATTAGCTCTTTTTTTCCTGCCGGTCTCTCTCTTTCTCTTTTTTTTATATATAAATTTATAAATTGTATAAGCTGTATAAATGTAATATAAAGAATGAAAATTGTTATCATTTTCTACCAATAAGGTCACTATTTCGCCGTGGACCGAAAGTCTGTGTAATCGAATACCGATTTATGAATAAGTAGTAGGTACTATATAGGTATATCGATCACATCCATAAACAATTATTAATAAGCGGATATTTACAAGAAGAAAAGTCGTCGTTCTCTTTAACTTTTATAACAATCGAGTGCTGAAGAACTGAAGAACAGTAGGTAATCAAAAAATGGTTAGATAGGTAAAGTATTAATATAGTAGAACCAAACATTCCAAAATGTTATAATTCATTTCGAAGAAAAAATTATTTTTAAACTTTAATCATTATGAATTTTCCGATTTTTTTTCATTATGCCGATGACAACACGTTGTTATCATGGTAGGCAGCGCACTCACCGCCGATAACAACACGTTTTCATGCGAGTAGCTTGTTGTAGTCTTGTAGAACAGTGTTTTTCTCATCGGCTTTATGCTTACACTCATATTTTTTCATTGTCCTATTGGTGAAAACTTCAGCTAAATTTTAGTGAACTTGGATTTAAAATTGTATGTTTATTTGTCATAATTTTAGCGATAAAACCAGCACTTAGTTTGGAAAATTGTTTCGAAGAATTTCATTCATGAACAATTGAACAATTAATTTTAATACATTATATATTTATAAACTAAGACTAAAATGTTATTTTAAGACAACAGTTGTTATTGCTTATTATTTTATATTATTAATTTCAAATTTGATTAATGTTATTTTATTTTACTGTATTTGTGATTTATCAAATTTACTCATTGTACAAAGAACATGTATAGATTGTAGTCTACAATTTGTAGATTTCTTTCAATAAGTAAAAAGAAAAAAAAAATGTTATTTTTTATTTTATTATTAGGTATGTTCTAGGAATTAATTAGGTTCTATAAATAAATAAGTTAAATAAAATGGCATCTTTTTCGTGGTATTATAGTTCGTTATTATATTATATTTGTGGAATTATATTTCTCTGAAAAAAAAAATAAGAATATAACAGTAGAATCTTCTAGTGAAGATTCTACTGTTATATTCTTATTTTTTTTTTATGTTTTTACATTTTTACATTTTTCATGTTGCCTACATGGCCGATGACAACACGTCGTTGTCATACCTTATCGCGACCGAATTTCTGTGGCTATACTAACAAACCGATATTACGGAAACGACAATGAACTGCCCATAGTAAAAAAATATTTTGATCGGAAGAGGGGGTGGGGATTATTCATTAATTATAACACTAGGAAAATCTCTTTTCCACTCCAGTTATATACATTTATTTATATACATTATGACTTATAAGTTACTTATTAAGCCCTCAAACGGCTCAAACTGTACCTAATATTATCAAATACAGTTGAATTAAATTAGCATTATACAAATGAGATGAGTAAAATGTATTTATTTTATATTACAAAGCAAATAAGTACGCATAGGTACCTACTATGAAGGTTATTAATTATAAAAATGTATATTCTTATCACGACATCATAATTCATAAATAATAATATTTAAAACAATTCAAAATAAAAACTATAAATACTTTGGAAATATAAACTGATCCAACCGACCGCTTCACCTCAGAATCGTTTTTTCATAATTACATTTTCAACTAATTTAAAAGACCTTATATCTCACCGACCGTAGAGTCTCAACTTATTTAGAAGTTTCGTCCGTTTTTTATATTATTTTTTGAATAAAATTTATTATTTAAATTATTAGGTATTGTCATTACGTAGTAGGAAGCCTTTGGAGTCTTGGACATATTGAGGACGATCGCGATGGGACTCCGATGTTTGGCATTGCTATCCATACCGGACACCGGTTGTTGCGCCGCTACACATGTATAACCCACGATGTTTCAGAACATATGAATTATGGAAATGTGAATTTCGAGTGCACAAGTACAAAATTCGCCCATTAAAAATATACCGATGTGGATTAATGGTCTCCTTTGTATTCAGAATATAATGTTAATAATTGTAAATATAATTCCATTTCAAAATGTTATCTGATAAAATGTTAAAATAAAATCCTACTATTATCGACTATTTACTATATAATATATTGGTACTTTATAGGTAATTTCATATGTACACGAGATATGAAGTAGCTGGTATCCATAACATACACACTAATGGAAGTGCAATGAATGTCGTTGATTGCCATAAAGCTATGACGTATTTTAAATATTTAACCTATTTTTCACGTCACCGATCGATATTATAATACCGATACGTATTATAATTTATAGGTGCTGTATGTATTAAAGAAGCATATATATTCCATATCCCAGTGACCCATTACATTATTGACTATTTATTGTAACGTATGTTACGTCTACAGTCTATGCAATGTTTTTTTTTGTACATAATATTTTCATATTCATATTCGTAATCTCGACCACTACATCGAAACTGCAGTATTGTGTTCAATTCGTCATGATGTAGGACGTAGGTACTCACCGAACATCTGTGAAATTCTTGCGGTTTAACGTATAAATAATAGTGTATATAAGTAAATAAAAATGTATAAATAATAATATCGTAATCCTCTTCGGGGGGTAACCATGTGAGGACAAAAAATCCATACCCAAGTGCTCATATGTTTTTGCCGCGGTATTTGTGAACGACGAATAGCTATAGTATAATATTTAAGTGTAGCGCTCCATATTCGAGAAGGTACCGGCTGAATCCGGTATTGCATGTTGGCCTTGGCCGTGCCAAGGGTGGACTTGTATGCTCGGAGGTCTATAGATAAACTCTAACAAAGCTCTCTTCTGATCAAAAGACCATCTTTTTTTTATTTATTATTTTAAAATGTTTCAGCACATTAGGTGCTATTACAAGTATGATACATTACATTAAGTTTACAATTTAAAATTTATAATTTACATTTATGTTAGTGATTACAATGGTTTAATAGTTCATAGTTAGGTTTGATATCATTTATTGGTTATTCTTCATCTTCCGATGCGAGCTCTCTAGTGTCTGATGTGAGAATGTCTTGGGGTAGTCGGGGTCGCAATCGCCTATTTTGGGTTTTCTTTCCTAGTTGGTAATGGCGGGCTCCTTCCGAGTCTTTCAGCTTGGTGTGAAAGTTTTTAAGTTGGGTTTTAATCCAAATATTTATTAGAGATATTCCAGTATCGTTGTGTATTTGGCGATTCCTCATATACCAAGGTGCTTTAAGGCAAATTCTAAGGAATTTATTTTGGAGAGTTTGGATTTTTTTAATTTTAGTGGGCGAGGCTGTTGCCCAAACAGGGCAAGCATACGTTAAAAGTGGTCTGATTATTGAAGTATATAGGAGGAGTGATGACTTTAGTTGTAGTGTTGATCTATAGTTGACTAGAGGGTAAAGAATTCTCATCCTTGTGTAGCCCTGTACGAGTTTTTTGTTTATGTGTATGTTCCAGGTAAGTTTTTCATCTAGGTGGACACCTAGGTATTTGATTGCGTCGTCTTTATTATTCCATTGAATGACCTGGTTGTTTATGTGAATGTTTTTGACGTTGGTATATCTTTTTAGGGTAAATATTTTAATCTCACTTTAAGTTGGGTTTAGATTCAACTTCCATTTTTTGAACCAGGTGATTATTTCATTCAACGAGGATTGTAGATTTTGAATTGCTAACTCTAAGGAACTGTCTTGGGTGAGAATTGTCGTGTCGTCCGCAAACATTGCTAATTGAGAGTTGAGAGGGATTGGGATGTCGTAGCAGTAAATATTAAATAGTGTTGGACCCAGGACCGATCCTTGAGGGACTCCAGCCAAAAGACCATCTAATTGACTCCAACACAAAACGTGTGTACTGGTAAATCATTATTTACATGGATCTCATTCGCCCCGGCTCTCCTCAACGAGGTCCCTCCATTTAAATTATGCTTTGGATTTGTATTTCACTTTTCCCCGAGGCTACATTATACTCCCAGTGTCGGATTTAAGTTTTGAGACTGATGACTGGGTGCAACTAGCTACTAATCGAAGACATCTTCGACAAAAATATTGACTGTCATAAGTGTCTTAAGTCTTATATATTTCATCAATACCTGTACAATGTGTGAAGATGTATTTTTAGTAATAATACGAGAGTTCAAAACTAACCAATGGATAATTTTATAATTTTGTGTAATTTTTCGAATCATTTTTCAACAATTGTTGATAAATTATTGTAAATATATTATATGTATTTTCAACGTATTCATTTCTGCCAATGAGAAAATCTAGGAACCACATCTGCTAGGCCCCTAAAAAACTTCTGCCTCGAGGCCTCCGTGCGTTGTACCCCCGCTAAATCCGGCACTGATGCGACGACGACCCTTAGCAAAAAACCGATTCTCCTTTCCCGACAAGTATTAAAACTTTAGCCGTACCTATCTACACGCGCACCACGATCCCCGTCCAGCTGCAAGCTTACGCCGTGTGGTAAACCCATAATAACGGGCTTTGCGGGGACGCTTTCCGCTCTCTAAAAGTTGACCTAGTTATGAAATCTGCGCGGCGCGGATGTCCGTTCGCTTCGCGCGACGACTTCGAAACGGTTTTTTTTTCCACGCGCGTCCGCAGTCCCTCGCACACGTCCGTCACGGCTGGTCGGTGTTTCTTCGAGTACCTACGATTTCCGCGAGCCGACGACCACCACCGTCATCGTCATCATCATCGTTACTATTATTGTTATTGTCATTTATACGACTATTATTACCACTAACTACTACTGCTATTATTATTATTTTCTTCCCCTTCTTCGCGCTCCCGCCGCCGCCATCGAAGCACCGTTGCAGCAATGATAACAGATCATTTCGCCATATTTGTTGTTGTGTGTCCGTTTGATTAGAACACAGTTCATGTATCTGTTTATCATCTATTCGTGCGGATAACGACAAATCTCGATCTGCGTCCTATTGTTTCGTCGCCGAGGCTTTCGTTTTCCCGAGAGCCATGGTCCAGTCGTCCGACCACTGACCGACCGCTGATCGCCACCCGCGACCGGACACGACGACCACTGCCCGTTCACGACGTTACCCCGAGGATTTCCACAATGGCGCTAATTGATCTCGGCTCGTCGAAAGTTCCGCGCCAGCCCACTCCAATGAGTCCGACATGAGATCTGGTGCACCGCTTCCGAGGCGATCGTCGTCCTGGGTGCGTATCTAGAAATGTTTTTAATTTTCGTTTCTCGCGGCAAATTTCTTTAATTGGGTCAAAATATCGTCGTTCTCTTAGGTTTTTCATCTTTGACCTAGCGCCAAAATGGACGAGAAAATAAAAACCGAGATAAAAACCGAGATAAAGACTGAGTACAGCCACACAGAGCCTGAAGCACCAACTGTGGTCTCGGAAAAGGGCGTGTTGCTGAGGACCAGTGCTAGGGTATCCAAAAAGTTACGTATGACACCAGCATCTACTTCACCCGGACCCAGTTGTTCCAAATTAGGTTTGTACACTGCATCTTTACTCGGCTCATAGATCATCACCCAATTTTAGTGTATATTTTGTGTATTCATTACAGACTCTAATGATGCTCCGGTTTTCAAGTCTTCAAAAATCAGGCGTGAACTTTGGTCAGCTGAGGAAACCAATTCTTTTTTTGATGGTTTAAATGAGTTTGGCAAAGATTTTGAATCCATTCAATGGTTTATGATAAACAGAGCTAAGCGTAAAGGTTCTTGTGAACCAGCTATTAAAAGTAAAGAACAGTTGAGACACTTTTATTATCGGACTTGGCACAAAATTTGCAAATATATTGAATTTCCTCAAGGTATTATCTTATAGGACAATTTAATATTTATGAGTATTATTTTATTAATGTGTTTAATTTCAATAAACTGTTGTAGAAATGCAAAAAGTAGTACAAGAGCTTTATGGATTGATCAATTATGGTGAGCTAAAACGAAGGATTGGATTTTGTAATGATAAGAACTGGTCTAAATTATATGAAATGATTTATCATGGTTCAACTAAAGTCAGGAGTAAAGGAAAGATGTGGAGAGTTAAAACACCTCATTGCCGAGCTTTGAGAAGACTCAATTGTCTTGAAGGTATATTTTATTTTTAAATTTCTTTCTATAGAATATTTTTTATGTACTTTAAATTTGTTTAGATACAATTGGAGATTTAAAATTACCAGGAAAACTGAGTGTTGAATTAAGACCACGTGATATGAATACATGGTCTTTAGTGCAATCACTTGCCATGAATCCTCGTATTAGAGCTACAGTTGAGTTACAAAAACCATTATCAATGCTTTTAGCATTTTTAGAAAATAGGTGGCAAACAGAAAATAGAAAACTTGTATCCTTTTCTGCATAATGAATTAAGATAATACATTCATAGGATTTTTGAATAATTTAAACTGTCTTATTTATATTTATTTCATTTAAGTTGAATCTTCTTAAGCACCATATTATTAGCGTGAACAAATACACAGAGTTAAAACACTTGAAGTTGATCAAGAATCTAAAAGAGTCTTAAGAGTTGCGCCAGCAACTGGAGTGACGATTACTCCTATCAGTGTAAATTTTAATGATATAGAAAATACAAATGTTAGTTTATTAGCTCACAGAAATACTCATGGGATTTCTAAAGAATCTGTTGATTCAATTCTCCAAAAAGTAATGTTATAATATAATAAACTACTATTTGTTTTAATTATATATATTTTTTGTCTAAAGTTTCCTTCAACTAAAGTACAAAAACCTTATGTCAAACGGGTGCGCTCAGAAACTGTTAATTCAGCATCTTCATCGGGGAGTCAAGAAAGTAATTTAACCTCATGTCAATCTACTGTATGTCCAATACCTGATGCGACTTATGAAGGAGAAAAGGGTTTGGATATCCTTATGGCAAGTCCCCCAAAAAACCATCCTGTAATTTCATCTCACGACCAAGAAAAAGAGAAAAAAGAAGAATTTATTACTAGGATCAAACAAGGATGGACATTAGCCAATGTTGAATCCATAAAAATTGGAGAACTTTATCTCATAGTAATGATATTTTATTAAAATTAAATCAGAAATGCGTAAGTATTCATGTTTTTCATATTTTTGTTGTATTATTTCAGTGTGGTAGCGAGTCTAAAATACAGCTAGAGTATTGGTTTGAAGATTGTGTTGAAGCTACCAGCCAAAATCGCATTTCCCAATCGCTCAATAAACTCATTTCTATTGCTCAGTACAACTTAAATTCTTCTAAAGTAAGACTTATTAAAAAATATTTTGAATTTATATTGCACTTAAATTATAAATCGAATGTAAGCTTAATGTTGTGTAAAACTTGCAGGGCTGTTCATGTGGATCTCTTAATAATAAGCCGCATAGTATACCAAGACAACCTGAAGTAAATTTTTATACCTAATTACGCAGATAATTAAATTATTAATTTTGCTTATTTAAAACAATTTAATTACCTATAACTTATAATTTTACTTTTTTGATTTTAAATTTAGAATAAAATAGATGTGGATCAAAATCAACGTGGTGCATACTCATTAGTCAGTGGTTGTAAAGTTATGGCTCATCCTTCTTCTGTATTTAGGCGTCCTCTACAGCCAAAACCTTTGCATTCAACTGGTTCATTTAAAGCTCAACTTGATGTAAGCTTAGTAATGAGTTTTATTTTTAGTCTTATTCTTAGAATTGTTATTAATAAAATAATAGAAAGTATTATAACTTATAAGTAGGGCAGAGGACTTGTAGCTCTAAAAAAGCACTTATGCACTTAAAATTTTTTCACTCCCTACTTTAACATCACAATACAGTACAGGACTTTACCATAGGTTGAAAACGTCTTACACATAGGTATGGTGGACGACGGTAGACCGTAAGTTATTATCCATCTATTAATGAAATTAACTATAGCAAATTTATAGTATTGGCTTATCAGCAATCCTCAAGTTATTCTAGGAAAAGTGTGTGCCCGCGGACAGTCAAAAACCAAAATATACGACAACAATTAAAAATAAATACATTTTTATCAAAACATTTTGACTGTATTGTTTGAAATATTAATGTTGGTGAGAAAAAATTTGTTTCAAGTTAAATATGTCTCAAAAAGTATAAAATTGCATATAAAAGTGTAATATATGTCCTATAAATAAAAAAAATTCAAAATATGAATTTATATGCAAAATAAATTTTCAAAATTAGCTTTGTAAAAGCATGAAACATATGTGTTTTTTCTCCTGCTATTTTTGTGACAGTGCACTAGGAATATTCAAATGCAACAAGTCCTCTGCCCTAGTTATAAATAATATAAACAATTACTTTAGAACATTTGCTTATAATTGTTGAAAAATACTTGACATTTTTTGTTTAGAAATTGCAACCAAGGTATTGTAATCGAACAGGTCGACCTGGCAATAAACATACTGGCATTGTTCAAAAACTCTTGCCACTACAACCAAAGACTAGTTTGACTATTGTTCAGACATCTAACTTTAGACCTATTGTTCCAGCAACTAATGAAGAATTTGAAAAATGTGATACTGATCAAGTAGATCAATCCCCAATTTTACCAAAAAGTAAGTATAAGTTTTATTTTTATCAAGTTCAAAAGAGGAAAGAAATTTAAAGTCTTAATTGGTTTGGTTACAAAATTCAAATTCCTTACCTAACAAATAACAATCATCAATTGATTAGCTTTTTTTAATAAACTACTAAAATACAAGCATAATCTCAAATTTAAAAAAGGCTTGTCTTAATTATTTAAGAATTGTATGCTGTAGATACCGTGTGCTTTTATTTAAGTTATTCAACTACTAAAGTAGGCTCTAAAACTACCTAAGTTTCATACTACGCCATTAAATCTGCCACTACATTACGATTATGATTAAATATTGTGATTATATTATTAGTATTTTACTTTTTTTTTGATTGTCCAAGAAAACTTTTCTGAAACTTATATCAGAACTATTTTATGTACTTCAAAAATGAAATTTATAATTTTTGTTATTAAATCATTTTTCATAGAAAAATAGTGATATTTTCATCATTTCTTATAACATACTTTTTATTAAATTAAGGGTGTCTTGGCAGTGATTTGGGAGTCTAAGCCCCCACCCCCTATGTGTGCCTTGCAGCTGCACAACATTTCCTATCAGAAACCTCACATGATTGTGATCAGAACAATCCTCTAATCAAAATTGTGTACATATACACAATAAATAAAAATATTATATTCATCATGGTGAAACCAATAGTTAACTCATTTCACTCAAAATCTTAAATGGCATAATTAAGGCGAACATTTCAAATTTTTTTATTTAGTTTTTTACAGCAGTCAGACCACGGTGCGGTGTCTTACTGTCTTACACATACCAGCAGCTACCCTTATGTGCTCTTTTATTTGATTATTCCATCCAACCATATTTTCCTTGTTCTTCCTTTCATTTAGTCCACATCTATTTAGTTGGAAAAATATTACTACAACTTTAAATTATATAAAAATGATGTAGTTTTGTATTTGTTCATTACTTTTTGACAGAAAATAAGTTTACTAATTTTCTTTATTAAATTAAGTTTGTTATTATTTAAAAATATAATACATAATAAGTTTTGGTTTTTTAACTGTAGTATTTGTTTATTAACTCATCTTAACAAGAAGTGATTTAGTGTTATTATATTTTCAGCAATAAGTTAAAAAGATAATAATTTATAACTTATACCTTTTTCTAGAAATTTGGGAACCCCCAGATGAAGATATTCCAGATGATGTAAGTATCACATCATCGACCATTAATAGGTTAATGGATATAACGCTGCCGTCCATGAATGAATTGTCTACTCCTAATTTCTCTGGTCTATTACCAAACTGTAATACTTCAACATCTGTTAGTCTAACACCATCTACTAGTTTATGTAAACTTTTGAAAGATGAAGGCAATCAGTGGCTAAATCCAGATGTAAGTCAATTTTTCAATGTTGTAATGAACAATGAATTCTAATTTTTTTAAAAATTGATAAGACATATTATTAAATCCAAATTATTTATAACGTTTTTGCATTTCAGATGGACTTTTCATTAAGTAGTTTCCTAGGTCATCTTGACAAAGACCAAATGGCTGAACCACCAAGGAATGATGATCAAAAAATTATTTCAAATGATGTAAGTATAAAATTATACATTTTGTCATAATAGTAAAAAATTCCCATTACATTATCAACCAATTATTTAATTATGATTTTAAATGAGAAAATGACTCAATGAAATGTTGTATGTCAGTTTTATGAGCGATATTTAAATTTTAATTTCATCTCTTTGTGCTGAAATCAACAAAACAAAGGTTCCTTCTATATTAACCAATGATATACTTAGTGGTACGGCTAGTATATACCAGGGTTTATGAATTTTTTTCGGGCAAGTACCAAATTTTTCCTATCAAAGGATTCAAAAATTGTTTACATGCCCAATAAAAATTTATATTTTTGTAGAATGAAAATAGTTACTAATATATTATTATTTTAGTTACTACAGTAGGTTTGTTTTTATTTTATAAACTATGAATTAAATAAAATCCATGAATTATATGCATTATAGAAATGATGATTATATATTTAGTGTGATTTTTGTTGCTGTTTCTTAGCGCTTAGCGGATAGTTATAAAGTCAGGAGTATAGTCACTAGTTAGTAAATTTTTAGTGAAATCCATTGAAATTTTCCCAATATGACATCTTTGACATGCATGCCATAAATTTGACATCCCTGTACAGTACATCACTTGTTTTATAGCCAGTGACAATTGTACAAGTGTTGACTTAACTCATAAAAAATAACCATTTGTCTGTATTGTAATAAAAATGTAACATTACAAATACATTTGTGTGCCTAATACCATTGGTTTCAGACAGTGGCGTATATAGGATTTAATTTTGGAGGGGGCCGATTATGTATTTAGAGTTTAGGGAGAAATAACGGAGGAGGCACAATGACAAATATTGCTTAAACGCTAAAAGACCTTTGGACTATTTGGACTATCATCAATACTTCACCAGAGAAAAAATAAACTCATTTTTTTATTTTTTATGAAATGTAATGTAAAAAATGTATAAAAACTGTTCATTGCAGTAAACAATTTTTTTACTACAGTCACTCAAAATTAATTACATATTTTCTTACAAGAATAAACGAATATTATACATTTTAAATACGAGGTTTTGAATCGATATTTGTCTCTTCATTATGACGAAGCTGTCGTACCCACAAAACTTTAAAGCATATGGCTAAACGACAAACTGTGATACAATATAAATACTCGGAAATACGAAAATACACGTGTCTAAAGCACGAAAGCCTCGAACTTGAGACTCGGAGATACCGCACACAACTGATGTCTGATCAACGATAATAAATAACAAAATGTTACGGTCACAGAATATATTAATGTTATGGTATAGCAGTGATGGAATGGCCCGGGAGCAGAGTGGGACAAATCAAATATTAATAGAATATACTATCTAAGTTATAAGCTAAAATTACAAATACCGATAATTCCTATCTACCGACTACACAGACTACAGGCTATACAATTTTTATTATCTTATCGCATAAGCGATTTTTCATTTCGGAGGGGGCCCGGGCCCCATCCCCATATATTTTTGGCCCCTGGTTTCAGAATATATCCTAAAATAAATCTTAATACTTAGTAGATGGTTTATTCCATAAGTATATGGTAAGCTAAGTTGTTCTTTATCTGTAGAATTCACTCCATATTTATCTGAGATTCATCAGATTTATTTTGGGATCGTCTAACTATTTGTCTTGGAAATATAGATCTGGTTTAAATAAGACTTTTGTAACAGGTGGAAGCCCAATTTCAGTGTCTTATGAGTGAAAACAGTGTGGATTACACGGCTAAGTTTGCAGATTTAGCTGCACAGGTGGCTGCAAGCAATAACAACTGCCAATAAGTTTAATTAATTTTTTTATTTTTTATTATTATATATGTATAATTATTGAGTAACATTTTAATGTTTAACAGTGTTTTGTTATGTAATTAAATAGGTCTTTTTTTGATGTTGTTTACAAATACAATAGAATGATTAGTGTTTTTATTTATTTATTTAAATTATATTTTACAAATACCTAATATTTATTATATTTTGTTGACTTACAGTATGTTGAGGGAACAAAGTTGTGTCCTTAAAGAAATATAATATTAAAACAAATTTGACTTTTTTTTTGTATTTATGTCTTCCAAGTTTTAAAAAAATGGTGTTACATAATATATTTTATTAAACCTTAACTATTCAGTTCTAAGTTCATATTTTACTATAAATAAATTAATAACAAATTTAGTACATTTGATTATGACAACATAAGCTGAAGCAAATTTATAAATGTATAATGTATGCAATAACCATAAATAGAAGTAATATATTAAATATAAACATACATACATAATGTAAAATATATTGGACAAAAAAATAAATTTTATTCTCTTACAAATACTTGCAAAGCATATTTTTATTAGTACATCACTGATAATTAAAAAATAAAATAAAATAGAAATAACAAAAATAACAAACAAAACCAAGACAATTAGATAATAAAGAAAAGCTGCATCAATTCAGAAAAAAAAAATAATAGAGTAACAATAAATTATTATTTAGTAACATGTAAAATAAAAGAGGAATAAATAATGTGTATAAAATCTTTTCTCTGTAAAATTTATTTATAACATAAAAACATTTCCTAATTCCAGTGAGTGAAATATTAATTCGGTGTGATTTATTCAACAATGCAAAATAAGTAAATAAGATACTGATACTTAAAAAAAATATATAAATATCTAAAGAACAAAAATTTTTTTTATATAAGAAACTAACTCATTATTCAAATGATCTTTATTCATTTTTTCAGAAGTCAGCAGGTAATTATACTTATTTTTTTCACTGAAAATATGGTTCAGAATTGTATTTCTTCAAAAAGTAATATCTTGAGATAGTTTCTAGAACTAATATTTGATAGTTTACCAATGGAATACTGCTGGAAACATTTATTTTTATTTTATTTTTTATTCTTTGATATTTTATAGGATTTTTATAGTAATACTTTTAGTAATTTTCACAAATTAAAACTATCGGCAAATTCATACATTTTAAATATAAACAAACATATTTTGTCTGTGAAATGTATGACTCTGAAAAATGCATGTAAATTAATTTTAAAATAAACAAAGAGGTTAAATAATCATACCCAATTTTTTAGAGGAAGTTAAGGATTAAAATTGTATACCTTCCATAAGACAGTGAGTATTTTTAGAAAATCACGTAAACATTTATACTGTTGTATAAAATGTATCATATAAATATTATATACAATATATAATAAAAACATAAATCATTTTATTTCCTCAGATGGTTGGTAAAGTATAGTTAAATATACAAAAATGTAACCCAAGTCTACTAAAGTATCACAAATCTATTTGTTATCTTAAATACACAAATATTATTTTAATAAATATTTAGGAATGTGAAAGTTTAAATTATTTTATTAATATTTCAGTATGTTATAAGATGAACAAAAATGTATCACTAACATTTAGATAAAATACCAATAGGATATCAATAACAGAATAGAATAAAATTATAAAATATTAGCATTGTTAGTAAATATAACTACGTATCGCTCGAAAAATTACAATCTATGTTCGCCATATACTTAAAATTTTAATACAATTTTAAGAAATTCTGTCAGTGTATACTATTGATTGAATTTGAGATTGACTAAATTATGTTAAACTACTACAAGTAAACATTTATCACTTTTATATTATAATTTTTAATCAATAAGTATCAAGTTATTTGCAGTTAATTAAAAGAATAAATATAAACATGAGTGAATATTAACCATAATATAATAGATAATTACCCGGTACCTTTTGAGAATGTTGATATTGAATGGCACAAACATAATAATATTTAAAAGATTGACTAAGCAGTTTAATTAAAATTTAGTCAACCATCTGGAGTAATGAATTAACAGTAAGATCTTTGTTACCATTGTTGGCCTCAAAAACAGTTTTCACTGTTTCTTTGTCCACATTTGGAAACATATCTTGAATCTATAAAAGGATAATAGTTAATAGAATCTATTATTTTTTTTACAAAAAAAATATTTTTACTTGTTTCAAGTCATCAGAACTAAGAACTGGCACTTGTGGCGCAGTAGGTTGAATGTAAATAGGAGTTAAGCTGCTACTTGAACTGTTGAGTTTGGGCATCTGTGGTACCATCATGAGTGAATTTGGAAATCCCAAACTGGGTGGAGTCTTAAGTATAATAGAATAGTATAATTAATACATTTTTAAACAAATTATTATTCACAAAATTATAATATTTATAAAGAAAAAACTATCAAATTTAATTCTTACCCCAAAGCTTATAATTATATTTATAGTTCCTTCATTATTGGGTCCTTGTTTACCAGTTAGATTGTACCACTGTTCAATAGTAACTCCTTTATAAATTTGAATAGGGATTGGTATTGACGTCCAAGCAATGAGTTCATCCATTTTGAACGAACACTCGTCAAATATTTCTATATGAATTTGATTTACACCTTCTTGTGGAAGCCTGATAATAATTTATAATTAACTAATGAGCATACTTTAAGATAGAATACATGCAAATAATGTCATGTTTATATAGTATAGATGGTACTGAAAATAGAATTACGTTTGAACAGTTTTATGCCATTTAGGTGTTTTACCACCATTAGGGTCGGTTTGTGTTTCATAAACACAATGTCCAACTCTGAGTCTTACATATGGATCCATTCTGGTTAAGCCATAGTTTTTGACAAGTCGTGCTTGAACAATAGTAATATTTAATCTATTTCTATCACGATCTCCTTGTACACAAGATAGTGCCTGTTGAAGAGCCATTGCTGCTTGATGGTCTGCAGCTTCTTGTTGCAATATAGTAGTAGAGTCATCTAATGATACCACATCAAGACGTAAGAAATCATTGGGTAAATCACCAACATACACCTGTAAATATAATTATTAATTACTATTAATACAATTAAAATGTTTTAAGGTAGGGTGCTAAGATCTTCAAAATAAAAATATAGAATACATAAGGGTATATTGCTATGCACAAATAAATTATAACAATCGTGTAGCAAAATATTTGAATTTAATTATACAAATTGAAAGGTAGTTTTTTATGAAAAATATTGGAACTAATACATCAGTTTTTAATATTTTTAATATTTGAGAGATTAGAAAAAATTACGATATGATATTTATAAGCTTCTAAGGACACTATGTTTTTTTCGAGGTTTTTTTATTATTATTGTAAACTAAGACACTTGACTGAAAAATAAGATGATCCTTTAGAGCAGTGGTGGGCAAACTTTTTTAATGGGGGGCCACAAAGTTAAAAAAATTCTAGAGGAGGGCCAGAACTATAGAAAAAATGCATTTTGTGTTAAAGCTTTGAATCATGATATTATAAAAACCTTACAGCATTACACACAAATGTTACAAATTACCTTTTACCTTAAATAATAATTAATTTAAAAACTATATTTAAACTAATACACATAAGTACATCATACATATTATAATACGAAAACTCCGTTAAGGACGCACCAAACCGAGATCCGGGAAATATATTAATATGAACAAAAATATAAATTATATACCTATTATCGATCTATGATAAATTATCATAGTATCTACTATCTAGTTCTAGTATCTATCTAAACCAAGCTGTGAGGATACGACCGTGCACAATCCGCGCCAATCCATTTATATGTTTAAAATTATTTTCTTCGTTCATTTTCAGAATATTTCTGGAATTTTTTTATACTATAATTTTATACTATCCACGTCGATGGACCCTCGGCGGGCCGGATTAAATACTTTTGCGGGCCGGAGTTGGCCCGCGGGCCGTACTTTGCCCATCACTGCTTTAGAGTGTTTAAAAGCATCTTAATTTAAGGCCTATATTTGTTTATTTTTATCACCACAAAAAATATACTACTTACCATAAAAAACTATTTATTATATTTATTTAAACTATTTATAGTCATAAATCACTCATGACTCATAAGCCATAACTATACTTATTTAAAACATTGAATGTTTCGTTTTATTAGGTTTATTTAATGAAGTACTAGGTTTTTTTAAAAAGTATTATGTATTATATTACTTTAAATGTTATTTATATTTCAAATATTTCATTAATAAAACATAAATACACAAACATATTAGCATAGATAGTAATTAGTAATTATTGATTATAATCATGATATAATATACTATGATTATTATCTAAAAAGTAAAAAATAATTTAAAATGTGAGAAATGGTGTAGATTAAAATTGTATGTTGGATAAAGTAGAAACTTATTCTTAACTCTTATAAAATTTTCAAATTATAATTAAACTAAAAAATTAATTTGTTATAAAATATTATGTATATTTTTGTGAGCTTCTTATAAAAAAAATAATATACACTTAAATTTTAAGACAATGATTGATGACATATTTTTATCTTTAGATACTCAATAATTGGATTAGTTTTAATCCAAAGGATAAAGATTGTACATTTATTACATTATAAAGAGTACAATTTGATTGATCCATAATATTATCCAACAAATCATTATTACATTGAAAGTTTTTTTTTTTTTTTTATATTAGCTTTTTGTAGATACAATTATAGCTCGACAATTATTAAACATGGCGGTTATACAAAATTCAATGATACAATATATAAATTAATTAGATATTAGAGCCAGCTTTAAATTGAAAGTTATCAATGTAATAATAATTTATGAAAATAAAATGTTTCACTTTGTCTGATTATAAAAATTTCTCAGTTACTCATCTTCAGAGAGAAATTAGATTTAATGATAATATAATTTTTAAATATACTTAAAAGGATATTTTGAATAGATGGAATTTATATTTGAGTGTTCAATTTAGATAATTACCAATTCTTAATATGTTGACAAATATCTAATTTTATAATATGTAAATGTATTGCAGCCACACAAAATAAAATATATGATTAGACAAATTTTAAAAATAAACATAGATAAACTTATATAATACATATATTATATAATATATAGGTACCATGGCTACAAAATATTTCATTATCGTTGATAGTTGTTAGATATATGGTTAACAAATTGAGTATGCATGTGCATAAAATATGGCTACTAATAATATTTTTTTTTGTCTATGAGAAAATAAATAAGATAATAAATATCACTCATAAACTGGATTTTGTACCTAATTATATTGAGTAAAAAAGGTTAAGAGTTATTGGTCTAGAAAATATGATAAAATAATGAAAACCTTAAGCATTTATTAATTCTCACATTATGTCATAATGTAGTGTTGTAGTATAATTCAAACCAATACAAAATATGATTTGGTAAAGTTTAAAGCTGTATAATACATAAATTGCGTATTCATTTACCCTTTTTCGTCTCTCTGCGTTGACTTTTGTGGTTGTTGAATCCATGGCTTTAAATTCGTTATACTATCCGGACACGTATTAATTTATAAGCTAGGTAAAATTATCATTACACTCAGCACTGTTCAATATTCAAATGAGAAATGTGTTTATTTAGTCAAAAGGTTTTGCGTTGTTTGTTTAGGTTGATGGTAAAAATTATTAATCACCCAGACCCAATTATTGCGACTGTTATCAATTTATCGTGTAAGAACGGTTATCAGTACGAATTTCTAGTTATCAGTTATCAGAACTAACCGTTACAATATAATAAATCACAATAATTACCGTGCAACTGATACCGGTTGCCTACACTGATTGCCGAAATAAACAGAATGCAAACAACTTAACCTCAACAAATATCAATCCCGAAATTCTCTCCTTCTCGAAAACGTGTTCATTTTTATATCTCCTTTTGAGATTTCTACTCTTCAGTCCTATTAATTTATCAATTATTTGCTAATTTTTTAAAAATTAACTGTTGTATAAATACACTCATTCACAATGTCCGATGTCGAAGAATCCGTAGAGGTTGGTGAAAACGGAGAAATGTTCAACCTTTTGAAGGAAGTGTTGAAAAATGCCCAGGTCAACGGTAGTCTTTTGCACGGAATTCACGAGGGTGCCAAAGCTTTGGAGAAGAAACTCGGTAAATGCCTCATTACCGGTTTGACCTTTTCCAATGTAAGTTTTTGTTAATTTTTTTTTGTCGATTTACTTCTCAGGAGTTTTGTGCGTGTTGGCAAACAACTGCGAAGAAGCCATGTACAAGAAATTAGTTACTGGATTGTGTGCCGAAGGCAGTATTCCTCTAATTGAAGTAGATAGCAACAAAACATTGGGCGAATGGAGTGGTCTGTGTAAGTACGACAACAACGGTCAAGCAAGAAAAGTGGTAGGATGTTCATGTGTAGTCGTCAAACATTTCGGAGATGACACCCAAGAATTGGACACTTTGTTAGAGATTTTGAAGAAAAAGAATTTTGCGTAGATAAATAAACCAAATCTTTTAATTTAAATGTTATAATGGTGTTCTTCTTTTAATTAAATACCTAAGGTTTATATATTAAAAAGTATAACAGACTTAAATTTCAAGTTATTTGATGTAAGAGTAATTTAAGGTTAGACAATTCCTTGATTTATTCAGAAATCATTTTTTTTATATGTATAGGTAATCAATTAAAAAATAATAAAGTAGTTAAAACAATTGAAACCAAATCATTTTATATGACAAACCTGGAAGTAGGACTGAAATTTGATGAGTCTAGTAGATATCTAAAATACATCTATGAGTGTTTATTAAAATTATTATTTAGTTGGATTAGTGATCATTAAGCAATTTCGGAAATAAATCTTATATACAAATGTTTATTCTGAACATTTATTTTGGATTAAAGTAGAATTGTATGTCAACAATAGCAACCTTCTTTTTATTTTATTAATATTGATTGTGTACCATTTTTGTTATTACTTTTCACTAATCTTGCTAACCAAAATAGTTTAATTTATATTCTTGTAGTTAACTTAATTTCAAGTAAACCTTTTTTTTTTTTAACTGTATTAAATTATTTGTAATTTCTTAAATTCTCCATTTTAAGCAATTTATCTGAATGTAATATTTTCTTATTCAATTACCTATGAACAAAAAGTAAATATCTACTTATGCCAATTATTTATCATATTTATCTATTGTTATGACAACTGGATATAACTATACAAGTAAAGATATCAAAAAAAATTATATGCTTAATCTAACAATCAAATAATTGCCTACCTATACTGTTTATAATATTTAGAATGCGGATGCCCTTAAATACTGGATAATTTGAATATAATTTATTCTGCCTATAAAATGATTAATGATATAATTGAACGTATCTTTTAGATCTTGTTAACTTAACATTTTTTATTTTTGTAATTGGTATAGGTCATAGGATAATACCTCAGGTTTACATTTACTTATATGTTAAGGTCAACAGTTCTCAAAACATTTTTAATTTTCCTCCAGAAAGATCAATCAACTATTAACCTAACTTTTAATGAGTTATTTTTTTATTACATAATATGTAATTTTTTTTTGTCATGATATCCAATTGATGTCAGTGTATAATTTTTATTTCTGTCTACTCACTGATAATATTAATGTGTCTTGTAAAAATTAATAACAATCAATTTTGGGGTTATAAAATTTTTAGAAAAGAATGTCAGTTGATATCTTTATTTATTAAAGGGTTTCATTTTGAAATTGATCTATAACAAATTATTGATGAACTTCAATTAATGGTATATTATAAATTTGTTTTAGTTTAAAATTTATTTTTAGTTTGTCACATGTGCATCTGCAGTATGATTGGTTCTACTTTGGTGTTAATAAAACTATTTTAGGTCAAAAAATGTCATTAAAGTAGTAAAAGCTATAAAAATATATTTTAATAGATTTAAGGCCCTGAAAAAATTTACTATTGTCTAGAATTAGAAATCATGCTTAGCTATTGTCCGGCCCTTATATATTATCCCTGGTCTTTCCTTATTTTATGCAAGAGTTGAAATCTACTTTAAATTTAAATTTGAAAGTTGCATAGGAATTTTTAATTCATCATTTATAGCAGGGATGAGCAACATTAAGTTAGTATAGGGCCAGTTTTTAGATTTTTAAGATGAAGGTGGCCAGAAAATCTAAACTACACAACGTTTACATTACTTGACATAACAAAATAAATATAATAGCTATGGACATGTCATATTTAGACATTTTTATAGCATTGAATATAGAAAAAAATAAACTTTTTCTTATTATTTTTTAAAGTTAATATTGATTTTAAACATGTGGTATTTAAATTTTAAAAGGTGACGTGGACCAGAGTATAATTGCACGAGGGCTGTTTACGGCCAGCGGTCCTCAAGTTGCCCACCCCTGATTTCTAGTATTAAACTATAATTGTTTAGAGCAGAGGTTCCCAACGTGCCCCACCAACAAAATTGAAAGAAAGAAGAAACATTTATGATTTTTATTAAATTTAAGTTGAGTAGGTAGTGTTTCTTCCATCATAATATGGTTGGTAAATTATTTAAAAATATCGAAAAAAAAAATGTTATCAAATACGGGTGTACAATTCAATATTATACAATCATTTTGCGACGGGCACTTAGTCTTTGTGTCCCGATGGCCCGATCGACGGTACTAGATTTCCCCACTTTTCGACACAAATTAATACAGCAGCACAGAATTTATATTTTAAAACATGATGATAATCTGTAATTTTTTGTTAATTTTCTGTTCGTTATTTATTTTAATTAACGTTTTGTTTAATATTTAGAGTAAGGTGTATAGTCAATTTAATATTTACAAATATATAACCTAATTTATTAAATATTTGTATTACATTCAACATGGGTACATACTACCATTGATTATAAATACTATAGATCGCTCACTGCCGGGTAAAATCCTCTGCTTGTTCAGCGGCGTTTGCCACTAGAAGCCGCTGTAGTTGGATATGAGTACCGGCGTTTCACGTTTGAATCGCTAGTGCGGTTTATTAGTCCCACCCACCAAAATAAATTAATATCACGTAAATTCGTGTGCGGATCGCGAAGTGTATATTATACAGATTATAGACTGTACTACTGTAGACAATTATATAATGTTATTACAAATTACAATATTAGTTATTACCTATTTGTTAACAACGATACGTTTGCTTGCGATCGTAATGATTACGCATCACGTTGCTTTTTTGACAAACACTTGATGAAATAAATAATATTTATTATTAATTACTCATTTTCGTATATTATTTTTCCAGTATTGGAGGCTGATATTAATCCTTTACATGCTATTGTAAAAAAACAATAAACCCTGTATAGGGAAATGGTATATTTGTAAATTATAATACATTTACCACCAAAAAGTTGTGACCCCAATAGTCAATAACATTTTGTTTATAATAATTATTAAATATAATTAACATACAGTTATTTATATCAAAATTGCTCGGTGGCCGAGAGGGCATTAATAAATAATTTAAGAATTATAATCAATAATCATTCAAAGGTATTGGTGTATATTAATATTTAATTTCATAATAATTTTGAAATTAGTTGTTGTGAGAGACAAAATATGTTTTTTTTTGTCTATTTTTACTTATGAATTGTTATGTTCTAGCTCTGTCATTGATTATAAATACTATATGGTATTATATTCTATTTATAAACAAATGCATTAGGTATTTATTTTCAAGTTACTTGTTTTGAATTTATAAACTGTACATTCGAATAGTCGATTCAGTCGTGTTGTCGATAGTTTGATACCTATTGTATAATTTTTGTTCTTGTGATACTTTTTAAAAAATAAAATGTCTGGTGGCAAATGTGACTATTTTGATTGCCAAAAAAGTCGTAGGCAGTTTAAGCAATTAAGTTTTCATCATTTTCCAAATGACGAAAACTCATCAAAAACTTGGATAGAAAATTCCGGTAAGTAATTCAGTAATTGCTTAAAATATAGGAATTAAAAGATTCTACTCTATATAGTTTTTAAAATAATTTATAATTAATCTATATAATGTAACATTCATTCATTTTTAAACGGTTTCATTTTACTTTAGGAAATATTGATTTGGCTTTTTTAAGTCCGAAATCATTGAAAAAACGTTTGATATGTGGGGATCATTTTGAAAAATCTATGTTTATGAACCCATTGGCTAAACGTTTAACATTAGTTCCAAATGCTGTTCCAAATAAAAGTCTGTTTGATACCAATAAAATAAAGAATCACCGTAAGGAAATTTAATTTAATATGTTGGTTTTTTTAAAATATTGATTATGTATGTACATAATATCATAATATAAATACGTTTATAGAACCACCAGTTAATTATAATGTATCTGAAATAATACAAACGCCGCCGGTAAAACTAAAAAGAAAATTATTCTCAGACATCACGGTTGGAAACTCTCAACATGAAAACTACTCTGGTAATTAATTTATCTATAGTTAAACACACCATATAATTTTAAATTTAAATCTTTATTTTTCGTTTTTAAGTGTCGGAACACATCGTTAGAAAAAATTATAATATTAATAGTAAATATTATAATAAGTTTAATTTTATTGTTATTAAAATAATATATTTTCCTTGATATTAATGGTGTTCGAAAATATTGAATTTTTTAATGTTATTGTGTGTATAAAATATAATAATATACTTTTTAGTAACCGTGAAAAATATTTTAAATAACAACAATATAAACAATGATTATAAATAGTATAATAGTATTGATTTAGCAAATTTAATCACTTTTCTCGGGTTCGATGAATTCGTTTTTTGCCCATAACTCGACCGAATTTTAACTACTAAAGCTGGTTTTGGTTTCATTGGAACCGCAATAGAATTCTTAACAGGATAGACTATTTATAACCATTATTTAATTATATATTTTTATGAATGACTGAAATTTAAATTTTCACAAAATCGCGTAAAATAACAATTTATCATCAAACGATTCTAGATATTTGTTATGATTCAAAATTATCTATCAGATTATTATTTATTCCACCTTTTAATATTTATTTTTTTTAAAATTTGTGTATATTAGGAGATAAAACATTTTCAAAAAGTCCAGGTTGGTCACCTTCTCCGAATAAATTTATAGTTGTATCACCTATGAGACGATATGTAACAAATAATGTTGAAAATCCGAATCCTTCCATCATGTTTAGTAGCCCTACTTTGTCATCTCCAGACACAAAATATTGGGTTACAAAGTTAATTGACTTACAAAGTCCACAGAAAAATAAACCAAAATCCTATAATATAAACACACCAGAAAGTCCTAGAAAAATGAAAATGATAAATAAACAACTCCGAGAAAAAAATATGACTTTACAAAGATTGTTAAAAAGGAAAAGATCAGAAATAAGTTATTTGAAAAATATAAATGAAAAATATAAAAATATAAAAAAATGTCAAATGAAACAAATGTTAGATGAATTTTCCTTTTCTTCGACATCTTCGAAAGCTCTCGTTACAATGCAAGTATTGCACAAAAATCGTAAGCCATGGACTAGAGCAGAAAAAAACTTATCGATGTCATTGTATTATAAGTCACCATCGACTTATAAGCATATGCGTAGAAACAAAATAGTTTTACCAGGTGAGAGTACTGTACGCCGCTGGTTAAACTCCATTTCATATTCGACCGGATTCTCTCCCAAATACATAGAACAATTAAAACTTAAGGCTGACTGTATGTCATTTAAAGAAAGAAAATGCGTGATTTTATTGGACGAGATGGCTATAAAAAAATATATAGAATATAATAAATCGCTAGACGAAATTGAAGGTTTTGAAGATCTTGGGTCGCTAGGAAAATCAAACAAACCTGGATCACATGCTCTTGTAGTTATGATTCGTGGATTATATGTAAACTGGAAAATTCCATTAAGCTACTATTTCACAGGCAGTGGTGTAAAAGGTGACAGTTTAGTATTAATAATTAAAGAATGTGTTCAGAAAATATTAGAAATTGGATTTTTACCATCTGCCATTATTTGTGACCAGGGTACCCAAAATAGGCGAATGTTTTCAATTTTAGGTGGCTCTGAAAGTGAACCATTTACCACAATTTGTTGTAGAAAATTATTTTTAATTTATGATATGCCTCACCTCATTAAAAGCGTCAGAAACAACCTTCTAAACGGCAACTTTAAATATGAGGAAGAACTTATTTCGTTAAGTGACGTGAAAAAAACATATGATATCGATACAACAAGTTCAAAAGCACGGGCCATGATAAAAATCACACCAGTTCATCTCGCGCCGAATGCATTTCAAAAAATGTCATGTAAGTTGGCTATACAATTGTTGAGTAGATCAGTAGCAGCTTCGATCAAAACTTGTGTAGCTACGGGTCAGTTAAAATCTCCAACGGCGATCAACACTGCAAACTTTTTCATAACAGTTAACGATATATTTGATTCTGGAAATAGTAAAAATCTTTTTGATAATAATCCCAATAAACGTCCATTAAGCGTAAAAAGTCCACAAGTATTTTTAAATTTAAAAAAAGGAATTTCAGCATTTAAAAATATAGTCAAAATTAGTCATAAAAATAAAAAAACCAGTATTCCGCCGTGCTTTTCAGGGATAGTTTGGACTTCAACTGCGTTACTTAAACTATACGAGTCAGAACTTATCGAAATGACTCAAAAATATCCAGAAAATAAATTTTTTTTAATGACTAATCGGTTAACCCAAGATCCGTTGGAAAATTTATTTTCAATAATCAGACAAAAAAATGGTTATAATAGAAATCCAACAGCTCGCACTTTTAGATGTTGTTTTGGAAGCATCTGTTCATACAGCTTGATCAAATGTTCAGATAAATGCAACTGTGAAGAAGATGACGATGAGTATTTAAGTATTGATGTTTTAAAAGAATGTTTAATTGATCCTGTACACACAGATTTTATAGAAACCGATATCGATGACGAACAAAATAATTTACTGTCCGATAATTCCTCTGAAATCAGTTCAATATCTTTAGACTATAGCCCTATACCCACTTCACTGGAAACATGTTCCATTGTTTATTTCTCAGGATATTTAGCAAATAAATGTCTTGAGAAATTTAAGTGCTTTGATTGTTTTTCTAATTTGATTACTGAAAAAGATCTTAATGATAAAAACCAATTATTATTAACTTATAAAACGTTTGATAATATATTTACTAATACAAAAGGTTTAAAAATGCCTTCATCCACACTTTTGACAATATCAAATATTTGTCTTGCTATTTTTAAAAGAAAATTTGAAGACATCAAAATTGGAAAAAAAATAGTCACTCAACTTGTAAACGATGCTACCAACAAAATTATTAAACACACCGACATTTTAAACTCTCCGTGCAAAGATCATTATATATACATAATAGAGGTACTTTTCAGAACCAAAATGTATAAAGAATGCAAATGGATTACATCAAAACTTCTCAATAAAGAAATTCAACAGGCAGATAAATTAAAGATATTCCGAAACAATTAAAACATGTTTATAACTCAGAACTACCATAGGCTTAATGATATTTTTATAATAAAAATACCTAAAATATCATACATTTTTTTTCCTAGTACCAGTAGTACCTACCTTTTTATCTGTATTGTACTATTGTACATTTGTACCGACATATTGTATCATGTCAATACGATTTAAATGTTGTTATAATGTTAATTGTTATCCTAATATTTGTGTATATTATAAAATAAAAATAGCTTATAAATAATATGTTGTATTTAAAATAATATGCCCTCCCAAAAATTGAAAAAAATGTTAACTAGTTGCGCCCGTGCGGCCAGAGATCGACGATGATTATAATTATTTTTAATTTTAATTTTTGTTTGATTCGAGTGTTGCCGCGCAGGCACAAATAATATTATTCGACATGAGAATGCGGGTCGCGGATCGACACGACACGGGCAACGGCGGTTGGCGTTGACGACAATGCGGTGGGCGATAAGAAAATAATATAATATTAATTTTATTGTAGACAAAAATAATACCTTACCGCGCTCTATCGGAAATAATTTCCGCGCAGCGTATTTTGTATTGCAGTGAGCGATCTATAGTATTTATAATCAATGATACTACATATGTTACGGTCAAGCATTTACTCAGTATCAACTTTTCAAGTTTACCTCTTGAGAAAAAGGTTGAAATAAAAAAAGAAGGTAGGCCAATGCCAAATTTAAATATAATTCAAATTAAAAAAGCAAAGTCCAAATTTAAAAGAAGTTTTAATAAAGATGTTTATTCAAAACATGATTGGTTAAGTGGTTGTTCAAAAACGAACAGTTAGTTTTGTTTTCCGTGTATACTTTTTGTCGTACTTCTGGTGATAAAAATTAGTCACAAAACGGAATAAATGATTAGGCTCATTTGAACGATGGTTTTATTTAAAAAATCAACAGGAATTGTTAGTAAGTTCAAAGTTGTGGAAAGTGAGGTAAATATTTGTGCCCCATGAGCCGCCACTGCTTACAGCTGTAAATTGTGAGTGTTATGTGTATTTGATGGTAGGATTCGGGGATATCTAATTTTTCGATAAAATAAGTTAAATTTTGAATTTGACAATTCGAACTTTAAGAACAGATACTATTAACTTCTTTCATAATTATCTGAGTGATCATTAAAAATTTCTATAAGAGTGGTCATTATGGATATTTTCTTAATTCAAAAGGGCAGACGAAATGGTGCAAGAACATACTTCATAACCGTAAGTCTGTTATTGTAACAATGATATATGTTTATTTTACATCAATTATAGTCTATAGGCCATAAGTTTAAAATATTTGTATAATTTAAAATATTTAAATAATGTAAGGTATAGTAATCCCTTACAATCAATGCCTTGGCCAAGACTGATTCGTGTGATTTTAAATTAATATTTTGTGCTACAGTAGAGGTTATTATATTAATTTCTCTATAGGGTTTCGAATAATTGAGAAAAACAGACGTAAACTACAAAAAAAAAAAAACGGTAAAATAAAATTTACGGAACATTGATTTTTAACAAAATCGATTACATTTTTTTGTCTTTATTCAAAAATAATAATCATAGAAACTTGACATTTTCACTGAATACTCACAAAATAAATTATAGTTCGCTATAGACATCGAAGATATAAAGGATATACTATAGATATAATTTTCAAAAGGTTTCAACTTTTTTAGAGCCATTTATAAATATTTAAAAATGTCATATTTTCTTACTCTTTTTTTCGTTAATTGTCGATAAAATTAGTTTGGTTTGACAAAAAGTCTTTTAATACAAAGTTCTTTATACATGTATATTACATACTAACTAATGAAAACAATTTGAGTGTTATTTCGAAAAAAAATTCAAAAGCGTGTTTGAATATACAATTTTAACAAAACGACAATAATGATGGAATAACAAAAATCTGCAACATTTTTGTAGTTAAAAATTCATAAAACATTCAATCATAGTTCTTAAGACTTGAACATTTGATAAGAGATTTTTCATAAGATTTTCTCTTAGCCAGTATAAAAAAAGTTTACCTGAAAGTGGCAAAAAAGTTTTATGGGCGTTAGAAAATGAGTTTTTTTTTTGTCCGTGTACACGATTTTGACCAGAAGTATTGCTCTGTGCTCAGAATTCAGATCATCACAATCATTGGAAGTTTCTGATTGAAAATGTTGTATATTTGGTAGGAACATTAAGGTGAAGTAATTTAACAGAATTCCCAATTTTTTTTCTTAATAAATGCAAAAAATGACCAAGAGTGAAAAAAAACTCGGATACAGCCGGGAGGTAATTTGTATTTAAGAATAATTGACCTTTTCGACACCGGAAGGCAACTTTAGTATGTGCGCGTCGGTGTCGCAGAGTTCTGCTAAATTTTGGCACGCTCGGCGACAGCGGTTGATAAAACGGCTGAGCTCGGTAAGCTTGCGTTTTCGCGGACAGACGTAAGCAGAATTTGTTTATAAGTCGAAGACATCGGCGTACGCATGAGTATACGACGATGTTCACATCAAATGGGCCCGACCATTACGTTGCGTTATTACCGTGGTCGATGACGGCTGAGAGTCGGTGCATTGAGCACTACTTTTACTGCGATAGGTACACTTTAAAATCACAAACATCGATGTTTGTTTAAAAGTGTTAAAAGTTACAATTTGCTGTTTATGTTTCTTATATGATTACTGGAACACACATACAGTTAAATATATAATATATATATAAATATTAAATATATAATATATACGAGTTTTCCTCAGTGAGGCCCATTAATCTTTTGATATTAATTTAAATAAAAAAAAATAAATAATTTAATTTTAAATAAAAAATATTATAATTTATAACAATCACGATTTCTTTATTTGATAATTATTTAAGCTTGTATTATGTGCCACATTTATTTATTTATGATTGGTGTTTAATCAGTGTCGTTTTGCTATTAAGCCATAACAGATGATTAACAAAACTTTGATTAAAATTAGTATTAGCCGTAATACGTAGTTTTAAAAATTCTTATAAAATGTATTGCGGCGACTAAATTATAATCGGTAGATATCTATAAAAAAGTAAGACATTCTACCGCAACGGGTTGAATTATAATAACATAATAATATTATATTGAATTAATTTTTCCATTTGTCTTGTCAGTGGACGGTTTTGATGATAAAAGGTTACAATTTACAATGGTCTGGTTGGTGGGTAGAGTGAACCGAATTTAAATTGTTATTAAAATTATTATATTATATGTCCTTAAGCGTTGAATTATATGAACATGTATCTTGAAATAAGTACTCGACGTTTTGATGTTTTTTCTTCGTAGGGTTCGTTGTTCAGTATTTTGTAATCAAAGATGACTAATAAAAATATACTAGTCGATTTGAGAATCACATCTGTGAAATATACAAAAATATTATACATAAGTACATAAAATGGCGTGTACAATATTCAATAATATCTAGGTAGTACCTATGCAATAAAGCA
The DNA here is from genome assembly GCA_949715065.1 of Periphyllus acericola. NCBI lineage: Eukaryota > Metazoa > Arthropoda > Insecta > Hemiptera > Aphididae > Periphyllus > Periphyllus acericola. The sequence continues at coordinate 19,982,309 of OX454270.1, read as the reverse complement.
TTATTATTTGTAGCGCTCATTGGAATTGCAATAATGACAAGATATATTATATTGATAAAATAATACGAAAAATGTAATAGTATCTTCTTAATATCGACAAAAGAGTGATTTTATTTATAAATGTAATTAGAGTTTGATCAATTAAAAATGTTCTTTGAGAACTCATTAAATGCTTCTAAAATCACTCACTGGCATGTGTTGTAATTGAACTTGGATCCTGTTGTGCATTCTTTTTCTTCGATACACTGACATGAGCAAATTTCAGAATTCCACATTTTTGTATCAGGTTCTTCGTCACATTTGTTTTGTTCCTCAAAATTATTACAAAAACATCGACATTCTCTCGCATCATAATCTTGTGACTCTTTACAATCCTGTAAAAAAAGATCAAATTAAATTCGAGCGAATCTTCACTTTTTTTTAATATAATTAACATACTTGTTCTTTAACGATACAATCACATTTACACTTCACGTGCTGCTCTACACTGACAATTCTCTTTTCTTTGAAAGTAAATGTTTCGTTGTATTGAAGAATACTCACCTATGGGTATTGACCCCAGTATTAACATATTGAAATATCAAATAGGCAAAATAAAAAAAAAAGTTGAAATGTTTAATTTATTTAACTTACTTCAAAATTGATCATTTCTACTTCGGTTGGCTGACAGGAAACTAAATCATTACCACAACAACCACCACATCGTTTCACTCGTGTGCAAGGTGGCGAATAGTATAGATATGGATTTTCATCGTCCCTCAGGCTAACTGTTTGATTTTCAGTTGTACAAGTTGCAGGTTTTGGAACAATTGTTTCTTCTGAAAGATTAAGTATCTATTATTTACTATGTAAGGAGTGAAAAAAACATGCAGTAGTGTATAAACATATACAGTATTATGATTAATTTTTTGTACTAGGGTTATTTTTTATTTATATAATTGTTTGACTTATAAATTTATAACTTAAGTAAATCTCAAAATATCGGTGAAATAAATTTGGCTAAAAATGGAAATGGATGAAAACCCGTTGACCAGGACTTATTAATGACGCACGTAAGAAGTACAAATAAACATAGATTTTAATGGTCCACTTTATCATCACCGCCCTTTTAAATAGTATAATGTGATATAGGTAGTTTGACTAGGAACAGGTGATTGTCAAACTACTTACTTTGTTCCTCATTTGTTGTTTCATACTTTAAAGCTTCGGACATGTTGATGTTTGGCATAAACTTCCAAAATAATTCTGAGACACTTGTGACCTGATTTAATTCCATTATAACATGTAATGGAATCTAAAACAAAGTAAAATAATTATCCATTTGTTTGTAATAGGTAGAAACGATAAATATATATATATTTTATTTTTTATTTTTACATATAAACGGGCTTGCGCCCAAGTAAAATGGTACATATAACATGAAAATATAACAATATTCTCAATAACAAATTATTAGATATAGTTTTAAATAATAATTATATACTAAAATAACTTATATACTAATGAAGTGGGGATCCTCATTTGCTATTCTTATCATGCGATTTATAGGTTCATTATACATGTAATTAGTTGAACAGAAAGGGACGTGAAATGGAATAGAGTTGCGAGTAAAACGCGCAGGCACTCTAAAATTAATTAGTGAGAGAAGTGTTGGAGCGTCGATATCCGAAGAAATAAGTTTAGTGAGGAAGGAAATATTTTGAGAATATCGACGGCTAGCTAATGTGGATAGGTTGAGCTTAGATAGGACAGGGGAATAATCATGTGGAGGACAAGGAATTTTCAATGAGTAACTTGCATAATTGAGAAATTTCCTTTGGACACCCTCAAGTTGACGACAAAGATCAGTACAATGCGGATCCCAAACCACTGAACCATATTCAAGAATCGGTCTGACGAGAGCGCAGTAGAGAGATTTGAGTGAGTTAGTAAATTTAAATTCACTTGAAACTCTTCTAATGAATCCAAGTAACTTATAGGCTTTACATACAATGCTAGTTATATGTGAGCGCGGAGAAAGAGAAGGCGTGAATATAAAGCCTAAGTCGCGTATAGATTCAACAGATGAAACATCAACTCCATTTATTAAGTAGGTATAGATTATAGGAGACCGATTTCTGGAGAAGGACATCGAATGACATTTAGCAATGTTGAGATTCAGGCCTAGGGATTCACTCCAAGTGACAAACCTGTCAAGATCACTCTGGAGAAGGGAACAGTCTTCCGAGGTTCTAATAAGCTTGTACAATTTCATATCATCTGCGAAACATAACAGACGGCTATGGTGCAGTATCGATTGAGCATTATTGACAAAAAGGGAAAAGAGTAAAGGTGAGAGATGACCTCCTTGGGGCACACCCGAAATGGCAATAAAGGGTTCAGATCTAACATCGAACAGCTTTACCCACTGAGGCCTATTAGTTAAGAAAGATTCAAACCAAGACAGAAGAGGCTCGCCAATACCAGAAGATCGAAGTATGTGAAGGAGAAGTTTGTGGTTAACAGAATCAAATGCCTTGGAAAAATCGGTGTATATAACATCAACCTGAGTACCTACATTAAAAGAACCAAATATATAATTACACAAAGTGATGTTACATGTGACCGTAGACCGTCCTGGGCGAAAGCCATGTTGTTCATCAGCGAGTACCGAACGGTTTACTGATGGTTGAATGTCATTTAAAACCAAGGATTCAAATATTTTGGATGTGTGGCTAAGTATAGCAATAGGCCTATAGTTTTCAATCTCAGAAGTGTTATTAGATTTAGGAATAGGGGTTAATGAACTGATCTTCCAGATCTCTGGAAATATTCCTTGGTTAAGAGATAGGCGGAAGAGAGCCCAAAGTGGAAAAGAAATAACGTGTCTTAGGTTGTATAAAAAGTCTCCTGATATACCATCGGGGCCTATTGGTGTGACATTACGAAGGGAGGTTAGTTTATGGAACACATCGCGTTGGGTAAAGCTACAGTTGTTAGGTAAATCGAAACACGGTATGTCTAAATTACGGGAGTCAATATCAATTGAGGATTTTGTGTATACCAAACTGAAATGGGTAGCAAATAAGTTGACAGACTCTTGCTCTGAGGAGCTAAGCACACCATTCAAGGAAAGAGATTTGGGGACAGTATTATCAGAGCGATTTTTACGAATAAAATCCCAGAATTTGTTAGGATCCTTAATAAGAGAGTTCTCTGTTCGCTTTATAAAAGCTCTATGGCATTGTCTAGACAAATGTTTACATTTAGCACGAGTTAGGGAGAAAGCTTTGTAATCTAGAGGATCAAATGAAGATTTAAATATGGCATGAAGTTTATTCTTTTGGCGAATTAAATTGATAAGTTCTTTAGTGACCCAAGAAGAGAAATTAGATTTCCTGTAGCTAGCTTTTGGAACAAATTTCAATATTGATGCATGCAGAGCATCCATAAATAAGTTAACAGATGAATTAACATCATCGGTGAAGGTTGCCTGCCAATCAAAGGACGCGAGGAAGGAGGATATTTGTGGGTAGTTAGCTTTGTGGAAGTTGTGGTAAGAATGACTGCTATTGAACTGATTTGGGCATGAAGTACTGCTAAGAGATAGATTCAGAGGTGGATGATATGGATCTGGAGTGACAAATGGGTCAGGTGAACAACTTACGTTCAGTATATCAGTGGTGCTGAATACAAGGTCCAACAGTGAGTTGAACTTATTATAAATAAAGTTTTTTTGGTAAAAGCCTTGGTATGCGAAAGTTTCAGGAACACATGGGACATGGATAGGAGAAAGGGAGGAATAATTTAGGCCGTGTATATCATTAGTCCAGTTAATATCAGGCAAATTAAAGTCACCAAGAAAAATGTAAGTGTGGTTAGGAAATTGGAGGATATAGTTCTCAACTGCAGACATATATTGCTCATAAGTTAGAAGAGTAGAATAGGGACGAATATATAAACCCCCAATTAACATATTTAAAGAACCAATAGTGGCTTGTATAACAACATGTTCTACATTAGAAATAGGTACACTTATTAATTGTGATGAAAAATCTTTTCTTACAGCTATGAGGACACCACCACCTCTTAAACAATTACTAGTAATGTTATTCCTATCACATCTATAAATATTATAATTAGGAAGACCCAGTTCCGAATCAGAGATAGAATCAATTAACCAGGTTTCCGATAATACAATAAAAACAAAGTTTACACAAGCAACATTACAATTAAAATTAAATAGTTTGGTCCGAAGACCACGGCAGTTTTGATAGAAACCTGATATTTCTTCAGCTTTGAGCGTAGAATTTAGGACTCGACCCTTCGATGGCGTTGCTGAGATATCCCGTTTTTTGACTTGACCACTTTAGGCAGACCATTTATAAATTTGATGGATAGATCATTTTCACCATCTTTAGATCTCTGATCAAGTTCAAGGTGGCATGACTTGAGCAGTGACCGTTGTAGAGAGGTCTTATCTCTGACAATTCGAAGGTCGGAGGAAAAGACCTTGCCATCAGTTTTAGCATCAGTAAAATCTTGTAGAAATTTAGCTGCAGCTTCTTTAGTTTGGAAAATTACTTTCAGTGGACGAGTATTGTTAGTTTGGACTTTACCAAGACGAAAAAATTTTAAATTTGAGGGAATAGTCTGTCCGAGAGGTTCAACAAGACTGGAAAAGCTGGTTTTATCATCAGAAATACGCTGAGTAGAAGATGAAGACGATGACTCAGGTATGTTATAGACAAGAAGATTATAAGAACATCTCTCGCGCTCAAAAGTCTCTTGCATAACTTGAGAAACGATAGCCGAGGGCTGAGTATTCAACAACGAGGCTTCAAGGGTTGCTACTTTAGTATTAAGTTGATCTACATTAAGACGTAACTTATCGTTTTCAGTTTTGAGACTGGATACTAATTCTGACAATTTTAAGAAGTCACTTTTCAGATCGTTAAGCTTAGAGGTTAAGGTGTTCGAGAGCGTACTGGTAGTTGATAAGGATTCATCGCGAAAGTTGTTAAGGGCCGCCATAAGATCGCTGTTAGATGGTGTTGCAGCTGAATAAGTTCCCGGTGAATTTGTCTTGGTGTTACTTCTAGTATTAGGGCGTTGGGTAACTGTGGAGTTATTTGACACACCTTTGTTTAGATTAGTAGCACTCATTGTGGTGAAAAGATAAGTATAATACAAGTAGAGAAGTTGCCCCGTGAAATGAAATGAACGCAATTTATGATACAGAAAGGTAGTTGACGAAAGAGCAAGAAAAGTAAATGGTAAACTTCTTAACCGGTCGTTAAAGTCTCCAAGATTGCCGCCCAGATGTCTAAGAAGACAGCTGTTTGGAGTTTACTGATAGTAGTATCTGATAATACATATATAAAAAAAAAAAAATGCTCACAGAGTAGCAGACGAACGACGAGGAGTAAAACTTGATGAAAAGTCACGAAATAGACAGAATATTTAAACGAAATGACTCACAGATTAGTAGAAGCACATAATATACGAAAATAAACTGTTTTGTATGAAAAATATTAAGAATATATTATGTTAACTTTAATTAAGAGAGGAGCACATATGTACGTAACACTGTTATCACTGTTATATATAGTTACTTTAAATTAAAATGATATTTTAAACAAAAATGCTTTGTAATTTCTGAGTGCAGAAAAAACTAGATGTTTTAAAATAATAATAAAAAAAATAAAGGCCTAATTATTAATTATATCAATAGCTTTTACAAAATGACATAAATCTTTATTCATCATGGTCTCATTTATGTTACAATTTAAACTCACATTCAAAAAAAATTGACCCATCCGACTTTATTCAAATTGTTTAGCTGTTTAGCACAATATTTAAATACCTGATACTGAAACTTACCTATATAGTTTTTCCAACGAGGTATAGTCTATAACGCTTTAACATTTTACTGTTTGTTCGTTCCTATACTTTTTAGATACTGAGTAAAACAAGGAATTTATTTAAATATACTTAATATAGTAATTAATAATTACCCCACGATAGTTTTCAATTTGATGATCTTTGGATTTTATTTCATGCTCACAACACGGTCGTTTTAGTTCATGTGTTTTGACATGATTGAGGTTTTCAACTGGAAAAACATTGAATCGATTTTTGCTCTCGAAAGTTGCTGTGATTGTGATTACAAAACATAATATCCAATAAAATATTAAACTAGTATACATGATGAATCGTGAAATTATAATTATATCACAGCGTCGATAATATTATACAGTGCTTTGTATAAATTTGTGTTCATGACTGAAGCTAGAAATAATAAAATAAATGTTAAGTGTTTATTTGAAGAACTATGAGTGTTCATGATGTGTATGTTGTATACATATGACATATCTTTGTCTAGTGTTTATTATATCTTAGCTTTGGAATCAAACAATTAGACATCCATTATCTTTACAAAACTTCTAATTTATATTATATAAGTATACTACACTACTACATTACTATTTACTATGCGTCATACCTATAACTAATTCTTTATTAAAGTATTATTATGATTTGCTCTATCTGAAGTAGTGAAGCGACTAAATTAGTATAAGTAGACGTGTAACGTATAAGTAATTTTTGAAATACATGTAGTAGTTAAATGAAAAAATATTAAGATAGCATAATAAATATTATAAGAATTTTAAAAAAGGTAAATTTAAAATTAAAGATGCCTAAATCCAGAAAATATGAATCAATCTGTAACTTTGTACACTTGTATACATCACCACATAACCTCCCTCTGAAAATTTGAATGTGAAGTCTTTAAACTTATTTTAGCTATTTACTATTCGCTTATAACCTAAACGATGGTTAAACGATGAAATGTATTCTCAATCACACAAGTAAATAGAAATGGTTTAATATCAATTTATCTGATTATCTATAAAATTGTATACATTTTTTTATGATTTTGAAACATATCATATGGGTGCTACAAGGCTGAGCGGGATAAAGCGGTTAGGTTATCTAAAAGCACAGTCGCCGGTTTAATTCCGGTAACCGGTGGTTTTGTTGTCTGGACGGGGCGACCACCCAGAGAAAAGAAACCGCCATTGCTTACCTACTCAGTGAACACAATACAAATATATCCACATTCCACATACAAACCTATCTAACTGTACTAAAAAACATCCAAAAATCCGTGGGTTCTCGATAAGCGATTCCAAGAACTTTTTAATCTCCACGCTTTTCGTTGACGGTTTCGCCTGTGTCTCAATACTTTGTTTCACTTGGTCGATCACACTGTTTGGAAGCATTTAAAAATAACGTATGATGTAGACAATATTTTTAAAGCAAATTTGAAAAATGTAGAACGGTTCACTAGGTACTGTTTTCAATTTCGACTAGACGAATGTCGAAAAAATCCGATATGAGAACATTGAAACCCCATTTAATTGTATATTCGTACAGGTTATTACAGGTATATATTGGTATTGTTAATACATGATAGAAACTTTAGACATTTTCCAGGGGTGCCACACAACCTCAATATGGCCCTGCTTATGACCAGTGGTGGCTCGTGGATGCCGAATAAGGGAGTGCAACAGAGTTGTTTTCTGCAAGCGTATGAATTTAAAAGACAGAGGAAAAACCATTTATTCTTGATATTATTATCTTTGATGGGATGACTCTGCACGTCGTCTAAGACCTAAGTGATAGCATGCGATCGTGGTTTAAATTTATACGCACGTACACGATCACGGCACATTGATATATATATATACTATGATTTTCGTATACGGCTCGACGACGTCGCGTTTCGCCCACACTTGCCACTATCAGCGTATTGCACCCCCGGGTACCTCTTAACGGCTATAACTATAGTCTATACGCGCGTCGCATACGATGATACGTTTAAATTATTAATAAAATGTTATGTGATTTTTTTCTAAATTTATTGATAAGTTGAACAACTGAACAATATAATTTTCATAAAATTAAAATTAATTGTAATTTGTCCTTTTCTTCAATTTTACGCGGGGGTGCAATCGTTCTGTCGTCCAAGCCATGAGCCGCCCCCGCTTATAACATATCATACCTAAATAAGAATACTTATAAGTAAAAAATACTATATGTATTTAAAGACATAAGTATATATTATTTAGTATATAAAAAAATGTAATACAAAAATCAGAATTGTACACACACACACACACACACACACACACACACACACACACACACACACACATTTTTGCATATATATTTATAAATTCCCTGTTTCAATGTATTTGTCATAGTTAAGTTATTAACTGGTCTCCTGACAAATAGTTTTGTTAAAATTATAACCCATATTTTTTGTTTTTATTCTTCATATATTTCACACCTGCAATAAGAATTTGTATTCGTCATAAATGTTATAATATTACCTATGCATCAAAAGCAATTTAAATATAACCATTTAAAATTTTAAAGTTACCTGCAAGTATTGAAGTTGAATTTATATCCTGTAGTACATTTATGAATTTCACGACACTGACACGTGCAATTTTCCGGATTCCATAGCTTTATAGTATATTCTTCGTTACATTTATCACGAGCATTTGCATTGTGACACAAGCAACGACATTCATCACGATGGTACGTTTGCAGTGGTTTACACTCCTGTAATAAAATATACTATATACAGGGTGTCCCAGGTCTATTTGACTAATGCAATAACTTTTTTTCTATTCAATATTTTTAAATTTTTTTTTTTTGTAATGATTTGTAGAGCCCTGCGCTATAATTTGTATATCTTATACTTTATTTTATTTTTTTACAACAAAAATAAATAATTTAAATTTTGTATTTAATATTTTTCTAATAATCCAAGATAGCTATTTCATAAATAAGTATTTAAAAACCATTTTGGCGTTTAAAACTTTTAATTTGGTTAAGTCGTTAATTTTTAAACAATTTTCAAAGTGTGTTAAAATTCAAATTTATTTCTTGCTAATCACTGTTACTGCTGTAGTCGATTTTCAATTGATTTCTTCCAAGAAACAATAAATTTGTTATCATTAAAAGGTAGGTCATTAGTCATTACATAATATTATTATACATTATTGTATTTTATCATTATTTAACATGGTCACGTGATGCTTACCATGGATGTTGATACTAAATTGTAAGAAATAGTAAAATGTAACTCTGTAAATTTAATTTTTCAACTATAAGTTCAGTTTTATTTCTTAACATTAAATAATATAACAAATTAAATATTATGGAACAATATACCTAACTAGTAACTATGAATAATTTTCAAAGTGTGCGCCATGTTTCATTATACATTTTTCATACCGTAACAGAATTCCAGTTGTCGTGGATTCCAACATTTCAAAAGTAAGAGAGTTACACACATCAATTATGCGTTGTTTTAAATCATCTAACGACGTTGACTGTTGGGAGTATACTTTGTCCTTTAAGTAACCCCACAAAAAGAAATTGAGTGGTGTTAGATCTGGAGATCGTGGTGGCCAATTTAGAGGACCTCTAGTTCCTATCCATCTCGATTGAAAATTTGTGTTTAAATAATCACAGACTATATTCGAGTTATGTGGTGGAGCACCGTCTTGCTGAATCCACATATTTACTCGGAGATTTAATGGAATATTTTCTAATAACATTGGTAGTGTATTAGTCAAAAAGTCTAAATAACGTTGGCCAGTTAGTGTGCCATGATAGAAATAAGGTCCAATCAAATAACCACTTATTATACCACACCACACATTGGTAGACCAGCGAACTTGTGCATTGGACTCACATGTCCAAAATGGATTTGATTCATTCCAGTAATGAGAATTATGCCGATTGACAATACCATTATTATTAAAACAGCTTTCATCGGTCCATAATATTTTTTTCAAAATATTATTGTGGTCATGAAGGCAAATAATTTTTTAAATATATTGAAGCCTTCTATCTGGATCAGAGGGTTTCAATCCTTGTACATAATGCAATTTGTATGGATGGAAATCATTTTTCTTCAATATACGATGAATAGAGCTACGACTGATGTCCATTTCTTTAGCTACCGACCTGACAGATGCATGAGGATCACTGCTGAAAGCTGCCAAGACATTCACTGTATGTTCTTCATCAATAACATATTTTTTTTTTGGTTTGAAACCATTTGGAAAACGACCTAAAAAGACTATTTTTTAATGTATATCTTAATTTAAAATTTGTATAATAATAACTGAATTATACATGTATGTATTAGGTTTTAGGTACATAATTTGTTATATTAATTTTATAGGAAATTTTATTGATAATAAAAAATTTACCTGTATTACGTAATTTTGTTTCTATATTACAAAATGTGTTTTTAGATGGCTGTTTCCTTTCTGGAAATTTTTGTAAATACAGACGAGAAGCTTTTACTGTACTTTTTCCTCCACTTTCATAAAAAACTTTTAACATATCACGGTACTCTAAATTACTATAAATAGTAGGCATATTTAAGAAAGATAAAAATAAAAAATATTGAATTTTATATTTAAAAAATCATACACTGCATTTTTAAATACAATTTACATTATTTAATTTTAGTAAACTTAATAAATAACAAATTATAAAAATATATACAAATACAGAACTTAAAATTAAAATATTTACTAACAAAGAATTAATTATGAAATTGTTTATAATTATATTAGTATAGCAAGAACTTCAATTGGAAAAAAATGTGAATGAGAATATGATGACCGACATAAAAAATTATAGGTATATCAAAGAGATATATGACAAAAAAGTAAACATAACCCTATATTTCTTTACATAAATTATGATAAGTTATTTACATAAAATTATTCTTCTAGTGTGAATCATGGTGGTGTGCTAAGCATTCAGACTTAGCCACCATTCATAAAAAACTGATTATTGTGACACTGGAGGAAAAAAAAGAAATAGATTTAGCTCTAAAACGCCAAAAATACTGGTGTAAAGATAATCAAGTAACTAGAAAAATTTGAAGTAGCTAAAATATTTAGTCTCTATATTATTAATTATGATTGTTTTATATTAAATGTTGTGTGTATGACCGCAAGATGGGCGTAGACAAAAATTCTTCCCCTCCTAATTGCTGGGTACAATACAAAAAAAAATTCAACGATAATACCACTGGCAGTAAAAATATGTCAGTAAATATTATTTCTGATGATGAAGTTGATGATGATATAAATAATTAAGAATTAAAGTAAAATGTTGAGTTATTTTTTAATTGTTACCTACATATCTCCAGTCTAAGTAAAAAACTTACTTTCAGCTATTTACTTATTGTCATTCAATAACATTCTCTGCTATACATGTATGTATAAGGTTCTTTCACTAGTGACGCTAGCTGAAGAAAAAAAAAATAACCGACACCTATAATATAAGTTAACAATTTGTTGGCTAAATGTTCAAAACAACTAAAAGTATAATTATAATATTACGCAACGGTTTGCAACTAGCAGAGTATTCATGTATAAAACAATACACTCTTAAGTGTTTCAAACAATTTAACCATCAGAAGGATATTAAATGTCACATATTATGCCATGTAGAAAATTATTGATTTTATCTGTTATTAACATGAACTCTGGCAATATATAAATCTTAAAAGGGATTTCAATTAAGCTTTGTATTAATTTTCTAATACAAAGAGATCTGCAATAAAACAACAATTAAGTGTTGCAACTATATTTTTTCTATAATTTTTTATAGTAAAAATAAAAATAGATATAATAAATTACAACTTACATTTTATATTAAAACCAAGATAATGTTAGATATATTTTTAATTTGTAGTATGAAAATGTTTTTTTATGTTTTATTTATTAATGAATAACAAACTAAGGAAAATTAGTATTTATTTTATCTTTTATACTGAAATTCTCAAAGGTTGAAGTCCCTAGTCTTAAAAAGTACATGACAAGTTGACATTTAATACCTATTCTAACAATTTCAAATCATTAACTTAATTATTTCATGGGTTATTTTTTATTCTTAGTAATTATGTAAACATACTAACACACTATGAAATATTCAGAGAAATACTAAAGAAATAGGTAGTAACGTGTTTATCCATAACATTTATCTACACACTTTCAAGCCAATCAAAACTATTTCAGAATGCCCTTATTTTTCTGTTAAGTTAGTTGTTATAGGTACTTATTAAAATCTTACATTAATATTATTTTTTTTTTTTATATAAACAGAGAGCTATAAATATGGTTAATATTGAATACATAAAGTTCCTGATGAACTAAATGACTAAATGTAAAACACTAATATTATATATCTACTCATCTACTTACAGCTAACAATATTTTTTATGATCTCCAATTTTACCATTTACATTTTTTTTTTAATAAAATGAAACATTTGATTTATGTTGTTTTATACTTAAGATGAACTGGTTACAATTGAACTTCTGATGGTTTTATGTATAGGTACATACAACTAGTTACAATAGTAACTATTGTAAGTATACAAATGTAGTATTAAAACAGCAAGGTACAAAGCATTAATTATACAACTAACTGCATGTGATTGAAAATGAAATTGTTTGAACTCTCACCAAATATGTATACTTTTAATGTTGACATCCACCTAGAATATTTTTGTTAACAGTGAGAATATTTTAATTCATTTTATTAATAAATTAATAAATGTTAATATTAATATTAAAATGGTTAGGTTGAAGTATAAATAAATTTAATACAAATGATACTCACATTTTAACAAAAATGTTATTTTGCTATTCAAATTAAATTAAAATCTTCAATTGTAGTACTGTGTATAGGTAATCTACATAATATTTAATTTTGAATATTTTTCTTGATAATAGTAATTTGAAGTGTTGAGAATTTAAAATGTTATTATATGTATGTTTAATTTTTGATTTTTTTGTATCTAGTTACCAAAAGTTTATAAAGATATTAAAATAAAATAATTTTAACTTGCAAACTAATGATAATATGTACCTGTGTTCAAAGGCATTTCCAAAAATATTTTCTACGAATTATGTTCAATCTGATAATTCCATAGTATTACTAGGTATTTCTCATAAATTTAATACAATAGAATTGTCTTAAAATATGAGAAGACAAGTCTTAAGGTTTATAGTGATTACTGCAAAATGTGTTTGATCCATAAAATATCAACTTAACCTAACTTTAAATTTAAAAAGGACTTACAGAATAACTATAATTAATATTCAAACCACATGTCATTTGTTTCATAATTCAAAATCAAAATGTTCTAAATTTGTTTAAACGTATTTAAATGATTGAACAATAAAATATTGATGAATGATGATGATTTAAAATAAGTAATAGTAGGTACATCATGTTATAAATTATAATCATATTATGTTAAATTATGATAAAATACGTATTAGTATGTGTATGTATTTAATATTGATTATCAACCTTTTAATGATAACAAATTTATTGTTTCTTGGAAGAAACAATTGAAAATCGACTACAGCAGTAACAGTGATTAGCAAGAAATAAATTTGAATTTTAACACATTTTGAATATTGTTTAAAAATTAACGACTTAACCAAATTAAAAGTTTTAAACGCCAAAATAGTTTTTAAATACTTATTTATGAAATAGCTATCTTGGATTATTAGAAAAATATTAAATACAAAATTTAAATTATTTATTTTTGTTGTAAAAAAATAAAATAAAGTATAAGATATACAAATTATAGCGCAGGGCTCTACAAATCTTTACAAAAAAAAAAAAACTTAAAAATATTGAATAGAAAAAAAGTTATTGCATTAGTCAAATAGACCTGGGACACCCTGTATATCGCAACAAACAATTATTTTATAACTGGAGGAAACTTTAAAAATCTATAGGTACTTCTGGTTTAACAATACAACCACACTTGCATTCCAAATGTTGAACTATTGGTATTGCTTTTCTGCCTAAAAACTTAAATTGTCTCATTCCGTTAAACTGTGAAACAATAACCTATACAATAATAATACAACGACAAATCATTAACATCGTGGTACATAAATGTTTAAAATTTAATATCTGTACTTCGAAGTGAACCGTTTTTTCTTGTGTAGGCTGACATTCTAATAAGTCATGGGAACAGCAACCTCCACATCGATTCACTTTGGTACAAGAAGGATAATAATATAAACTTGGATCATCGGTATCTTTTAGGTAAATTGTTTGATTTTCTAAGGAACAACCTGCCTTTATAGGTATCGACAATGTCTCTAAATGTATCCATTAATTTTAAATTAAAATAAGTTTTTATAAAAAATATTTCTTTTAGTATTTTATTATGTTGCATACTTATCTCTTGAATTACTGTTGACGTCAGACCTGAAACCGAAATAATATTCGATATCATATAAAACTATTAATATATATTGTTTTACCGATAAAAAATATTTGGTGTTTATTGTCCGTTTTAAATTTACGAAGTGCGAGAAATTTAGTTTTAAAAAATAGATAAGATTGTTTCAAGTTGAACACAATTTATGTGTGGAATTATCGTTATATATTGTCCAAATAATATTGAATGAAAAATACACGTGCCACTGATTTTATAATATTCTAAAATTAACGCAAGTGCGTATAGTGCATACAGTACGCACATTATATTATACGCATATCATACATTTAAAACATTAATTCGGTAATTCTGTTAAGCGCATAAAATATTTGATGGAATAGTTGTCCGTTCCAAAATATGGTAGGTACTAGGTACTTTACCAGTTTTTTACGTTAAAAGAATTAAATGTTTAAAAAGATTTATGTCTAATATGTTGTAGTGTTTGTACCACCAAAACAGCATAAATTAGATACAAATCGTTTAAAAATATTCTAGTAGTTTCTAAAATTCGAAATTACCTTATGAAAATCAAATGTTATAAAACATTATATTATAATAAAGCGTAAACATTTTCAGTCATAAGAATTTTTTATCACAAAATTATAAACTATTATAATGATCGATACTTTTACAAATAATGATTCTTATACGTTTAAAGATCATAACTGTTTTTTATAGAAACATGTAATATACATACTTCTTTTTCGAATTAGCGTAGTTTCTGTTTCTGAAATAAATAGAACAAATAAAAATAAATAAATGGATTAGAAATTAATAGTCAAATATTATTTTTTGATTTTAAATAGCATGATGCTCTTTGTTAAAAATTATACATTTTTATTATATACGAACAATATTTGAGTTAAAAGCTTAACTTATATAAGAGAATTATTTATTATTGTACCTATTAAATTTTACTCATAGGTATTACGCTTTACTGATATCTTAATTTTTTAATTCATACTAACATATTTTACCAATTTTTGAAATTGATGATTTATTTTATACACATTTGTTTAATAAGACTTACCCTCAGAACTTTTAACAGCAGCTAAATTGTCATATCTGTCCATCAAATCATAATTATATATACTATCAATGTCCACCATAAATTTAGATAACAGTTCTGAAACACTTTTCAGCTGGTTCAACTCCATTATAATATTCAAAGGAATCTATAACGCAAAACATGTTTTAAAGACCTTATAAGTTATTCAATAAAATATAACTATTTTCTTTGTATATATTCATATATGTCGTAAATTAAAAATTGATATTAGTGTATTGGACAGGGAACTTAACTAAATTTAACTTTTTATTTGTCAATTAAAAAGTTAAACGTTCTACAACGTTGTCATTACTCAGTTTCGTGAATTTACCGAAACACTTTTAGTTTTATTTTTGTTATTAATTTTAACCTTGATTCACGAAAATAGCTGCATCTAATACGTCAATAATATCTCAAATGAAATGATAAAAGCCCTAGGTACTAACACTTAAAACCTATACATAACAAGTTGGCATAACAATTAATGTATAGATGGGTACCTAATTTGGTAAGAAGGTACTTAACAATAAAGTTTTCGACCGGACTAATTGATTTTATGTGGTCACAATTTATTACTGTGAGAACAGTTTAATTTTTATCATCAATGATAAAGCAAGGATGATGTTACTTATTCACTGTATTTCTTATTTATAGCGCGGTTTAACTATTGCCACTGGGTGATATTCTTCATGGTTGTATAATTATGGCAAAACTCTTTTGAGTAGGAATTCAAAAAATACAAAGCGAATAGATATTGTACGTAATGTGGCATTGCGACCTCTCGTGTCGTCAAATTCATCAAATTTAAAGAATTTGTATTTTCCCACGGTGTCTTAGAAGATTTTACGCTTGGTGCGGTACCTATGAGCATCTATTCGCGGTGTATCGATAATAATTATTGGTGAATATAAAATATAAATATAATAAAACAAAGTTTATTTACTTCTCGCGGATCCCTAGGGTCGCCAATTACACCGGCTGTGGTAGCGTCCAACTGCTGTGCGAGCAGCGAGTAAAAGACGACGAACAGTTTATCGGTGAACATGATGGTGTTGCGAAAGAGCATGTGACTGGTTCTGCGTTCGTTCTGTTACGGCGACGACGTGCATGTGATTGCATCTACATTCTACTATCGCAGTGGCTGTCCAGCAGAGACAAAGTAAAATAACTGACATTCCCGCCATCGTTGTACAGCTCTCTACGAGTATATTACATTATAGAGGACTGGAAAAGCTTTAGCTCCTAGTGAAATGTATATTCTGCTATCTCACATTGATTTCATCTTGTCATTGAATACTTGCTACAGTGAGGTTTTTTTGGAAATATGCTTTATCGGATATACGGTTTGTGACATTTGAATCCAAAAAATAATAAGTTATTGCCAGCAATTTTATTTGTTTTCAATAAATACGAGAGGTTGAATAGCAAAAAAATATATTATAATAACAACATATTATAGGTACATGAGAAAAGTAAATGGATAAAGAGATTAATATACCAATGTCTCTTTAGATCAGTGTTTCTCAACGGGGGTGATTTGCCCCCAGTGAGAAGTGAAGGGATGAATTTGGTTGATTTACTTGCTTTGGGTTGTAGGGGAAGGGGAGAGCATGTTTTTGAGGTAAAACATAGAAACTATAAAAATATAGATACAATAATGATCAACGCATTATAACTTATCTGTGTTTTTTTTCAATCCATACATTTTAATAAATTCATAGTTTTCAATACACATATTTTGAGTACACCATTTTTATTTTTATTTTCTCAATGGTCGTTGAAAAAATGTCTTTATTTTACAATATTCAGAACTGAACCTCATATTTCATACCCCGAGAGGCATTGAAAAATATTTTGCTTCTCAAAGGGACAATAATATTTTTATATGCCCGGCCTATTCAACATTTTGTTATCAGTATTAAATGTGATAAAAAATTTAATTGTAAAGAGTTCATGCTTTAATTAAATAATTTTTAAGTTTATTTTAATAACACAATATTTGAGGTCAATCAGCTAGATGGTTGATTTGGGAATAAGACACGTGACCATCTAAATCCACTTGATAAGTGTGGTGTGGTTTCCGATAAGTCCTAGGCCATTATTCGTTATAATACCAAAACAATATGTACGTAGACGGGTAGACGTAGTACGTACTACGTATCGATGACAAAAATGACCCTGCTACTAATCAATATTTATATGTCTAAAGTGACTAAGGCTGTAGATATTTCGTACCGTATGTAAATAAGCGTGATTTATCTCTTTTTTTAGCGTTCATTATACTAGTACGCATATCCCTAGATCTAAAACTGCAACTGATTTCCCAACCATATAACACTATAATG
Organism: Periphyllus acericola; assembly: GCA_949715065.1. NCBI lineage: Eukaryota > Metazoa > Arthropoda > Insecta > Hemiptera > Aphididae > Periphyllus > Periphyllus acericola. Next base: position 19,964,579 of record OX454270.1, on the reverse strand, counting down.
CACTATAATATTAGTGAAATTCAATTGCAACTGATATACGTCACTTACACAACGATATTAACGGCCGCTTACTGTATATTTTGATTTTTTTATAAAATGTCTTTAGTTTATACACTTATCGTTATTCTTATTATTCTTTTAAACAACCAAATGCACTAAAATAAAAACGGCAAACACTTAAAAGACAACTGTAGAAATGTTTTAATAATAATTAACGTTTCTTCGATTTCCTAATATATGTTTGTAATAAATTGAAAACTGTATTTTTTTGTTTAATTTAAGGAAATATTATTTTTCAGAAGTAATTATAGAATATTTTTGGTAATCTCTAAATTGTATACACAAAAGTACGAAACCACATTAGTCATGATGGTATTTATTATATTGGTAGCTGCGATACCAATGTAGTATAAGCCTGTGGAAAGAAATTGATGTAGGACGTAGGTATATTGAATATAATAACTACAGATAATTTTTTTGAAAAAGTATAATCATATTTCTAATATAGCAATGAATTAGCTCTAGAAAATAAAGTGTTGATCTAGCTATTGTCACAATATTATGAAGACATTTTATCAAAAAACTGGAGGCGTTTAAAATTTAAATGTCTTAATATATACATGTTTATGTATATGAATAGCTTATATTACAACATTAATAAAATAACAATACCATATTAGGTATATAATTTTATTAATTTTCCTGGTTTTAAATAAGTACTTACAAAACTATTTGGTTCTACTACTAAATACTATATCTACTATTTTTAAAAATTGAAACTGATGCTCTCGACTTCTTTCACTCAGAATCGTTTTTAACGTGAGCAATAATTGCCAATTTGTTTCAAGTTTAAATGACAAATACAGCAATTAATACATCCCTGTATCTCAACCAACTATGGAGTTTCCCCCAACCTAGGAGTTTTGTCCTTTTTTTACTATACAGTTATAGCCTATAATTCTTTGAATATTTATTTACTGAGCAAAGCATTAAGCATAATTTAAAGGCTAATAAAGCTAATCAATTTCAAACTAAAATTTTCATTTGGTAATATAATTTATCATTAAAATTTACTAAAAAGTCGGAGTGGTAAAATTTATCACTTTTTATGTGATTCAAAAAAGTTTTTAATTAACAATGATTTATAATTATGCAGTTATATTATTTTATTATCTAAAATAAAAATAAATACAAACTACTGGGAGCTAAGGAGCTAACCTCGGTTCTTTCTTGTTCACTAATATATTTTTCTATAGTAAAGGTCATCACTCATTATAAAAAAACATTTTTAGTAAGATAGTTTCTGCAATAACCCATTTTATGCTTGTCACTTTTACAAAACCTCTATGAATAAAATATGGTTTTACAGTAACTTACATTCCATCAATAGCCATTTACTAAAGTGACAAGAATAGTAAGTCTTATTTACTTAAAAGGATAGAAATAATTTTTATGCATTTTGCTACTACAAAGTAGGTATTAAACGTATTAAATTAAGTGTCAGATTTTAAAATTTAAACCGTAGACTATATTTTGCATATTATCATACAGTTGTTGTGAAAAAAACTTTAACAATTGGTATTTTATAGGTAGTTCTGAAACCATAAATATAATTTTTCAATTTATAAGTTATAATTAAAATGAGATTTTTTTTGGAAATAACTTTGGTATAATAAAGTATAACAGCTTTATAGTTTATATACTTTACCTAATGACACTTTTTAAAATTAATAAAAAACTAATTTATATTTTGTATCTACTACCAAGTTACCTATTCTATTCAATTATATAAACAGTTGTAAAAAACTATAGAAATATTATACCGTAATACTCTTTATAGCAATGAAAAAATATAAAATCGATATGTTTTATAAATTGATACTAAATTAAGTGTTTTACAAGTAGGTTAACAATACTTCAATGTTTAACATGGACTTATTTTTATTACCTAAACTAAAAAATTGTCAAATTTTGATTGAACAAAATAAACATAGTAGTCACAATCATAGGAATACTAACGACTAATATTAATAAATAAAAAAACAATTTTGATAATGAGCAATAGTTACACATTTCGAGTGTATATAAAAATAAATAAATACATCTATAATAGAAAAAATGAGAATTCTATTATGTACATAATTATGCTTATTTTTCGGTGGTTTATCATTCAGTTGATTCACTGTCCATCTACTTTGTACATGTTTTGGGTGAATTGATAACCGGTATTCTTTGTTCTAGTCCTCAAAGGTTCGCATCTATAATATAAAATAATAAATGAATAGTGTGATATATATATATATAATTTGAACTTTATTAGTGAAGAGTGTTTTAATCATGAGAAAATGTCAAAATACCTGCAAGTATTGTAATCGAATCCAAATCCTGAAGTACATTCCGTTACTACACGACATTGACATAAGCAACTCGCTGAATCCCATAGCTTTAATTCGTGTTCTTTACTACATTTTTCACGATCTTCTTCGTTGTTACACATGCAACGACATTCGTCACGATAATACGTTTGCAATGGGCTACAATTCTGCAAGAGGAAATGTATCATTACAAACAATTATTTTAATGAAAAAAAAACTTTATAGATCATACTTCTGGCCTAACAATGCAATCACACTTGCATTTCAGATGTTTAACAACTGACACTGCTTTTCTTCCTATGAATTTCAATTCACCCTCACCATTGTATTGCATAACCGTTACCTATAAAATATTATTAAACACAATGAAAAATGAATATTTATTATATACTCAATGACCACCGATTTTAAAATGTTGTCTATCATACGTACTTCGAAGTTTAGGGTTTCGGTTTTGGTTGGCTGACATCCTAATAAATCGTGGCCACAACAGCCACCGCACCGTTCCACTCGAGTGCACGGGGGATAATAATATAAACTTGAATCATCTGTATCTTTTAAATGGATTACTTGAACTTCAAGTGAACAACCTGCTGCTTTTGGTACCAACAGTGCTCCTGAGTATAAAAATAATATATCACTTTATAAGTATTGTATCTTTTATCGATTCATTTTCCTACATACTTCTTTCCGTAAACGCGTGTAGCGATGATGCCCGATCTGAAACAAAGGGAATATTTGTGTTTTACAATACGTTTAAAATTCATAGCGAATAGTTAAATATATATTGGTTTAATTATGACGTTTTTTCTTCTTATTATGTTTCTGTGATAAATGTTTTTGGTACCTTGTAAAACTGTCACTAAAGCGGCATCAATAATTATATAGGTACCTAATGTATCTAATTAAATTTAAAATGGGAAGTTAAAAGTATTTTCAATTTATAATTTTTTCGATTTTCAATAGTTTTCCGAAAAATGTAGAGTTTTTTCTAAAAAGTTCGGGCTTACGCTTATGTATTTGTTAGGTAAATTATGTGACTTTGTATTTTAAGCTTGACAATTTAATGTTAGCCTATAGGTATCACATATAGTTATACCTAACCTAATCATATATCGTAATAAATCAAAAATATTTTTTTTTTTGTTTTAATTTTTAATATTATAGTAGGTAAGATGTATTTGAATTAATATTTTTTTCACTACTTATGTCAACTGTTCATTTTTCTGCTCAAAAATTAAAATTAATTCTCAGTTTTTATATCATATCCTTGATATTTTTTTCAAAAAAGTATAAGAAATATTTATTTAAATAAAATATTCAATATGTAGACTACTATAAGACCTTTACCAAGGTCTGATCAATTATTTTTATAATTATTACATATATTAATAAGGTCTGAACATTTCAAATCATTTTTTATAAAATTTAGTGTTCATGGTTATTATAAATATTGTTAAATTAGACAATTGCATGGTATGTTAAATGTGTTTTTCGTTTATTGTAAAATGCATGTTAGTTAAACTCATTAGTCACTACTAATGACATTAGAGTATAGTTTGATGTCACTTAAATTAGGACAGTTAAGTAATATATTTTGAATTTCCCAACTATCTCAAGATATTTTTGTATTATAACAATTGTGTTCTTAAGTATTCAGTTTTCGCTGATAAGAAATAATGTTAACAGTACAATTGTGTGATTATTTATTTTATCGATCTTTGTAGCTCAAGTTACTCATTAAATTAGTTCGTTGACTTACTGCTTTGAAATCCTGTGTTGGCGATGAGGTATTGTGCTTCATGCATATTTACGTCAGGCATAAATTTATTGAACAGATCTGAAATATTTTTCACTTGATTCAGTTCAATTATTAAATTCAATGGTACCTAAAACATAATTGAAAAAAAAATTATTATTCTATCAAATATTATTATCAATTAGTAGGATTGCATTATGTATTAATTTATTGGTATTTATATTAGGTGAAAGGCCTGAAAACTTATATTCATATTTAATATACACATAAACATTAAATTATAATAAATAATATATAGACTTAAAGCCGTTTATTTATTTAAATTAGGTGAAAGGCCTGAAAAATTATTTTCACATTTAATATAAACATTAAATTATAAAAAATAATATATAACTTTTAAAGCCGTTTATTTATTTAAAAAAATAAACGACTGACTAGTAATTTCATTTTTTCTTTGCTCATAAAATGTATTGTATCATAACGAACTATAAGCTTACATCATCCTATCAGTTAAAAAATTAAATCACCAAATTTATATATAAAATTCATAATATTCGTATAGTAAATAGTTTCATATACTACTTATACAGTTGAAATAAATAGTAATATTTAAATTTCGATCTTTGGCCATATTCTCTTTTCCTCCCACTCAACTCGAATTTATTTTAATTTATCTCCTCTTTACACTCTTCACCCTTATGACGAATATTACGACATTTATCACATCCTATTCATTCCTCTATTTTCCATCCTCTCACATAATTCCTTTTCAAAATATCACAAATTATCATCTCTTGGTTATTTTTTCCTCTACGTTATCCTCATTTAATTCAACAATATTCCCGGTATACTTCTGTAATTTCCTTAATCATCAATTTCATCCGTAACTCTTTATCTAATTTGTCTTTTCTTGAATATATCAAAATCTCATATATATATATATATATATATATAATAGCTGTGCCATAATGGCTTAAGACAAAAATAAATATAAAAAGAAGAAACTATTTTGATACCAAATTGTTTAATAAATTATTTTTTTTTATTCAGAACAGCATACACAAAATATGTAATTTTTAGTAATGTAATTTAAAAAATTTTAATTCACTAAAATGTTCACATAAATCGATATTTAAAAGAGTTTTAAAAGCTTTTTATACTTATTTATTTAAAATTTACATTTCATCGTGAAGATAATTATTGCAATTTTACATTTAACAAATTTAAATATTTTAAAATACCTCAATTGACTAGTCTTGCATTTTGAAAGCCTTCCTTTCAAACTTCTAAAATGAATTATGTTTCAATTTGTCTGTATGGTTTTCGTTGTTATTTACTTTGGTGAGTTTACGAGTTAACAATTTGAATAAACTGTTAGTTAATAACTACGTTAAAAGGAAAAATGATGAATATAATTGTAATTAAATAATGCACTAAGTATGTACAACACCTGCGCAATGTAATAACACAAACATTATATTTATTTCACGTTCTGTAATTCATCAAGGTCAGATGTGTAAAATTGTAAAATACCTCACTGATGTAAATACCCAGTGAAAAAGTATAGTAAGTACCATTACATATCATATGAGTCACGAACGTCGAACACATTTAAATACAAAGTAGTGTAAAAGCTATTAGGTTAACTTTACTATATGTCTCTATAACTAGTTGGTTTTTAGAATTAATTTGTATATACAAAACAATTATTTTTGTTAATTTACTTACATGGACCATAATAATGCATAATTTACTGTTATAAATCAGTATAGTGAAGGAAAGGGAACTAACAATGTATGACCTCAAAAATCCTCTTCCTGCAAAGAGAATGCAACAAGGGCAATATGATTATTTAGGTTTTACTCGTCGTTCTATTTTATTTTTACAGCATGAAATACTCCCCCCTTTAATGCATGTTTACTCATACTGGTTATTACCATGAGAAACTATGATGGTAAATAATAAATTTAGCAATAGAAAATTAAATTATTAAATCTATTTAAAGTGATTAAGTGTGTATATGCATTTTGTAATGTTTATTGAATACATTTTTAGTTCTTAACTTAAAAGAATATTATAAGTACCAAAATACATACATTTCTATGTAATAACTATAAACGTTTAACTTATAAAACTATAACAATTTAAAAATACTATCATTATCATCACTCATCAGTCATCAGTAATTGATACAAATTATTTTATATTTTCATCCTTGATTACCATTAATTTAATAGTAATGCATTAAATAGATACTTCATCTTATCAGTCATTTATATATTTTTAATAAACATTTTTTATCCATTTAATGTTTTCAATTTTTAAGGTAAGACTTAGATAACATTATTTATTATTTTCTGTTACATTTAAAATAGTTAAATATTTAATTAATATTTAACATGTTTAACGAAGTCATAGACTATAGACTATAGAGTATAACATTTAATCGTACAAGTACTTTTGTTAATTTACCCAATGGGTATTCATGTGAAAATTATTTGATATTTTCTTATTAGGTCATTAGTTGGCCGTAGTTCGTAGGAAGCAAGATTATTTTTACAGTTGAGGTTTTAAAGATTTTTCATGATTTATGAGGACTTCACCGTTTTAAGTTTTTTGTGCTACCTATGTGGTATTTCTACATAATTGTATGCACCTATATGATAACATTTATATATACCATAGACCAACAGTGAACAAATAGAAAATGTGTATATTCAATTAGTTATAGAATACATTAAATACACAAGTATTTGTTAGTTGTTGAGTCGAAACGATGCTTCCTTTCTTTTGCCCAGGAATGTTCTTGAAAAAAACAGAATTTGATTATTTCTATTAACACGGGAGTCGGGAGATATATAGATCTGTGTAAATCTCGTTGGGACACCCTGTATCCTAATTGTGCATGTTAGTCGGCGTATTGGAAGATAAATAAAACAGTCTTAGATATTACCGATATTGGTACAGATTACAACTGTAATGCAAGCAGTAGTAGGTATTCATGATAATCTAAAGTCGCCAACCATTACGAACAAAAGCGTTTTTTATCGTATTATATCTGTATTGAATCATACCAGAAATTAAAACGTAAATAGTTCCGGAAATAAAAATGATCCGACGAGTAGAGACTTAACACAATTTTACAAATATTAAACTATGAACCATAAAATATGTGATCGATCCTCAAATAGAAACCAAAATAATTAAGTGTAATTAGTACGTAAGTGACAACTAGAGATTAAAATGCTTCAAAACATGTTACTACTTCCGAATTTTTACATTGTCAACTTGTCGAGCATGGCGGAAGTAAGTCTCAGCAAACAAACAAAACATTTTTGTATTTTTGAATGGACACAAAAAAGTATGTTACTAAATACTTATATTAATGTAATATGTATTTCATATTTATAATATGCTAGGTGTATGTATAAGTATAACTATATATGTATCTATAACTAATAGTTATTAGCTATATAATATATATAACTGGAAGCGTAAGAAATAACGTATTAACCTTACTTTCTGGACGTCCCTCGTATAACTGCATACTCAAATAATATAATTAATGAAAAGCATAGTTGGAAATAAATTATAAGCCATGCAAAATAATAATGTATATTTATAAAAAGTTTTACTTAATTCGGAATTAATATAAATTAATATTCCGCAATAGAAGACCTCATCAGCAATGAATGCTATTATTTGTTAGTTAGACGTTAACAAGGATTATTTATGTATAAGATTGAAAAATAATTTCAGTGAGGTGCCATCTCATTTTATTTGTATAAACATAAAATTAAAAATTAGTTTTAATTATACTTGTACTTACAAGTCAAAAATCAATGAAACAAATTTTTTTTTTCTTCTCATCAAAATTATTTTTGATGTAAAAGTAACCTAAAGTATACATTTTATAAATTTAAAATTTACTTAAAGTCTTACGAGATATTATTTAAAAATAATATCATAACGGCGATATATAAAAAAAATATTATTCTCTTTAATTAATTAATAAATGCATGGTTGAAGTGTCACTTTGATTATAAATTATAATTAATATGTTTGGTCATGTTTGCTGATTTCGAAAATAGGTATATGGCCCAGCCATTTTTTTTTTTTAATTGATTGCATTAAACTTTGATAAATTTGGACAAAATTGGATAAACCGGATAAATTATGACAGTATTCATTGTCATTGGTAATGAGGAAAGTCCTGTCGGGATACCTCCGATTTCTTTATACATTCCTACAATACGCATGTGAGTCATTAGGTAAAAATGTTGGTGTTTGATAAGGAAAATCACCTTAACCCCGTTACAATTTTTTAATATTCATGTTCTTGTTAGTCATTTGTCTAATAGTAGCTAATAGATACCTATTTGTTAACTTACAATGAACTTATATCTTATTGATATTGTCAACATTATATTGCAACATAATACCATAAAGAAAGTGGATATTTATTAACTATTAGTGCACAATGATGTACCTACAAGAGTTGGTTAATCTGCTATTGATTACTTAAGCTTTCCTTAATAGAGAATATATTTTAATTGGTTATGTTTGCAAATACATGCAATGCTTTGTCGAAAAAATTATTTTATTTTTTCCTTGTTTGCATTTAAAAATATCTTGAAGTTATTTTACGTAGGTAGTAGGGTATCGATTTCTCAATAATTATTTGCAGCGTACAATGATCAGTTGATCCAATCAAATTATGTATAACTATTGTATAACTTTTAAATATATATTATTGTCCTTGTCTAGATAAATTATTTATAGTAGAAAATTGTACTACAATAGGTATTGTCCTTAAAATTAAACAATATAATATGTATAATGTATATAATATAAGTTCGTAACTGGTAATTAAATTATATACGAGTATATACGTGACAAAACTGCAAATAGTACGAAATGAACCTTTAAGAACTTCTTTGAATAATAATAGGTTTGATTGTTCAAGTGAGTAGAAAATATTAAATTACTTATTAGTTTACAGTGTTGGTCATTATTAATTGTGTTTAGGTACTGATCACATTTATATTAGAAAGTAAATTAAACAGTGTACATTTTAGAAACAGGTATAATGGTTTTATTCAAAAGATAGTTTCAAAGCTTATGAGTTATAATTATAATTTACACTACAGTATGTAATTCAAAATAAATACACATTTTTATGGTTTTTTTCAATATAATCGTGGATTTATCAAAACCTAACCTCCATTGAAGTTGTATCTTATTATAATTCAAGAGTTCAAAAAAATGAAGAACAAAGATGGATAAATAGTGTGTATTATTTACTTAAAGTACCAACTACAAATTATTCCAACGTAAAACGTGTTTTATAAGAACAACTTTCAAACATGGTAACAGGTAAGTACATTTTTTTCAAATGTATATAATATTCATAATATTTATGACTTAAGCAGAAAGTTATTACATCTAAATAATGAGTATTTCAATTTTATTTAAACTCGAAAAATGATGGTGATAGGATTCTAGTCTGTTGGAAATTACATGTGTACAACATGTTTGATAGACTTGATTTAATTATTAAATATAGGCCAAGATATTAAACGCACATACGAGTATATATATACTGAAACGTTTAATAAAGAAATATTTGGAATTTAATGCGATTTTTTTACGTCAATCGTCATACTATTTTAACAATGCTTATTTTTCTTGATAATTTGAAAAATGTTATTACAATAGATTATACAGATGTTACCATCAGACGTATTGACTACTAAATAATAAATAGTAATTATTCTTTTGTTTTGGTTTAAAAATAGCAAAATAAGAAGTACAATTTATATTTTACAATTATTTATTATTGTTCTGATCTCTGAAGTAAGACATCAGAGGGAGGTCCATGGATCTTGATGAAAATTTTTTTTTGTTATTATACTTCATTACAATGTGATGATTGTTTATTAATTTGAAAACACTATTTTTTTCATAATGCGATTATAAAAAGATAACATTATGATGATTACGAAAACTATAGCTAATAAATCTTCATCCTCAGTGTATTCCATAACACGAATATCGCTAGACTGCTAGACTATAAAATTAAATATTTCAAATTTCAAAACATTGTTGTCTGCATTTTGTTTATCTTTATTATACTAATAAATATACGACAATATTAAATGCACACATTAAAGTTGTAGACAGAGCTGATGACAAACGTTGACAGATATTTTATATATATATATATACATATATATTTGAAGAGTGGAGTTCATAATATAAATTTATAAAAAAAATTGTAATTCAAATTTTTTATCGTTTAGACTTTATTAGCTCATTCTAAAAAGAAAATTATAGTAACTGTTTTGAAAAATCGTTAGTGATGTAAAAACGTACATTCACTATCTGGCTTACTGATATTAAAAGTATATTACCCAAACGAAAATTAGTAGGAATCTGAAGTTGTATCAGTACCCCCGGGGTACCTATTTATCAGTTGAACATTTTAAACAATATTCATATTTGCTAAATAAAATATAAAGACTTAAGGTTTATATTATACTTCACATTTAATTGTATAAACAATTTGACTTCATATCAAAATTAAAATATTACACTTAAATTTAAAATATGTGCAATTAATTCAAATTAAAGTTATCAAACGGTTCAAAAGTAAATTAAAAATTTCCAACATTTGTTTTAAAAATTACAATTATATACAGGGTGTCCTACCAGGATTTATACAGAGCGATATCTTCCGTATAAATAGAGATAATCAAATTCTGTTTTTTTTTGAGCATCCCTGGCAGTCACTTTTATTGCCAATTAATTTGGTAAATATGGGTGTCTTATAAAATAAATTAAGAAATTAACTTTTTATTTTATAACTTTTATAAAAAACGGCTTATTTTTCTCAGAATTTTGGTGGTTAAACTTTCAATTTTCGTTAACTTTTTTTTAATAGTTTTTAATAATTTTTCTAGTTAGCATGAAAATAGTTACACAATCTTAAATAATAATAACATTATCAGCAAACCTCATTGGAAATATAATCTTCGATTAATGAAATATTTACGATATTGATCGTAATAATAATTTTAACTCAAATACTATTCAAAATTGCAAAAACGTGTAAGACAAAAAATAATTCAAAACTCTCCTATTAATAATTAATTACTGTAGTATGAAATATCATAATAAGTAATAACTAATAACCATTTAATTATATATATAATTGGTACTCAAGGCAATATTTATATCTTATTTTATTTTTTGTTTTTATGTATTTCGTTTATTGTTATAGGATACATTTTATTGAAAATTTGATTTGATTAGTTTTAATAAATTATTCTTATGTTCAATAATAATTTGTTATTGAAAAAAAAAAATGCAAATGTTACAAGTTGATAGCTATGTTCACTACCATGTTAGTACAGATACTAAATTTCGAAGCTTCGTCCTTTCGAGATGAACATTTTTCGCGAAACATGAATCACGTAAAACAATCTAACTGATAGCAACGAAATAATTTTGACGCGCAGTCAAACCCATTTTAAGCAAATCGTAATGCGCACACGTATCGTACTACCCGTGCAATTACTGTACTTAAAACGTATTACACAAACGGTATTAAGTGTCCATTGTTCGAAACGAAGTATGTTTGCGCTTAATCACATTTTCTTTCGGAGTACACATCGGAATCCGACAGTTTTTGCGCACAACCGCGATGCGGCGTAGGACTAGTGTACGGGAGAACGTTCGCAAACGTTGGTCGGATTTCAGCAAACCGAACGCGAACGCCGAACACTGTAATTCAATTATTGTTCAGCATTGTCTCGGCAAAATCGGTCACCGAGAGGAAAAAGTGAAAGACCTGCAAAGGTGATGATTGCAATTGTACAGATTCTCCTACCTACCTGCTGACAGGCGGTTGCGTTCGGCGCGGGATGCATATTATTACGATCGTAGAGATCCTACAAGGTCTGCGGAATGAGTTTGGAAATAATAACGTGTGTGCCTGATACAGTCACATATTATGCCGTGTGACGTCACGGTTCGTCGTGACGAATGACGATGCGGCGAATCGGTGGGCGAATCGCGCGTGTGTGCCTCTATACGCACATTTAAGCTCTAGTCGGTCGGGTGTTTTAACGATTATGATCGATGTGGCACTTACGTCTCGCGCGCTTCTGGCGTCGTCCGTGACCGTGGCGGGCGATGCGCCGCAGCAGGACCGGGTGCTGGCGAGCGGCCGCTGCGAGTATCCGTCGGTGACTGCCGCGGACGACGGCGCAAAGTCCTGGATCTGAGCGTTCGTCCCGCGGCCGATGGCGGCGGCGACGGTCGCGATCAGCAGCGTGCCGCGACAGACGACGAACATTGCGTCGGCGAACATTGCGCGCGGTACGTGGCGAAGTTGCGTCGGTAGCGTGCGGTCGGCGTCGCGTCCGTTCTGTCACTGGGACGGCGTGCGTGTGACGATGACGACGGCGCGGTCGCGGTCACTGCGCGGCGGGGACAAGGTAGTCCAATGCCGCCCGCGCGCCCACCACCGTCCGGCCGCAAGCGACGTGTTTCGTAGGTACGCGCCGCCGCAGCAGGTACAAACACGCGCGCGCTCGAACAGCCCACCGACGGAACGTGCCGTTCGTGACTCATCGCGTGCACAAAAAAATCCCAATAAATAACAACAACAACAATAACAACAATAGTGATGATAATAATAATAACAACACTACGCAAGTGCGATACTCGCGCTGCGCACATTCCTCCGTGTACCCCTTGCGCGCGAACGCTTATCGGGACCCCGCGCAACAGTCATCTCGCGAGTCACGTCCCCGAACGCGCACCGCCCGTCGCGACGCAACATCCGATAGCGTTCGCGATGACTCATCCACCACCGGGCTCCCGGGCTACACTGATAGTGCATCTACGTTTACCACCGACCGCCAGATCTGTAGATCCTTGTTTAATGGTACATTTTTTCCGTCGATTCCGGGAAACCCGTCGTTGTGAAATGCCCGCGGAGGGAAGATGAATAATTCGCATCGTCACACGTACGCAATCCGAACACCTCGGAAGTCACATGACCGGAATTCCGTCCTCACCCGAAGTGGTGTTTCATATTATTGGAAGTTTCCGTTCGAAATGTTTTCATCGTCTGCGCGGGATTCTGATTGGAGTCGAGTTTTTATTTTTGTTTTTTTTTTCCGACAGAATAAAACAAACCTACCTCAGTCTCAGCGGCATGTGTATATAATTTCGTTTATGTTTTGTACTATATTCATTGTTCGTCCTTTGAGAAATGTCGAGTAAATAACCCCATTTTTCGTTATAACAATATTGTTGAAAGGCAAAAAAATAATGGCGACGGAGGATTGCCGAAAAGTGTTATGAATAAGAATTTGCTGTTCATGTATGATTATATAATACGTATAGAGTTCACGACTAATTATTGTATATACTAGCTACAGTACATTATTATTATGTCGATACCTCTAATTTAATGAATATTTCAGAGGAACTTACCAATACCTCGAAAAGTCAGAACTTGATATCTTTAATTGTCCGATAGATACTTTGAATCTGTTAAATATCCTTGAATCTACCATCGGTAGAATAAGATTCGTCTGTGTGACTGTGTAAACATATGCATGTATGGTAAATATTTTGAAGTACGATACCGACGTATTATATAATATATATATTTCATGTTATTTTTCTATACATTATAATGTTTGGACATTATCTTAAAAAATGTTTCTAGCTAATAACTAAGAAGTATGTTACGAATGTTATGGTATAAGTATAGTATATATTTTACCGTTATTATTTAAAATTAACGTATGTTTAAAATGCTGCGAAATTAATTTTTTCAGACAATACTCAAATGGCACATTATATATATAAGAAACTATAGGTATTCTGATGGTCTATACAATTTCCTAAATCATTTCACTTGGTACCCAAGAAGTGTTTCGGAAATGAAAAATTATACATTATTCATATAAACATAATAGTATTATACTACAATAATAAAATATTTCTCGGTGAAAAAAAATCAAATTTTGGGTTTTTTAAGAACTTCAAGTTATTGCGGTGATATTTAAGTCTTAGGTGGCTTACATTTTCTACAAAATTATCAATTTAACTTATTCGATATACATGCACTCCATAAAAATCAAATTTTATTTATTTTATAGGTTTTCGATTCGAGACATTATAATACGATAAATGGACGTATGGTCCACCAGGAATTCTTTCGAAACACTACCTGCTTTTACTAACCCCTATTTTATGGGGATGATACATGATTGTGCAGTTTTACAGTTTTTAAACAGGTTTGAACATATTTTTATGTTTATATGTATATGTTTTTGAACATATTTTCGACATGTTAGAGACTGCTCATTTTTACTCTAAAAATATTTCGATAAACAAAATTGGTTTATGTAACCATATGGCATGAGCGGTATGATAAAAAAAATTAAATAATAATATAATTCATTACATCCATTCTCTAGTCTGGTGAAAACATATAATAATTTATACAATACTTATTATAATATAGATATATAAGTTCATTTATGAACAATGTACAAAATTAAATATCTTTAAAAATATGTAACTATAGTTTTGTATTCTATTTCATAAGAAATTATAATATTTATATTTTCTATGTACTGCCTTACTGTTGCAGTACATTGTAAAATTATCGCTGTGGATTGTGACAAATATAACCGACCGTATTAAAAATCAATATAAAAGTTGTTTTCGTGTTTTGTTAGTAAATTTGTATATCATGCATCTCACCTTTGCTGAATCGAAAAGTTTTCTCGCGCCTCCACCGGCCCATAAGTCTACAAAGTATTTCCGTAGAACGCTCCCAGTACAAAATAAAAACGGGAAAAATTAAATAAAATATCACTCGAGAAAATATTAAGTTTAATTTAAGTAAGTATCTACTAAATATTGTATGCCCATTTTCGGTATACGTTAGTTTCACCGTTGTAGATTGGAAGTTCGGTTTATGTAAATGAACAAAACCACTTAAATTTCGTAAAGTCGCTTTCCATATGATAATATCTTATATGTATATTATATTTTTATAATATTTTGTACATATATTATATGTATGCTTTCATACAATATTGAATAATCGCAGTTTATTTTTATTTTGGAGAATTTAATACAACTGAAACTGAAACAAGACGCGTATTTCGCTCAGCAAAGCTGATAGGATTAAAACAACTTTCCACAATCATGTTAGGTCGGTTACAAATTACGATTAATGCCATTAGATTTACTTCAATAACGTATCCATGAATTTGAGGAGTGAAATGCGTGAATGCGTGATCATGCAAAATTTGAAACCCTGAAAAACAAAATTTATGTTTATAAATACCTCATGCGTGGGTAACTGTAAGCATTTCACCACAGTCCATTTACGCACGGTAATCGAGTAGCGATCACCTGTACAGTGCAAAAGTGTAGTATCATAAAGTTAGACTGTCATATTTTCAACACTAGCGGGATGATACGATCAACGCATTTTAAATTTAATAAAAGGCTTTCTACTAAAGTTTATCTTTTAACGTTTTTAAAATACTGGTTGACAAAGAAATATCCGAAACAGTATTATGAGTCTTTTAAAAATGTGTAGTTCTTTTTCTTTAAATTTAATCGTTCTATGAATACTAATATTTGTATTAAAATAAATAAATAAATAAATACCTATATGATATGGGATTAAAATACGAGTATGTGCCGTCGCTGCTTCCATCTGTTTGTTTTGTATACATATACTTAAATTAGCTTTAAAATGTTCATTGCTTCACCGACTGAGCGAGAGACGTAATATTAAATCCAACGTTTAAAATATTATTCTCCTTATTAGTTAATACTTGTTCATTATTATTAGCCAATCGTGCAATATACGATCTACCTCACGATTTAGAATGTAGTATATGTGATCTACCACACAATTATGAATGTAATGTGTGATCTACCGTGTACTATGTAACACATTTATATAAAACATGTATTAACCGTTTTGTGTAGTTTGTAAAATATAATAAATGGTAGGTAACAAGTAAATTATGGTTGATATTTGTCATGCAGTAGATCGCACATTTCTCAAATTCCTATTATTATTATATCATTGTAAATTATTGTATTATTAATTTTAAAATAAAGTCCACTTATATCACACCAGTTAAACTTACATAAAGTTATTTATTTAGCAATTACAGTGTTTGAAGTATGAACATAGAACATAATATCTGAAGGTTAGAAAAAAACAGTCGAACTAAACGCAGTATCACCGGTTTGGTGTGACATGTGCGTACAATGTCAAGGCTACCGTCGTGGTGTGACGCGATCACGCGACCCTTCGAGCATGTAGTATTAATTAAAATATGTGTTTTACTATATTATCTAGATTCAAAATGTAATTATAATATTTTTTTAAACCAAAACTTCTTAATTGCGAACAATTTAAAATATACAATCCTTAAAAAATCCAACAGATATTGTAATCATTTTATACTTATCACTGTAAGTTATCACTATCGGGATTCAATTGTATTTTAAATGTAATCTTTTTTAATTAAGATTACTTTTTACTTTGTAATCCTCTATTTTAAATTTACCAATTCCTTCTTTCTAAAAAATGTTAGATGCCAATTTTTTTTAAAAAAAATAAGGAAAGCAAAATTGTTTGTGGACATTTTTTATAATTTATAAGTATTATACCATGAACTCATCATTGATATCTCTAATATACAAAAATCTATACTTATCAATCATCACCAAATTATTACATTAATTTTTATTATAATATTCAATCTTATCATATTATTATTATTATCATGTGTTACTATTGTTAATTATTATTCTATTGTATTATCCTTAAATATTGTATTTATATTGTAATATTTAAACTATGTGTGTGTATACATAATTGTCGAGTAGTAATGATATTTTTGGCGGAAACTCATTAAAATAAAAAAAATAAGTATTATAAATTATAATATAATGTGCACATCACATGCGTTTCATTAGTCATTTCGATAAATATGATTTTTAACTTTTTTGTTTTATAGTTTTAATAATTAATGTTGTGAATTATTGTTTATTTTCTGTTAAATATATTTATTTTCAACGTACCTGTTTTAGTGAATTAAAAATATTAATGATACATTTTCCATAATCTAAGTATACGAGAGTCTAATTCTGTTATGTCTAACTCTTATGTTATCTAAGTTTTTATACACTAATTTAAACATTATATACTATTTAATTGAAATTAACTATTTCCGTGAATAATTTTCTTTTCTCATTGCCCACGACCAACTTTTCTGCGACTAACTGTCCTACATCCATATAACTGTATTAACTATAACATTTGTTATTTAAAGTTGTACAGTTTTCTTAATTAAATGTAATATCTTAATTTCAAAGAACTGTATGATATTTTTTTTATATTGGATGAAAATTTGACACAAGCTACAGACAGCCTGTCTATATGATACAGCAACGGCTTACATTTCAGTATTTAATTTTTTAAATTAGAATGATCAGAAAGTGTCCATGTAATTGCAATGTATATTCTGCATTGCAAAAATTGGCCGATCAGTTAATTTATAAGACAACTGAAATTAATACTGTCTATGAGACTGAAAACTTATAAAATAATGAGTAAAGTAGTAGTGTACATTATAGTTATAAGAAATTAATACACTTTGAATGATGAACGCCTAAAATAATATGTTCAGGCAATATATTTATCATGTAAGATTTTTAAGTCATAGAGTAAAAACTATACAAGTAACACAAAAAAAATTATAATTATATCAAACCAATAATTATAGAGTAATAACTAATAACAAATAATATTACTATATTTTAATATTTACCTTTGAATAATATGATTTTGTAGAGCTAGAAATAAGTTATAGTGTGAAAAAGTGTTATTATTATTAATGTTCAGCATTATAAATCAAATATGTAATGTGGTATACGTGATTTAAAAAATAATTTCGTACATCACAAACAATAATTATTGTAAAAAATAAATTTTATAAATCATTTATTTGTGCAAATTTTCGTATATTTTACACAACTTTTAATGGCCCAACTCAAAGTATAAAAATGTATGAAAGTTTAGACCCTTAAACTATTCTACACATACAATAAAAAATATGAACAACTTATTATTTTATTGATTTAATTATACATTATACGATCAGAATCTAGTGTATCCTTTCACGTAAATCTGAGTTTTAATCACAAAACAACACTATTTCAAAAAATAATGAAGTAAAAAGTGATTAATAATGCACTATTTATATATTTTTTATTTTAAACTGTGAGTATTGGTCAAGATTCATTCAACTATAGAAATTAATTGTTTCAAATAAAGTTTTTTTTTCAGTTAGTTGCATGTCAATCAAATATTAAAATTACTTATGGCTGAGAGATCTGACAATAATTACTATACTCGTATTGTTATTATCCAGTTAATAATATTATATATTAATGTTCATATATCAATATAGTATGCATAATGTACGTATTTACGTCTATATATATTATAATTATTTACAAGAATTAAAATTGATCATAAATACTATAGTAATACTAGTAATAGATACATTTATTATCAATGGTATTAAATAGGTATATTACTATATTATTACTATATAACAATTTATGCATTTTTACATCAGAGAACATTAACATTACTTATTATTGTTTTACGAAATTTATGTAATAACTAATTATATATAGCAGTGGCGTAACTAAGAGGAAATTTTGTGGGGGGAGCAGTAATTTTTTGAACCAAAATGTGAACCATTAGTAAATTTTAAAATTACCTGTATTCTGTTTATTTTATGAAACTGAAAAATTTTCCGCTCACTAACAAATATTCTCACTTTTACATAGTTATATTTAAATATTTAACATATTGAATTTTTAATTATAATTCCATACATTTACATATATTGGATTTTATGCAGAAATTTTTACGAAGACATTACAGATAGTTTAAATACTAAAATACTAATAGGTACTGTTGTAGTACACAAAAAATTTAATACAAAAATATAATAATAATTAAATAAATACTTATGTTACTTATTATATTTATTAATAGCCGAGAGCATGGAAAATTGGAAAATAAGCACTAGCTCTCACCTCTCGGCCCTTGTAAGCCCGTAAGAACCTTATCGTGGCATCGTCCACATAGTCATACTGCAATATTTTATTATTATTATACCATCAACATCGTCGTGTCCAGCATTTAACTTAAGATAGAGGGTGAAGATAACACCATTGCCCCCGAGAAAAAATTAGGGAGAGGCAGTTGCCCCTCCGAACGTATACCATTTGGCCCCCGTCCTTTTTTTTAAATTCCCAAATGGCTCCCGTTTTTTTGATTCAGTTATTCCGATTTGGCTCTCATCCACATACTGCAAGCCACAATTTGGTCGAACTATTGAGGGGCCCATTATCTTTGCTCAGTATCTATACAAGTTGTGGAGTCCCAATCAAGTTCGTGGATTTTTATCGGTAGAGTGGGTAAAATAAACTTTAATAGTAAAATATATAATAGTACTAAATAAAAATTAATAAGTCTGACGAAATATCTTACAAAAATATGGCGTGATTCTTAAGACGCAACACCAACACATTTTTAACCACACCGCTCTTCAAGCAGTCCTACGTCTGAATGAAGTGGGAAGTAATTTGTGGAAAACGGGAGCTGTTTGGGAATTGGCATATTCATAGAAACGGGAGTCAAATAAAAATATATAGGGAGCCGAATAGGAATAGACAAATTTGTAGAAATTAGAGCCAAATGGGATTGTACCACCCTTCCATGTCCCCCCACAGATTACCCTCATAGCCTCATGAATTTTGACAAATTATATATTGTATACATTATTTATTATATGATTGCTCGCAATATAATTTATACCTTTCATGTTTCGTTCTAAATATTTTTTTGAATGCGATTGCATTGATACTTATAAATTTAAAGATATACTCTACTAAATTTCATTGGACACTTTTTTAAATTTATAAAAATCACGAAAATCACAAAAATAAGGTTTATAAAAAAAAGACTTTTTTATTTAATAATAATAATAATAATAATAATAATAATAATAGTCGATAGGTACATGCTTATGAGTATTGTTCTTGTTTGATAATTATTTTGGTATTCGAGAACAAAATCTCCAGCTTATTATATTCCTAGCAAATCATTTAGAAATCTTATTCTATTATCTATAATGTACTTATAAACTTTTGTTATGTGGGCACTTATTATTACCCAAATAGATTAAGCCACCCTAAAACTATCAGTATAATTGCAACTATAAATTCGCAATAATTATGCAAATGGGCTACACAAACAAAATAATTATGTTATGAATTTGGATTACTGAAAAATGACTAATGTTAAACATAATATATTATTTACAGCATATTATATGTTATGGGCCCATAATACAGATTGTTTTGCTTATTTAAATATATTGGTACTTTTTAATGTATATTTGTGCTATTTACCGGAAATAAATCGTGATCGAAATGCTCTACCTAAACATTTTCATTATCTCGACATAAATTTAATGAGATGCGATTTAGAAATATCAGAATTGTTGCCTACTATATAGTATAACTACTAGTACCTAGTCATGGAGACATACTGTAGTAGACAACTGGAAAACTGTGTAATCAACAAAGTATAAAAAATTTAAAATTTAAATCACCGAACATTTTAATTAAATTAATTATCAAGTAAAATTGTTAATTTTATTTATGACTCTCATTATTAATCCATAGTTGATTTTGAAATCAGATAACTTTTTAAAAATTTTTTCTTTACACTATATTTAACTTAAAAAGTTTTTATTAGGGAATATCTTAAGATTTTTAAAGGCATACAGGACCTTATATGATAATTTTCATGCTACGTGTTCTTTCCCGGTTTGGACATTCATTTACGCAACACATTATCAATAATAAAGTAAACAGTATAAAAATAATACGGACAAATTAAATTAATAGAGTTTATGTTTGATGGATTTTGGTACTTGATTTAATAAATTATATTTGTGTTTAATAATACATTGAATTTCTAATTTTTCTGACCAATTTGAAACTTCTCGAAGAACACAATTTTTGTTTTTAACCTATTGTGATTAATGACAAACTATTGAATTATTAAGTGGTATGTGAATAATAAATATAATTACTACATATTGATAATTTTCCATTACAAAACAATTATTTTATATTTTATCTAGAAACATGAAAAGACATAATTATGTTATTACTTATTTTTATTACAATTTGATTAGTTTTAAACTATGGTATAGTTTGGAAATTAGTACAATACAGTGTAAAAAAAAAGTAATGACGTTATATGTGTTATGCCAAACTTTGAATTCTTGATAAATGATTCCCAAAAGTAATTTGCATTCAAATAGATACAGTCGAAAATATAAATTTACATTTTGAATGCCCATTTTACAGTACAACATTTTTATATTTCTATGTTATATTGTTTGAATTTTGTGATTTTGCCAAAAAATATAAAATTTAAATAAAACTTATACGTTGGTAATCGAGAAAGGTTGGCCAAATGATAAGTAAGATTATTATATAAAAGGAATGTATAATGTATCAAAAATAATATTATACATTTAACGAATGAATAATACCTTGAAATACCTGAAACAATCAGTAAATACATTTTTTTATTTCAATATATTCTTTAACAAATTTTTTTTGTTATCGAAATTCAAATTATAACAGTTGTATACATAAATCCCTTTTCTTTCTAATGATCTAGGTTGTTACTGTTCTGAAAAATTCCTCTTTTTTTTAATTTAAAAACCATGTAAATGGAATAGTTAAAATCAACATGTTTTTGTGTTCATGTCATTTATGAAATGTTCTCGTTTATACCTATATTATTATATGCATTTTTAACATACTTTCATTTACAACACGGCAACAAAGCATACAATATTGCGATTTATTCATGAACAATTTAGCTCGATGACTTTAAACATTTATTTGTACCATAAAGTTAATAAAAATGTCTCGAAGCAGCAGTATCATCTAAGTGGTATCGAAATTATTATATTATATTAACATGGATAGAACGTAAATTGAACATTAAGAATATTAAATATATCATGTTCAAACTAAATTAAAAATAATATAAGGCAGTAGTACATAATATTATGTGTAAGTGTTGATCTTAATAACAGAGTGACATCATTCTGAAACTACCATAAAGTTAAAATTCGAAACATTATCAAAGCTATTGTTGACAATTTTTAAGTCTGCTATTGTGTTTTGTCGACCTTGCTCTAGGATACCCGATAATAGTATGATAAACCGATCTCATAACCTCGCTTTGAACGAATAAAACATATTAAGAATCAACGCATACCGATCATAATGAAATGTCTTTTAAATCACATATACGTTTTCTACTTAGGGAAGTTGTATAAATAAACACTTCTTTATAAAATATTCATAAAAATGCTACCGCATTGGGTTTGATCAAGTTATAATATGCAATGCAATTATTATTTTTTTACAGTGTTATCCAATTTTTTGACTTAACAATAATACTGCATAATATGTTTACAATTCTAACCAATTACTTTTCTAAGATATCTGATTCTCTGGTCGATTTACAATTATTTATTTCTACCTAAGTCAAAAAATTGAAATATTATTGTATCCACAAAAGCTTGAACCAATTCATGAATATATTATTTTTCATTTATATTCCAATCTAATGTTTGCATATTTGTAGTTAATAAATAGGCGTGAAAACTAAAAACAAGTAATATAATTATAGGTACTAGGTGCCTTACGTAATGTATATGTATATGTATATAAATACGTAGAATAAACGTAACATAAGTTAAAATTAAATTATGCTACAGTGTTATTTTATGTAAATGAATAATACATTACAAAATATTTAAATGTATGGATAAACACTACAACCTTTTAAAATGTTATATACCTACGTGTTTTATTTTTTAAAATGAAAGCACTTTTTAAAAAATAAAACATTATGATTAAATTATATATGTTAAACAGTTAACCTAGTAGGAAGAGGTAATTGCATAGTACAATTTAGATAAGGAACTAATGATGCAGGAGTTACTAGAGAATAATACCGGAGGGAATCGAGGATTGAGTAGAAGACTAGTATCAGTTATATGTTAAGCAAAGGAATAAAGGGCTGAATATGTGTGAATAAAGATAATCTAGATAGAAAGGGGATGGTAGTCAATGAGGAGGTGGTGGACGTTGCCCTGGACTTCCTCAAGATGGCAGGTGCTAATGGGAGAGTACGTAGTATTGTTATGACTTCAAATTGGCGATAAATATATTACAGTTTTAAAAAAGTTAATACATTTTGAAAAGTATCTTTGCATAACTTATACTATACTTAGAATTTGCTTTTTAAATGTGTATACTGTAAGATTGTACATAGAATATATAGTATACAATATATGTGACAATATAATAAAGCGTTTTTTATGAATATTATGTTTCTGGTAAAATGAATTGGTGCACCTAGGTGTCTAAAAGGGTAAAGTCTTTGACTTGACTGTCTAAATAATTTATTAATTTATCAACTTTTGAGTTAGTGATCAACCTAAATACTATATATTTATACGCGTGGGTATGTGTATGTATCATTAGTGCCAAATTAATTAACCCTAAATCATAAAGAACACGAGCTTTCTGATCAAAAGATGTTTTGCAATAGATTCGAGATCGTTCAAGTAAACCACATTGAAAAACTGTATAAATTAGACTTCTATGAAACCAAGTTAGGAAAAAAATAAGTGGACAGCTATTCTTATTACATTGAACTCTCGTTTCACCTGGCTTGCTTCTGTATAGAAAAATAGTCAGTGATGTATTATTATTTTTAATTTTAACACGACAAGCCTACATTTATCAATAATTCAAATAAAATTCTGTACGAATATCGGGAATATCAATTCAAAAATATTCTATACTATATAATTATTAATTACAGATTATATTTCTTTAGTTTTTTTTTTTTCAAAGCAGTACAGGCGTATTTTAAAAATGGATTAAGTAATTCGCAAATAATTTTGTACTGTAATTGCGGATTTTAGATTATTTAATAGCTTTATAAATTAAATATTTTCTTTAATCTTTTATAAGATGAAAGTTTTAATGAAAATCTTTATTGAGTTCACTCGGAGTTATTATAAATTTACGAATATAATACAAAATATCGGTAACTGTAAGCCACTGCAGGGACGGTGGGTGATCGCCTGTTTTTACGATTCGTTTTAGGGTCGCTCCTGAAACGGAGTACCGCAATATCGGTATAGTTCATTGTTACAGCGTATTATTATGTTAGACAACGCCCAATGCCCTGCGATTGCAATAAAAATCATAATAATCTACCCGCGTCGGTGGCGGTTATGGCAAAATATTCTCGCGCGACTGCATGCTTAACCGGAATACGGTAGATGGCGCTAGCCCGTTGACAAAACGGCCGCGTCGTCCTCCACCCGGTACTGGACGCGCGTGGATGCACGCACGCCCGACGACGCGACGGCGGACTCCGTACACGCCTCAGCAACAGGTCGTCGTTCTCTGGCGTGCGCTCGTTCGTTCTCTCGCTATCAGACGCGACCGGCGAGCGCTTCAGTCCCCACGTTGTATCCCGAGTGCGTGTGCGTGTGCGTGTTTTCCACTGTGAACATATTGCTGCATTTCGAGATCCGAACACGAAAACCCCGCACCGGAAAATGTGATACAAACAATATTATTCCGCGAGTTCACTTTCAGTTTTGTGCGCTTTCTAATAAACTTAACCACCATACAGTACAGTACCATAAGTCGATCGCTGTTCTTTTCGCAGTCGTACGGCATTGTTTCGTTTGTTGTTTCTTGTTTTCACGATCAACTTGCGGTTTCGGTCATAATTAATACCGCTGTGCGAATAGTGTGCGAAAACAATAAAATAAAAAAAAAAAATTTAATTCCTAAAACGTACCCGTAACGTGAGAGAACATGAATATGTCCTGTCAAGACATGGACGCGTTGGGGGTGTACTTGGAGTTTCCGTCGAAATTCGACTCGTTCCTGAACGACGACATGAAAGGCCTTTGGGATTCCGTCGACTCAGATCTGGATCAGGTAATTTTTTTTCTATATCATTTTGATTACTCTAACGTATATTACATTCGTTATATGCAAAACGTGACTTACACGCCAGATCTCTGGTTATCATTTTCCGTAAGATGTGTTGTACATATATGTTTTCGGTTTAAATATATAAGTGTATTTATTTCACACGATCGATCAACACGATTAGAGATTTTCGTATAGCATTAAACGTACACACATAGTTCAAATAACAGGAAGTCAAAAATCCGCTGATAGTGCATACTGATGACTGGCGGTATAACAAAATAAAATAATAAAAACCAGTCATTGAGTAACTGTGTATAATATTGCAAAAGTGAATTGTGCATATCACATTCCACCATCGATATTGTTTTGTGTGGTGTACACTGTACAGTAAGCACTATGAATATGGCTATAAATATAATGTACAAGATAAAATATTATTTTGACGATCGTAGAAAGTCCAGTGAAAAAATTATCTTTCGTGCATTTTTTGAGAAATGTGTTTTTGGTAGATTTTCTGGCTTGATGTTGAAAAATACGCCCACTGAATAAAGTCCGTCTTATGTACTAATATGCATGGGTAAAAACGTGTAACGTTCTAACTTATACATACATAGGTACTACAACTATTTGGTTCTATATATGTGTGTACAAACTATATATAATTTACATCAGTTGTGTATAAAGTATCAATATATTCGAAATGTTTGAGGGCCGAACAATATTATTTATGAATACATCTGACGAAAATCTTTGCTGCTATTTTCGTTACTCCGTAATTAATTTACATTTTACATAGATATGAATTTAGCAATTAATATGCCTCCTAATACGTTTGGATACATTTTTCAACCAGGCTTGTGCCACTGAGAAAACCAGTTTTAGATAGATTAAAAATATCTTGTCGCCGCGTTACGCGTACTAATGGGAAAAATTTCCTATTCACTTATTAAAGGAATATTTGATTTTTATTCGTTATTCCTATGAATTAAAATGATTAAAAATATTAATGCGGATCATCTGCATAATATATTAATAGATATACATTATACATATTATATAAATATGCCTTATCTCGAGCACTAGTTTCGCGATAAGTGTGGCCTTGGGTCAGCGAAGGATTTTTTGTTAAACTGTACTACTTAGACTTATACGAGACTACTTAGAAAATGACATTTGAAAGTTTGACCATTCTTTCACCTATACACTTTCTTCATAGATCAAATTAATAGACGGTAAATAAAAGGGAATGTCATAAGCAATTAAAAAAAAAAAAGTGGTATGTTATTATTTATGTGTTAATTATTAGATTCTGTAACGTTTTAATTTGTTTTTACACTGTTATCTTAACGACTCGAATACATTATGGTTCATTATATTATAAAAATGGCTATAATTTTAAACTACTAAAGTACTTATACCGAAATAGTAACATATTTTGAGATATTTTAGATATTATATAGCTATTCTCTGTAACAGTATATACAATCATATTTTCAATCATCTTGTGTGTATTATGTCGACCCATTTGCCTTTGGAACTGATATAAATATATTATACACCTATTATCTATTAATTTATAATTTATTTTTTATTCTCGTATTGTGTTCAGCGGAAATTATTATACTTCGTGTATCACGTGCACTGTAATATATATATATATTATAATTTATATATATTCAAGAGTAAATTTGTAATTTACACAGTATTTAATAATAATAATAATATAATACCGGTAATGTACCATTCAGACTGTATATTAATGTGCGATAATTAAAATATAACGTCATTAAATATACGGGCATTTCCAAATGGCCCGACGCCGTACGAGCGTGGGGCCATGTGCCTTTATCTATTAAACTGTTTTAATCGTAATTGATAAAAAAAATACAAGTCCATGGGGGAGCCCTTATCGTATTGAAATTTAGTTTTTACAATAATAATAATATATCTAATATATTTGTTGTCCTCAATGAGGGCTACTTTCTATCCGGGCCGTTTTATTGCATTTACTCTCCGCGATTTGTCCGGTTTTATTATTATTTTGTTATTTTTTTAGTGATTATGGACGTGGAGTGGGCTAACCATTGACTCCTGATTCGCACATTGTAATGACTAAACTATAGAATAACATTATAATGTCCTCCATACGGTGTTTACATTACCTTAATGTGTACTGCCAACCAGTGACTTTTGTTGTTGTTCGCATAAGTCGTTATAACATATTATACTAACAGCCGATGACGGTAAGAGTATAATAGTGGGCATTATATAGCCGCGTGGTGCTGTGTATACGTACCTACGGGCTCTTGACAAAGTCAGGTTGATTAATCGGCTTCAAGTAGTGATTCTTCGAAATCTAGACGACATAATATATTCATTAGTTTCGAGTTAAAACGCGATTACTACAATGGTATGGATATTACTCATTGCGTATGGCTTCCAATGAAATACAAATATTTTTCTAACAAATAACATCACAGATATCCGACAAACGGATGGTATCTATAAGTTTACGTAGTGTCTGCCTATATACGCGTCGTATATAGAATTCTTTATTATTTTTTCTTTTGTTCCGATTGTCTCTTTTTTTTCTTCTGTTTTTGTTTTGCGAAATCACATTTAGATTACAATACATACAATGCATAATGCGGGTCAACATTATGTGCATTGGAAAAACTGCGAGCAATTTTGCATTTCAATCATGGCCGCCTGCACCCGTTTCCCGTCGCCACCAGTTGCCGCCATACCATCGTTCGGTAATCGCATGCACTTTCCCTTTTTTCCAGCCGTTTCATATTACAAACGATGACTGGCCGAATTGATCGAATTACCGATTTCCGGTAAATGTACGCAGACACATTTTTTACCTGCAAATTATAGATGACGTATTTTCATTTTACTATTATTTCTGCAACGTGCTTTTATATATATTTTCCTTCTTCCATATTCGATTGACCCATATCAGCTTGTTTGACGATGGTTGTCGGGAAATCAAAGTCGTGTATATTCCCTTTTCTATATTATCAGACATCATATAAATTATAATTTTTTTTTTTTTTGCTTCTTGTAACATATTTACTAAGACTGTCATTTAATACACATTCGCAAAAATTCCATACATTCACGGTAAATTGTAATTTCTTACTATCGTGACCTACCGTTTTTTATCATTTGACCATGAAATTATTGTACTAGAGATTTTAGTTTCCCGTAGATCGACGGCTTCGGTGGCGGAATTCGTTGCAACAATATAGATATAACTTGTAATTGCAGTTTAATTTGATGTTACTTAAAAAACATTAGATTTTCGCTCTTATTCCGTATTCCGATAGAATCTGGTATAAGGCAATGTATTCAATATGATGTATGAATTATATTATACAACTATAGTCCATAATATGTGCGTGGTTTCCCGAAAAAATCATTATTAAGCAGCTCTATGCCTCTATAGTTAACTATTATGAATTTATGAAGATGGTAGTAATGGACATATCTACACTTATGTTAAGCCTGTCAAGTGTGCTTTTACGCAACGTGAACATGATTAATTACTTATATTTTTGTAGTTTTCGTAGATAGATGGATACTCATAGTCATTAAGTCAAATTAGAGTAAAATGCGTGTGTCAGATTTCATTTTCAAATATTACATTCATATTATTTCTTTGTTTTATTGCAAAGTAGAAGTCTAAAAAGTGTTTTAATTATATGAGTGTAATTAATAATTTTTGTATTTTTAGTTAATTTATGTATTATTATAATATACAAGCGTATATTGAAATTGCGGATAATTTTAAATGTATTATCTTAAAAATATATTCATACTTTAAAAATAAAGAAATATGTACATATACATATACCTAAATAATTGACGAGACACTTAAATATATTTATATTTAATATTTACCGATTGGTATAGTGGTATTATTCGATCAACGATAATACATCTTCACGTGAATATTAAATTGGGAACTAAAATAACATATTGTCTTTATTAAAGTGAAAATGCAAACTGAAAAATGACGAGTGTTAGAGTACGAGTATGAGCCTCAGTGTTTCACTTGTGATCAATTAATGTGGAACATCTACATATTTTATAAATATTTCAGTCCCAACCATTTCTTGGATGAACAAACAAAAAATTGTCGTTATTTTAAATACTTATTTTTCAACTCAGTAACCGGTTAGTTGGAATCGGATAACAAGTTAACATTTATTTTGAGATTTGTCAGGATATTTAAAGAAAAAATAATTCTTATTTAGTGACACGTTCCAAACACCATAAATTTAAATACGAGTATTGTATAAATCAACGTGTACAAATTATAATATTCAATACGTCGGTGAATTTAAATGAAAATTTGAAAACATTATGTTTAATGTAGATTATAAACATAACCAGATTCTCATATCGGCTGAAATGTCATAGCGTGTAACGCAATATTATAAATTCATATGTGTCTAGGGAAGAGCTCGTCTACAGCTGGTGGTATAGTGATTCGCAAATAATGTAATATCCTTAGCCGTAGTTCGTAGGTGTGTGTATATGTATAAGTTGGTATAATGGTATATACTAACCCTATTCGCGCCGTGTCGTATGGCTGTATGGGAAAAAACAACGTAAAATATGATAAACCGTAGCGATAAGAATGAAATTGATTGTGCTGCACAGTGGTCACAAGCGTTCCGATTAGTTTACATAATAATCATAATAATTATAATAATAATAACGTCTAGGCATCCAAAGGCGGTGCGCGTATCTTATGAGCGCCGCGTCGTCGCGGAAAGGATTTCCGCACGAATTCGTACTGGACAGTTCTCACGACGATTACACGCGCACCCGGTGCGAAACAGTCGCAATACGGTACATCGTGGTATACCGAAATGCGGAGCGGCGCAAAC
The DNA here is from genome assembly GCA_949715065.1 of Periphyllus acericola. Classification (NCBI taxonomy): domain Eukaryota; kingdom Metazoa; phylum Arthropoda; class Insecta; order Hemiptera; family Aphididae; genus Periphyllus; species Periphyllus acericola. The sequence continues at coordinate 19,934,334 of OX454270.1, read as the reverse complement.
GGTGTAGTATTATAATTGATAACGGTTATCAACAAGTGTGTGCGAGCGCGCGCGCGGCCAGTCGCCGGGGTGAATATTCATTAAAGTCCGGTTCACCGAGCGATACGGCCGGGCGAGAAGTGCTCTAGAATATTATATGGTACGGCGACGTCGACACCGGAAGGCGCGCGCGCGCTCGCGCTCGAGACCCGTAAGGAAACGTTAATGGATTTCCAGTCTCTTGCTGCGAACCCATATTACATATTATTATACATGTACGTATACGCGCGGCTGTTTTTTTTTTCTAAGTGTACACGCTTGCGTACGAGTGTGTGTGTGTGCACGATCGTGCGAGTGCGTGTGTGTGTGTGGTTCATAATGTATAATAATAATAATATAATGTTGTTACCATCGCGGGCCGTCCAAGGTCGATGACTCCTGAAACCCGTGAAGCGTACAACATTTTTCCCCCTGGGCCTCATCTAACTTCTCACGTGCCGGGATTAGAGAAGGAAAAAAAAAAAAAAAATGGAAAAAAAATCCGGTTTTTTTTTTCGGCGGGGCGGCGGGCAAAGCCGGAAACCGGTCAGGGATAGGTTTTTTTTTCTCCGTCCATAGGGGTGGAGAAGTCGATATAGGTACCTATATATACACATAATATATCACTGTATATATCTTATTTTCGTATATGTGTGTTTCTAGAAAATCCCCGTGACGTCACATCGGTCATTGACGCCCGTGAAGTTACATTTCCAAGGTCTTGCGTGCGCGTGTGTGTGTGTACGCGTGTGTGCGTGTGTGCTTGTGTGAGGAGCGTTTGGTCGTACATCTCTCTCGAAGGTCGACTAGATTCGACACTCCTCAGCTTGTAACGGAATTGTCATCACGTACGCAACACGATGGTCGTGTGTGTGTGCAAGCGTATAAATATGAGTGTGCGTACGACGAGCGACGGCAATGGCTGTGCGGCTCTGCGGTCATCGTCACCGTCACAGACAGATCCCATAAGGTGTCTAGGAAAACAATACTTCGTAGCATAGGTCTGTAACGACGTAATATTTAATATTCATTGCCCGGTCGGATCGAGCATATAATAATATTGTCGTCGCGTTCGCGTCACACATAAGTTCTGGACACGTCTCCTTCCCGCGGCCGTCGATGTCCTGCGATGTTTTAGTGCGGGAGAGATGGCGTGAATCGAGAAGGGAATGTGGATTAACGAGAAAATTCACATGGTAAAATATAATATAAGGTATCCGCGTGGGCTACTATACATCATATTGGGTTGAACGAGTCGCGTACTAAAGTACGAAAGTAACGCCGCGCCGTCTCAAAGTACGATATTTTACTATTCGTTGCACACGCGTTTACCGCGTCAGTAATATAATCAACCCGATCGACCTAAAAATCTATTCTTGAAATTTTTTTGAAAAATGCTTAATAATCTTTTATTTCTAAGGCAGTTCTTCGTAAAACTATACTTTATTTATAAACGAAACGCGTTTCATTTATCGCAACGTGTTAAATGTTTATCTATAAAAAAAGTTCATCGGTACTTCATGTAAGGATTGTGCAGAGTCAAGATCAAATTTTAGCTGGCACAATTAAAAAAACACATTTCAATTTTAAGTTCAAACCTTTATAATATTATAATTAGTTATAAGCTTTTAATTTGCATTCAGCGAATTCATCTATAGGTATCTATTAAATAAGAATTATTTGATTACAATTTGTTTTGTTGAAAAATAAATCAAACCACGATATAATTCTTCTGCTATAAATATGAGACGTGATTTCGTTTGGCATGCTTTATATGTTTTTCACACACTGTCAGTACCGCTTGTTATTCGAAGGTGCGAATGGCGGAAAACAAAAACAATATGTAAGTGAATAATAAAAATGTAAACACGTTCGTTCGATTATTTTAAAGGATGGGCACTTCATCAAACCACACATTATAATATGTTGACTCGATTCCAGATTATTTTTCCTCGTTATTAATCTACATCAGGAATGTCAGCGGTGTTCTACATAAGTTAATTTTATTATTGTAAATAAGAAATGTTAACAGCCTAATTTAATACTTAACGTGCCTACGAAAGGTTGTATACTTGGAGATTCCTATCATAACTGTAGTTCATGATTTGCATATGGCAATTCAAAAAAAATATTTGTATATTACAAAAGGTCATTCGTGGAATATGTTTTAATAATATTAGAGAGTTACTTAGTGACGGATGATGGTGTTTGATATAAACACCGCGGATCGGGATGTATCGAATCACGCGAATAATACGTATGCAAGCGATCAAATAAAAAATAAATAAAAGATTCAGGTTTTCAAAAAATAACACGTAGGCTTAAAATGTGTGCGTAGTTCACTAGGTTGTCTGTGTGTGTGTGTGTATTTATACATGGATACAGGTCGGTGCAATTGACATCGGGTCGTTGAACTCTTGAGTTCCCGGAAAACTCACACGTCGTGAATTTCCCGAAAGCGAATCAAACATATGTTAGCTCTAACATCTCCTAGTCGTGTAGGTTTGGAATTTTCGTTTCGACCCGTCTCGTATGTATACATTGTATAATATATATACAGTTGCACTGTTATTATATTGTGCGGTACATACGGATTGGTGTTCCGGACTTGAGCGGTGTATCATATCGAAAATAGCGGGAACAAAACAAAATTATTGTTGACCAACGTCCGAAAACCGCGTACAACGCGTACGAGGGGGATTCGCGTGGGACGAGAGCGGCGCGCGTCCGGAGAATATAATATTACTATTATATTACTATTACGACCGTGGGCGTGAATTGAATAAACTCGGTCGGGAAAACACATCGTGTCCGAACTTTCGCTGTCGATCTTGCGGGGCGGTGCCGCACACTACACATGTGTTGTGCACGCACACGGCGTACACGTACACGACGTATATTGAACGTCATGCACACGGGGGTATCCCCGACGCCTCCGCGCTCGCCCGGCTTAATCCTTAAGGACCGCGTCGGGCTGCACAGAAATAAAGCGCGCAAAGTGCCCTGAAACCCACGCGCACCCCGCTGACGTCATGCAGGGATCGCGGGACGCGATGATGACGGTGGCGGCGACACGAGAGTCTCGCACGAGCGTAACCGTATTCCGGCGCCGCTCGACGTGTTATCGTATCTACGAACACCCCACAGCGGCGGCGGCGGCGGCGGCGGCGTGTACGCATTATGTCGTTTCGTTTAATAAGTGTCGGAAAATCAATTTATCAACGGCGGCGGCGGAAAGGGCGCGCGGGTTACTGGCGCTACGTATTTACGATTATTATTAAGTCATTATATGTATACGTGTATTTCGCAATGTACAAAATACGTATTTTATTGTTAGATATTACGCGTTGTGACGGGTGTATAGTATATACTCGTCAACGGACAATAACGAAGCGTTTGCGTTCAACAGCTGTATTGATTTACCGAAGCGAAATTCGAAAGTTTTAATGTCAGTTACGACGAAAAAAAGTCGTCTTGGTCCTTTGAAGTCCTCTCCCGTTATAAATGATGATCATCATAAAAAAAATATTATTATATAGATAGAGAGAGAGAGAGTGAGAGCAAAAAATAAAAAAGGAGGGAGGAGAGACGATAAATAAAAAAATACCATAAGTGCGCATATATATATACGTAATGTGCAGTGTATGTATTCGAACGTGCTAGATATTATATTGTAGGAAAAGTATAAAAAATGTACGCATATGTGTGTATAGGTGCTGCGTGTATTTAATAATGTGTACTCCTCGCGCAACGTCAAAACCGGTATGTTAAAATGGATTTTTTCGGGGATCCTGGGAATGAAAACCGGTCGACGATGGTTACAAATGATTTCCTCCAGCGCGTCCAAGACGTCTCTCCGTGTACCGTTTCAAAATCGAAACGAAAAAATTCACTTCGGGAAAACGCGTCCGAGACTCGTTACTCGTGTGTTTGTGTCCCCTTGTACGTCGTTGAAAATTCGCTAATCTCCGGGCCGCGATTCGGCGGAACCGGTTTTCGACGATGATTTGACAAACCGCAGTCACCGGTAGGGGGGCCATTCGGGGATATCAGAAAAAATTCTGACCTGCCCTTTTCACGTGTCGGCCCCACACACATATCATGTACTAATATACACATATTATGTATAAGTATTATTGCTTATTATCGTGAACAATTTTTGTTTTGTTTTTTATCGTTCTATTCAATTCTACTTCGATTACCGTTTTATTATAGAATATCGCAAACATGCTGAAACTGTACAGTGGTCGAAGTTACTTAAAATAATCGCAAGGGGAAGAGGGGGGGGGGGCGTTGGATAAATACATTTTATCTAAAATGTTATCCAACACATAGTTTGAGAATTTTTTAGTGCATAGCGTAACGTATATCACTGCATGTATGTATGATACCTGCAGTACATAAAGAACACTTATCTTACAACTATTTTGTGAATTTAATTTTGTAAATATTAACGTGATTAGTACATTGATATAATTTGCTATCGAGGAATACCAAAATAAATCTGTCAATGAAAAAGTGGAGATTTTCTATCCTTTAATGTCTAATATATAATCTTCGGATCGTCAAAGATTATTAAAGTTATGAAAATAAGTACTTCATAGTTATTAGATCTTTTCATATGAATCCACGCTGACACTTATGATTCATTTTATAAGTCTAAACTGTAGTCGAGTTTGTGGGTGTATCCAATGTTAAAACATTTTATATTTGCTTTTAACATCAACATTCTCAGAAATATATCTCTTGTTTCTAAATAGTAAAGTGTTAAATAAATTGAATATTATTTTTAAAATTACAAAATGTCTATGTTGTATGCGTTAAAAATGAGAATCACTTAACTAAAATCGTTCGAAGAGGTACAATTTTCCTTGGTAACATATTAACCATAAGCGTAACACTTAAGTGTAATATTTATAATAATAATAATAGGTAATAATATGAAAATTAAAATACGGTTTATTAATTTGGTTGAGAATATAGTTACTGTTAATAAAAAAAAAGGTTTTAATGAGAATGAAGTTTTATTTCGTGTGAAAAAAGGTTTTATTGTTTTCTGTACATTTTCCATATAGAGTGACGTATTACTTAAAAATATATATTTTTATTTTGTTACTAATAACCATTAAAGAACTACACACTAATTTGCAAATTGTTAATCGACTGTGACTTAAAAGGGGTTAGTCGTTAGTTACAAATGTACATTGTGTAATGTTATATAAATCAGTTTCAACTGTCGTAAATAGTGCATGAAAATAAAACAATAATTTTCAACGCTGAAAAATATATACCTATGTTAACGACGAATTCACATTGTTATAAAAAATCGTTGTGTAGTATTAGTGCCATAAAAGATTTTTTTTTGAACTGTTTGCATATAATGCATACATTTTACAATTCATTTTAGTTACGTACCATTCGATATAACCAAATATTAACTTTAAAAATGAATTAATGATTAAGTAACAATTAATACATTATAAAATATATATACGAGTACTATATGTATGTATATAAATACATTATATATACCTTATAACCCACATACCTTATAAGTTATAACTTAAATGGATTTAAAAAAATATAAATTTTTTACGTGCATTACTTACAGCATACATTATTATTTCTTTAAACGATATAGGTAATGCATAGATCATAATATTATAATAATTTTAAACAGGTTTAAATTTTCAGTTTACACTCAATAATTATACATTTATACTATTCACAGGTAAATGGAAAAAGAAAAATATTAAATATACCGTTTTTTTAGAATTTAAGGGATGTGTGGAATATGGACATGGCGTATAAAAACTTTTTATAAATATGCGGACACCAAACAAAATAGATTTGTATTTTTTGATGGGGTTGAAAATGAATAATTCAATGTAAGATTTTAAATATTACAGCCCATTTTGTGATCATAGGAAGTGCACAGTTATTATAATATACATTCATTTGTTAAGAATTATGCAGTTATACTGCCGTTAGCTTAATATAATTTATAATAAACTTAATGTATTCATCTTGTAAACTAATTTCAAATATCATAATTACCATTTTGCCAATTATTAGTTAATTACCCTCGTATTATTTTTAAATATTTCGTGAATGGAGAAAGGACTTTTCTTTATTATTTTCATTAGTTAATATTAAAAATTGAATTTCTTATTGAAATCCACCTGTAAACATTGTTCTAATAAGTTTTGATTTAATCGAAATCATTGTTAGAAGAAGATAATTTGATACATTTTAAAAAATGTCATTTTATAAGTTCGTCTTGAATACTCCATATAGCCATTGCATAAGTAAACGGATATTAAATGAAACTATTTATTTCTCATATGTCAATACTCAAATTTTTACCACCACTAATAATATTATTAATTTATTGAAACTTGAAATTTGCAACTTCTTATTTTTAGAATATCAATGTATAAAAAACGTACCTATTCCCTAATTATTACGTTTTACTTTATGCTTCAAAGTACATAAAAAAACGTCTAATTCGCAATAACAGAATTGCCTCATTAGCCATTTAGATTTTTAATAGACATATTAAATGGAATTTTTTTTGAGTACAACAGTTCGATAAGCCACGTGCACATACGTTTTTTATTATTTATATTTTTACGATCGCGTTTGCACGTTTTTTAACTCATAAAAACACTTGCTCTAATTTTTCAAACAATTGCACACCTGTTGACTCAGTCTACCAGGTATATGTATATATTAGTTTATTATTGTAATACCATGAGATTAATTGTGAAAAATTATAATTAATCTATGAATTGTATGTAGGATTCATCGTTATCTTTTTTGTACAAATTGAAACAATTTCAATATTTTATGAATATTCTAAATCACCTCTGTTATAACGTATACCTATATTTTTTCATTTAAAATAGCTGTTTTAAGCTAAAAATTATTTTTTTAAAAATAAAAATATATTGTAATTGTATAAAAAAAGATTAAGTTCAATTGCGTACAAAAATATATTAATTCAGCAAGAAAATAATCATTAGTTCATAATAATAACAATGCTAATTTTTTAAATAATCCTTATTATATTCTAAATCTTTAATTATTTGATTAAATTAAGTATTTTACGTTTACTTAAATTATATACAATTACTGAGCAATTAAAAATATAAAACCTGTTTTATACTCAAAATTACTTTTAGGCTAATATTTAAATTATATGATATATATAAATATAAGAAACCATTTTTATGAAAGTATATGTGTATTATTAATAGACTTATGGTGTTAAATTTTCATAAATAACATTATGCTAAGCTTACCCGTTAATTTTGGGGCACAATGTATTATTTGTGTTTGGGAAATATTAGATAAATGAATAAAATATACGACATATATGTTTAAAACTGTCAGCTGCTGATTATTAATTTATAAATATAAATTAATTATCAATTAATTTAAAAAGTCTTAAAGGGTGAGCTTGAGTTTGCATTAAGTCGTGGTGCATAAAAGTAAAGAATTATGAAGGCGTCGCGCGCCTTCGTGCCATTGTTCATGCTGGATCTGTTCTTTTTGATTTTCTATTACTTTTATAAAGGGAGGGGAAGGGTGAATATTGTATATACTATACAACAGTAGTAGTAATAAATAATAAAAATCTATTCCCACGAGACTTCAGTGGCCTAGACTTCAATCGTGACCGTGTCTGCATTATAATAGTATGTGAGAAAGGGTGTCTTAAGATGTATGAAAAAGCTTGCCAATTCCGAGCGGTGAAAGGCAGTCAAAGTGAAAGGTATACTGGTGAAAGACCAGTAGAGTGAGACAGACAGGCATTGCAATCGGACCGGCAACTGTATATATGTGTGTATATAAAAATGTGAAAGGATCTTTCGGTTGGTCGTGAAGGGTGAATGTGTCTCGGGTTATACTATATGAACCTGCAGTAAACGAGAGTGGGCGACCGCGTTTCCGGGTGGATTTGACCTTGGTCCGGGCCATCGCGAATCTTGAGTCCGTTAGAAAATCCCAAAATCATTTAGAATAATCACCATTTACTGTTATAATTATTCATTTGATCTCTTTGCTGTTTGAGTGGACGGACGCACTTTTAAAATCGTTTTTTTTCTTAACGGCTAACGACGAAACGTCTTAACAAATAAGCTCAAAGCAATATTCAATTTCGAATTTGTTAAAATAAAAAATTGGTATTGGTTCATGTTGTACTTCTTTTAATTTGAATATTAATCAAATAAAATATTTATCCACAGTTTATTTCAGTAAAATGTTTAGTATTTTCTATACCGTTAATGATTTTGTTCCATGATCTAAATACATAACATGTTAGGTACTCTACTGGTGCCTTGTGGTAAACTTTATACGTATAATGTATATTTCCTAGAAATAGTAAAAAACTAAAAAAGAGATTCGATAGAAAGGTTTTCACGTTTAAGTGACAATCACCCGTTTATATAGATTGTCATATCATTGTAATATGTTTATTAATAATTTAAAATTGTAATATTTTATAACGATTACCAACTATTATTTAAGCTAAACATGTAATGTTTATACCAATTGTAGCTTAATACTTTTTGTTGGTATAGCTATATGTATAATAACATTAGTCATTAATAACTATAAATCAGCGCCACACACACTCAAAACTTCGTATATCTTGTTTGGATTAAAATATACAGCTATAAATGTTAATACAAACATTGTCATATTGACGATATTACATAAAAATATTCTCATACATGGGTTTCCTATACAGCTCTATATTATATAAGTTAAAATTTTTCATTTTTAAAACACATGCTGATATTTTTTAATTTATTATTTCAACAGTAATACACTTATAGCCAAATAATAACCAATATTATTTCATTTTGAATGAAACTATCTAATATATATAATATAAAATATTTTTCAATGTACAAATTCCTGTTCATGTATCTTCAAATTTTCTTAATGTTTGGCCCTTATACAAATGTACCGCAGGTTAAAGTGGTTTTATGTGATTGCCAAAAAATACTTTTTTTATTTAATTTCACTCAAAACCTGATTTGGTACTAAAACGTTGAAATTGTCGTTTATTATTCAACGGCATGGTTCAATGAACGACTGGTTTTCTGAATGTTAAATAAAATCTACCATAAGATTAGAGTCAATCAAATCAAACAAAACGGTCAGTGAAAACTTTCGTAGTTCTAGAACTAATAGTGCCTTTACTTCATTGTGTGCTAAAGTTGAAGTCGATAATACAGAGTATTACTAGACTGCGTTTAATAGTTGCTTACAGCTGTGAAAATGATTCATCGGCTGTTCATTCACTATTTCAATCACTCTCATTCGGATATTTTTTTCCACGAGAATACCCACTTACATTTTTTCATCATGGCATCATACCTATATTGAAATCAAAGTTCCATCTTAGATAATCGTACAGTTTCTCCGAGAAGGTAAAATAGTCGTTATAATTTTATATGTTTTATGCAAAGCCGTCCACCCTGTCAATCGTGGCCAGTATACTATATTTGTTTTCTCGTACCGTTTGTATGAAATAAATGAATACATTTCACTCATACTCGAAAACGTTTTTCGGCGCGTCACAGTTAGATGTCTCTTACGTAAACGATGTTTAAAGGAAAATGAAAATTCAGGCTCAATGGCGTGTAAAAACGGGTCACAGATGAGAAGCTCTTGCCGCACCATGTCTAAAAACCGTACAGCCCGCCAATGACGTAACTTGCCACCGATGCCATACCGCTGCTGTTGTATATCGGTTGTTGTTTTAGTATTTTAAAATGCTTGCGAATTTCGCACACACCTTATAGCCGTATAGGTAATCTTTTTGTTTTTGTGTTTATGATTTTTTTTTTGCACAAACAGAACCCATATCCGCTGACCTTATTTAGGATCGAGATTATAATATTAAAATGTATAGTTCAATGTCCAAAAATGTTTTGAATGGACGAGAAATAATAACAACACATTGTTGTCATTAATGCAATATACGACCGTAAGTGTACATTTCGTAATCGTATATTGTTTAATAACATTTTTGGATTTAAAATAAAGTTATGAATATCAGTTTTGTGTAGTTGGCAAATTAACTATAGGCGTTCATGTAAAACCTTTGATTTATTGTTTAAATTTATTATTTATCTATCACACATTTCAATTTAACCAAACTATTATAACGAAACGTATATCATTTAGATAACTCAAATGTTATTTTATATTATGCTTGAAAATCGTGCTGTTTGGTTGTAGAACAAAAATTTACAAAAATTAGTGAATACTTTCTAAAATAAAAATGAAGAATATTTTTAATGACCTTAAAGACGAAGACAGTTCCTTAAATATATTGTAAATGTACATACGACATATTATATTCGTACGAATTTTAAATTGGTATATTATGTTGAAACTTGAATTACGTACTGTATATAGATAAATTTGTTAAATAAATGGGTTAGAGGGCACAGTTAAATTTCATAGAAATTAATTTCTCATCAGTTTCCCATATGGTTAATGAATTGTCAATAATATAATATGGCAATAGCTAAATCTTTTTACACGTGTCATTTAATAATATAAGTATGTGTAACATAAATGATCTGTTGCATCTATTTTTGATGTATGGTACACTCGTTCCTTTGGTAATTAAATAACTTATGAAACATTGCAATTGTTTGAAACCCGATTCAGTGTTTAAATAGTAATTTAGCCTATACGTTTTTAAATATCCTGGTTTACTAATATACTAACGTTGTTGTAGGAAAAATTAGAAATATTTATCTTGAGGTATGAGTTTTCCGGTTAAAAATCGATTATGAGTATGGAAAAACGTTCAAAATAAGCCTCTATAAATCGTATAATGTTCTTCAAAAAATGAATAAATATCGAAATACGTTGCAGTATTGTACATAATGGCGTGCTTCATAATCGAATGAAATGTGTTCTTGGGGTAGTGGCATTGTACGTATATTGGATGTATATTATATACGTCAGTTTTCCGGGCAAATGTGGCCGCAACAAATGCCTCGAGTCGGTGAAATCGGCTGCGGTGCAGTTGCAGTATAAAGGTCCTTTCACACATATCCGATCCGGGTCCGTTCCGAGTCCGATCCGTCAAGGCATCCGTTAACTCGGAAGTATAAACTTGCTGTTTTCTAGTGCATATGTTCACACACGTCCGATCCGTGTCCGATCCGAGCTTTCCGAGCTCTATCCGACTAAAAAAATATTGTCAGTGACCGATTTTCGTCCGATTTTTCGTCCGAGCTCGGTCGGTTTTTGACGGAATGATGTCGGATCGGACATGTATGAACACGTTTCGACTGGTGTGTTCAGCATACTACGAAATTTATTATAGTGGCTTACGTTTTCTTTATTCTATTTTCTATTTTTCCATGTAAAACATTAAAAGAGTATTGGGACATTCGGAAGTATTCATAAAACTTTTGGTCGTCATCAATAAGTCCATTGTATATTGTGAATTCACCTTCAGTTTGCCTTTTTTTCCAAAGATCATGTACCCACACAGTTCTTTTTCGTTTTTTTATTGTTTTACAATTATTTTCTTGTTCTTCATCAAGCATAAATACTACTCGTATTATAATTAATTCTTCATCGCTAAATTCAGTCATGATAAAAATTCAAAAGCACATTGACTAGATCAACATCTGTTTCATTCGACAACAGCATATGAACTGTTTAAAATAGGTAAAATAAGTAAAATGACGGACTCGACTCGGAACGCTAAAAATCGGAACGGACTCGGATCGGATATGTGTGAATACAGTCCCCTGAAACTACTCGGAACGCTAAAAATCGGAACGGACTCGGATCGGATATGTGTGAAAGGACCTTAACGCGTTACATGCGCTGTTATAATATATTATATATATATACGTACATACAGGTACCCAAGGTGAGACTCTGAGCCATATCTAAAAATCTACAGGCGAGAGATGGATTATTGGATAATTTTCTACGTGGAATCCATTAAAAGGATAGACAATGTCTGGCCGGATGTGCGTTAAGTTTCGCGTCGTCGTCGGCTAATGGAAGCGTATATATATTATTATTGTTACTTATGCGCGGGTACACCGTGTACGGGCCCTAACCCCCTGTGTGTCCATTCCGTCTCGTTTTCTGTTAGTCCCGAGCCAGCGGGGGACTCCGTGTGTACGAAAACTCCCGAAAACCCGGCGGCCGGGGAAGCAAACGAGATAAGACCCTTGGTCGGCGGCGTAAAAGGGTCGGGCGGAGGGGGAGGCGGAGAAATACCGCCGACGCTGTCGCCTTCGGGAGGCTCGGCGCGGTAGACGACCGACGACGACGGCGGCGGCGGCCGCGGCGGCGGACACACAGCGCACGGCACTCCTGGAATGTGGACCGGGAATGCGGCCGCCCCGTTGACCCGCGGCCGGTATGCGCTGCAATGCACAAATGCGCGTGCGTGAAAACACCAGTTCTGAATGAACACCGCTCGACGTGTACACGTATTATACATGGAAAAATATACATGTACATATAATATTATTATACGCGCACGCAGGTAGGTATAATGCCCGTATGAAACTATACGGTAATAATATCGAAATACGTAATATTATATTCGACAGGTGTGAATGACCTAGAGTGACTTCCTTCCGTTCCTCGGCGCGTATACCTACCTACCTACCTACTCGTGCATTCGCGTTCGTTCGCCCCCACTCGTCCGCGAGCCACCGCCGCCGTTGCTCTCGTCAAACGCTCACTCGCATCGCTAAAACTTGTCCTTGAACGTGCACGCCCGTGCGCACAATATTTATAATACGTATAATATTATTATCTTGTATTATTATACCACGTATACCGTATTACCGTGTACGCAACAGTGAAATACATGCACACGCGGGTATCGGCTATAATAATAATAATAATGTGCAAGTGGTACGTGCGCGCGGGTACAACGCATAGAGGCGTACGGCACAAACTCATTTTCGACGTAAACACGTTTTACAAACGGACTTGTCCCCGCATCAATGTACGTCGAGTAAATTTGAGTCCGCGTCGAAGTAACGCGGTATAAGATATCGCTGTCGTCGGGTACGCATCGGTATTGGAAAATTCCCCGTTGCGTAAAAATGGTCCGAGGCGGCGCGCCACTAGGAAGTTTGCAATTACATACCCATATTCCGTACGCGTTTATGCACGAATGCGTGTGTTTGATTTGTGTTTAATTGTTACACGTACGCGCTACCTTGACACGAATGGGTGTTATGTTAATGTATTATATAAAATACGATTGTGTTGCACCGATTGATTTCGTACCAGGCGGAACCGCAAATAGTAAACGTGACGTCCGGGAAGCGAGCATTTCCCCGGCCGGCGCAGACGCGTACATGATGGATATTGGATACATGGATATATGTGCTCGTCGTTGCGGACGAGTCGGTGATAATGGTTTAATTGATAATTGTTATTATTATACATATTTTAAAAGGTCGCTGAAAAATGTACCGACTCGGAATCGAACAATTGAGAAAGCAAAACCGGTTTAGAACAAATAGGTTTGCTTGCCAATCACCAGACGAGAAAATTGTCGGATACCGGTCAGAATTTTGTTCCGTTCTGAATTTTATAACCGTATTCTATGGTGTCTAGACGAGATCGCGATGTCTAGACATACCGGGGCTTTCATCCGTGGCTATCCTTGCGAAGTTTTCATGCAACTTAAAGAAATTATCCATAGGTCGTCCGATTTTCGTTGTCCGTTACATTCTGAGGTTTTCGAGTTGAACATTCTTCGTCCGAGTAATTTAATGTAATTTGAATATTATATTCAGATTAACTTGTCATTAATGTCGAAAAATTGATAGTGTGCTCGAGTTGGTTTTTATTAACATGCGTGCGTGATATCTTATTCATAAAAACCTGTAATTATATATTTATCGTTAATCGTAATTTAATATTTATACAATTTTTATAACTGCTGTTCGGTTAAACTCATATTTCAACATTACAACGTGATCGCATGTTATATTAATACGTACACCGCAGTTTATTACACAGAGCGAAAAACCCTAAAAGCCGTATACAATTATTATTGTTTAATATCTTAAAACCGTTTATGAATACGGCATTATTATTTATACAATGCTCCTGGTGCAGTAATTACGGATCGTTAGAAGTTTATTTATTGCTGATATACATAAGTTACGATTAATGAAAACCAATACTTTTCTTTAATGGTTTCTATCCCACTCGTTCTTGATTGCGATTTAATTATAGAAATTTCATTTCTTGAAATTATGAGAAAACTGCTCGTTCTTTTATATTACAAACGTCGAACAATAACATTAAAATACTAATACACCGTAGAGTAGATCGGTTTACGGGTACGTAATATTTGTATCGCACGTTATTATTCGTCGTTAAAGGTATAGTATCAAAATAATTAAATAGTTATTTCTGGTTTCGAGATATACGAAGTGGTGCAACACATCGTCAAGACAGAAAATTATTATGTACATTGACATTATATTTCGAACAAGTTATACCCTCATTTTGGCCAGTATTATTTAAAATAAATGCATATATTAAGTACATTATTTGGTTTGATGTCTACACTGTCTACGCGAATAAAACTTCATATGTAAATTAAATTGTCTTAAATGTCGCCTGACAACAGTGATACCCAAATTATGTTTCAAAATTCCTGTGCAATGTTTCATCCTTCATCCTTTCAATTTCAAAACAAAATGCAAATTTTAGTATTCCAAGAAGCGAGGGATATTAATCGCACAAAAAATATATAAGTACTACTATAAATATATTCAATTATTACTGAAACCGGTAATGGTAATATAAAAATGATACTTACATAAGTATTCACTTTAAATAATCCGGTTTATGAACAGATTGTGGTACATTCTCCTTGGAACTTATTAGTATTTTTTATTATCTATATTAGCTTATTGGTAAAAATATCACTATTTAAATTTTGAAGACTTGATACAATTTAGTTGCCAATAAAAGGTTTTTTTAAATCGTTTCATCTTTACAATTTTTTTTCTTTATATGAAATATTAATTTTACTCTTATATAATGTAAATTGTATTTATAACATTACTACGAATAAAATAAATCCAAGTTCCTTAAGAACAACTTTTTGTCAAACACATAACTTTCCATTTTAATAATTTGTATATTTATTTTAAAGATTATTTATTGCTATTGCATAAACATTATGCCTATATATATATATATATAAATATATAATACAGTTTCCTCGGAGCGTAACCTGTATATATGATAAAATAAACTAATGCCCAATTATAATTATTTTACAACAAACAAACGAATAAATAACGATTGTAACGGCGATAATAATACATTCGAATTTGTTTAAATTGTTTTAACGATGTTTCGGAGTTGGGCAGTAATTTTCTAAATAATTTGAATTTAAATGGTCAAATATCAATGCTATATTAGAACTTGCATTACAATATTATGTCATAATAGGTAAACATCTACCTTTATTCTAAATTTAAAAATATAGTTTAATTAATAGTGAAATTGGTTTTAGCATAATTGGCCAGAGAATGCGAAGATTTTGTCTTTTAGACAACAATTTTAACCAGTAGAATTTTTTTGGGAAAATTGAGATATGAACATATGAATGTTAATTATATTATATATAAAACCATGGTAAATACTGGTTATATAATTATGATTTTATGATGCAATTTATTGTACAATGTATATCACAAAATGTGTATTGAAATCGAAACTAAAGAGTAAACTAAGTATTTATATATACATCGTCTATGTCAACAAATTGTTGTCGTAGCATAAATTTGAGCATTTTGATTCAATAACAATTTGACTGTACAAAGTTTAGTTGTAAGCTTGTAATTTTTGTTTATAAGAGAAAACTTATTGACAGGATAATATGCACCTACTTATATCAATGTATTTGCATTTCATTTTTGCAAAAAAATAAAAATATCTTCTAACTAATGAACCAAAACATTTTCATGTTCATGTATATCTATATCAATATCCAACATGGACTTTTACAACCTATCATTAAACATCCGCCCGCATATTTTAGTCAACCAAAAATGTGGTCACAGAGGTAACGGTAAACCCGCTTGGATTCCTGCAGTAGGAATTGATTTTTTCGAAAAAAGTTTTTTTTTTGAGATCTCTAATTAGCGTAGCACAGTGATAGTTTGATAAAAATCAGTACGGTAAATTTGATAAATGCAACCAAAAACTAAGTGCATACTATATGGCATATGCGATAGTATATATACATATATTAATGTTTTTTCACTTTTTTATTAAGTCATAATATTATATCACTAAAGCTGAACAAGCTATTAAATAAGACATATTTATTTTTAGTAGCGTAAACGCGTATAATAATTATTAATTACTATCGTTACTAATCAAAAATTAATTTATACCAAGAACTAACAATGTCAATAAATTATATTATACAACAATATATATTCATATTATTTGCGCCCGTAGTTATTACTTTGGTACATACCGATAAAGTTTAAATCCGGTACCAATATACACTAAACGTATGTTCTGTATATGAAACTCGATTATAACTCTGTTGGTAATATTTAAGATAATGAGTGTTCAGAAACTATATTCCATTATTTATCTTATATTCAATAATGTTTCCCTCAATTTTTCTTCTATTTTTTTCAACAACATGAATATTTTTACGCAGATAATTTTAAAATTTTAAACTTAATATATTTTGTAGAAGGCAAAGCCAATTTTTCTCTCTAAATAAAAATACTCTGAACAAATCAACAAACATTAATACTTTGCAAAGATATCTCATTCATTAAAAACTTTTTTTTAAAGCATGATAGTCACATTACTGAAGATAAAGTTTTAATTTTAATTTGAACCCATGATGTTTTTAATCCAGTGTCATAATTACTATAAAATTATCACCACTTTTTTCAATGACTACTCGTATATTGTATACCCGCGTATTTTTATCATTGTATTAGGGTATACTCATTGGCGTTAAGGTACCCTCCAAAACATCACTGCGTATATTCAATTATAACTGACATTATTAGTCTACGTGACTTCTATATAATTAAGGTAATTTCTACGTACATAATGTAATTATTTTTTTTATACATCTTTTTTCAAGTGTAACAATAGACTAATTAATCTGTTTATTCGAAGAAAATTGGCCACAATAATACTTCATTATTATCTGGTTGATGTTTTTTTAACTACTGTATACTATATACTATACAGTTTATTCTACGTACAGAGTGTAGAATCTAAGAATACATTTAGCTGTAATTCAGTGAGTTAGGTATTTTCGAGGCAATTACTTATTTTTATGTTGATTATATATGAATAAGTTAATAGTTAGAAAATAAGTTAATAAAACCATTTAATAAATATAGCCGGTACATGAATGAAGTAACTTCATTAAAGTAAAGCCAATGATTTTTCGAAAAACATTGAATATTCTATTATCTTATTTAATTTAATTAAAGCATAAATTTTACTTTATTTTAATTGAGTTTTTAATGGATTTTTGCTACTGCTGGAAAAATCATCGTAAGAACTGAAATCAATTTTTACTATTATGAATTACGATTGATATGTTATAATTATAACCTTTATTTTTCTCTTCAATTGATGTTTGGTTTAGGTATTTCTTACGATACACGCAGCTGTTCCACTAATCCTTACGCGTCTCATTGCCTGAACTGTATATATATACTATACTATATACAGCCTGCTATAGGTATTCATTTCGGTTGTCGATTAAAAAACGAGTATAACCGTTTTATGGTATATTGATGCAACATAATATATATAGTAAATATATAGGTATAAAAATATGTCAGAAAATCTCGTCGACATCCGTTTGACCACGTGGTGGTCGTATTTATAAAAAAAAATAGTCTATATTGTTTTTTGCAGTTTTACGCGTTCTTGCACTTGGACATCATATCCGACTCCTTGTTATAACGCGCTTGTGTTTTTAAACGATTTGATCCTCTTCTCGAACGAATTCCCGTTATCACGCTATATACCAGTACAAGCCACCGCATATTGTATAGCATATAGCGCGCGCAGTGATAACTACCGGTTCTGCT